>CANTUQ010000101.1:23707500-24307500 GCA_947683425.1 Excoecaria cochinchinensis | reverse complement strand
CTGGTCCAAGTAAGGGTGGAAAACCCTATTCATCAGATCCATAAAAGCTATAGGAGCATTTATCAATCCGAAGGGCATGACCATGAACTTATAATGACCATACCTGGTGCAAAAAGCTGTCTTAGGCACATCTAACTCCTTAATCTTTAGCTGATGGTAGCCCGATCTTAAGTCAATCTTGGAAAACACGCCCGCACCTTTCAACTGATCAAACAAATCATCAATCCGAGGCAGTGGATACTTGTTCTTTATGGTGACTTTATTCAACTGTCTATAATCAATACATAACCGAAGTGATCCATCCTTCTTTTTCACAAAGAGAACTGGTGTTCCCCAAGGTGAAACACTCGGTTTGATGAAGCCTTTATTAAATAATTCTTGCAACTGAACCTTCAATTCTCTGAGTTCTGAAGGTGCAATTCTGTAAAGAGCAATAGAGATAGGTGCAGTACCAGGTACTAAATCAATAGTAAACTCTAACTCTCTATCAGGTGGCAGACCTGGAAGTTCTTCAGGAAAAACATCTTGAAACTCTCGAACAGTAGGCACATCTGAAGCCTTTTCATTCTTTTTAGTCCCCATTGCATAGCACAAGTAGGCAACACACCCTTTTCTGATAAGTCTCTTAGCTGCAGTAGCTGAAATCACATCAGAAAGAAAATATGATCTTTCACCCACAATGATAATCTCCTGATCGTCTGCAGTTCTTAAAGTCACTCGTTTCCTCTTACAGTCAACAATGGCCTGGTGAGTGGATGACCAATCCATACCCAAAATCACATAGAACTCTTGGAACGAAAGGTCAATCAAATCAGCAAAAAACACAAAAATCTGAGCACTAACCGGACAATCTCTATAAACTTTGTTCACCACTACACTATGCCCCAAAGGATTACTCACTAAAATATCCTGGTCTAACTGACTATCATGCAACCCTTTATTCCTAGTAATAGCAGTACTAATATAGGAATGCGTAGAACCAGGATCAATTAAAGCATAAACTGAATGAGAAAGCAGTGAGAATTTACCAACAATGACGTCTGGAGCATCATCCTGTTCACGGGCTCTAACAGTATATGCATGTCCAGTGGTATGACCCTGAGGTGGCCATACTGAGGGGCCTGAAACTGCCTGTGGAAGAGCTGCTCCGCTACCACATCCTCTCTGAGGGGCTGACCCTCCACCCACAGCTGGTGATGCTGCAGTGGACGGCTGGGCCTCATGACAATCTCTGATCTGGTGTTCTCGGGACCCACATCTGAAACAAGCCATGTTCATATATCTACACTCGCCCGAATGAAACTTCTTACAATGAGGGCACTGTGGAACTGGATCTTGCACTTTACTCCTGGATGCGCTAGCTACTGATGTGACTGGTGCACTGCTGCTGACTGGGTTCCTCCGAATAGTAATAGGTGCTGCTGATGCACGGCTCTATGAATGAGGAGGCCCTCTAAACTTCTTACTCTGACCAGTTGCACTAGAAAACTGACCCGATTTCCTCTTTTGCTTGAACCGGGACTGTCTATCAGCCTCCTCTGAAATAATAGTTCTGCTCTAGGGCTTCTTCAACCAAGGACCTCATATCTATATGCCTCTGAGAACCCAAAGCCAATCTGATGTTATTATTCAGACCTCATTCAAATCTGTGGCATAACTTCTGCCCAGTCTTGGACTCATTATCTAGATAGGCACTGAGCAGCTTAAACTCTCTCTCATACTCAGCAACTGACTTACTTCCCTGACTGAGCCTCCAGAATGCATCTTGCATAGTAGATTTATACTTAGAACCGACATATTTTTTCTCAAACTGAGTCTGGAAAAACCCCCAAGTAACCTGATCAGCGGGAGTGTGTTTACGGATTGAACTCCACCAAGTGTAAGCTGGACCTTGAAGCAAAGCCACTACTCCCTGAAGCATCTCATCTGGCGGACTCTGAGTGGTCTCAAACATCCTCTTTAACTTAAACAACCACTCCTCACCCTGAACCGGAGTCAAAGGATCATGACCGTAAAAATCCTCTGCTCCCAGTCTCTTAATCTGTTCCAAAATAGGTCTCCATCTATTTGGAACTAACTGTTGTTCAGAACCTCGAGGTTGTTATTGCGATTGCATAAACTGGTAGAAATTTGCCATCATGTTCATAAACTCAGGCTGCTGCTGAGGAGGAGAAGCAATCGACGGAGTAGACTGATGACGAGGCGACCTCGATCGGCTCATACTAACTGATGCGACACTCTCCACATCACTATCACGACGACCTTCATCTGAAGCCATACTCGCGATCTAACACAAGAAGCAAGCATACATTAGCCTCACATAACTATACTGTCCAAAAATTAGTTGGCATGTACATGTACTTATACTAATCCCATTGACCCACTCCGATCTTAGAACCAACTAAACTGGAGCTCTTACACCATTTAACTTGTAGCGCCCTATACCCGTATGTGCTACGGATACCGGGTGCCACCGCACTGAACTGACATACACTCTAATACTTTACATTCCGATTTCTTAACTGTTCATTTTAATCCGGTTAACCTAATTAAACTAATCAGGTTATTAAATAGACAATAAATGAAAACCAGTAATTTATTTGAATAGTACCGTATACGTGAATAGTACCGTATACATGAATAGTATAGTATATATGAATAGTACCGTATGTATAATACTGTATGAATAGTACTATATGAATAGTCAACTTACTTAAGTCTATTAATACTTATTAATTAATTATCAAACTTAATATTTACTATTTTTAATTCACTATTAACTATGCCGATTAACCTATAACTGTCTAAATTACTATTCATTTGACCAGTTTTCTTTTAAGGCGAAAATCTATATTATACTTTATCAATTGTATTAACTTAATTTCTACCAATTATTAGGTATGCCCAACACACATACTAGAGACAGTTATAAAATCCGTTACAGTCCAAAATCCAAAAGTAATATTATAAGACACATACATGCCAAACTTTTTAATATACTTAAAATATTCCAATTAATTTCTTCCATACCACTTCCAAAGTGTGAGGTATGCTCTGCTCCAAAATCTACGGAGTACCTACACGCAGTCAAATGAAACTATATGCTGAGCATTAAATATGCTCAGTGATGATTGCAATTCCATAAATTTCCACTTAATTTAATTTTTCATGCATGAATGATATTCAATAAATAATATCATTTAAATATTCATAATTAAACATAATTGATTTAATTACCAATTATTCATGCAATATTTTATTTAATCATCTTTAAAACACACAATTAGGCAATTACACAATTAATGCATATAAATAATCTCATTTACCAATTTATCCTTAACTTTTAAGGCAATATTTCATTTACACTTCACCAATTTTACATGTATGCCATTGGTTCACTTTAATTTCACTAATGTTACCATATTGCCACTAATTCATTTTAATTTCAATAATATTACAATTATGCCACTATTTTAATTAGTTTTACTAACATTACAATTTTATCATTAATTTATATGCCAAATTACAGTTTTACCCTCCAATTATTATTTTCATGCCAAATTACATTTTTACCCATATAAAGTGGCCAATTTTCATATTTAACTATTTATTTATATTTTTACCTTTATTAATCATTCTTAACACACATATGCATAAAATTACAATTTTGCCCTCAAGCTTTTTATATAATAATATTTATGTCATTTTTTCACATAAATATTATTTTAATCACATTGTAACCATTTTAATCTTATTTTTACATTTATGCCCCTATAACACACTGGCAGACTCTATATACAGGATAAACGAGACGTGAACTCTAGAAGTTCATACAGAAATATCAGCAGAGTTTGATGGGACCACCACTGTCTTTTAATACAGAACAGTACAATTCAGTTATAAAAGTAGGACCATCATTGACCTACTAGAAAGTGAGACGCCATACTCACACCCGCGATCTTATCTCCCTATGACATGCCAACATATTCTGAACTAAACTTGACTACCAGATTACTACATAGGACAATATTATTTTATTTTTCACATTATTAATGTGATATACATATTTTTCATGGTATATCATCATAATAATTTATTATTTTTTTTCATACCATTTCATCATTTCACATGTGATTATCATCATTACATCATCACACGTCATGTAAACTCATTATTTCATCATGGTACACATGCACACATACATACATGCATATGGCCCACATACCAATTTATTTACATTAATTCTTTTTATCAATTTTATCATTTATTTAGGCCAATTTCATGATGTATAATATCACCATACCATCAATTTCCATGAAAACACATAAAAATCATGACGTTACACATGATATACATTCGGCCATACATACATCACATACCATATGATGTTTTCACATTCTCCAACACATACCATTCATTATTTCACATGCCAAATACCATAGAGCCATCATAATTATACATAAAACATCATGTAAACACATGAAAATCACATGAATACCATTCGGTCAAAGAAGTAACTTTTCGCAAAAAAATTATTTCTTCAATTTAATCATCCATACCATCATTTTAACATCCCCAAGCATGAATATCATGTTAATTTCGATTAAACATGCATAAATCACATACGATCTTCACAAATATAACCTAAATTCATGCTTTTACCATGGAATTAAATGGAATTTGCAATCACAAACCTCAAATCCATGTATTACACTTCTCAATTATCCTTTTCCTTGCCCTTATCTTGCTTAGAGGTTCCTTCACCTATTGGACATAATTATGTCTAAATACAAAAATTAAGATTTAATCAAAACTAAATTTCCTTTCATCAAATAAACTTGATAAACCTCTTATTTACATCCTATATTACCTTTAGGAACCTTAAAAGCAAATTAAAAATGCTTAAATCTCTTACCTCAATTTTACACCTAAACTTCAAGTCTAGATTTCACCCATTTTTACTTCTCCAAAAGAAATTATGAGACCACCAATGGATTCTAGACAAGTTTTATTATGTTAGAGAGGTTTGATCTTGAGTTGAGATGAAGAAAAAACGAAAGAAAAATGGTGAAGAAGAGAGAGAGAAGCATTCGGCCAAAGAGAGAAGAAGAGGGAGCTAAAAAAAATGGAATCCAAGGGAATTTCCAGATTTTTGAAGGCTTTTATATGGGTCCAATCGGACCCAACCGGGTCCAACCAAAGTGGTTGAGCCGATTTGGTCCGATTTTTATTTTTCGGGTCATTTTCCACTGTTTTGATGAAATTTAATGTTCTCGAATTCATTTTCACTCCAAACCACTTCCATAATTCTTATAATATTAAAATTAGTCTCCCTAAAAAATTTTAGTTCAATCGGAGTCCGTTTGGGGTCCGGTTCACTTAAATCGGTCTAATTCGATTTGCCGTAAAATACAATTCTAATGCTGTCAAAAATTTCTAAAAATCATTCTAAGCCTTTTATCCTCTTACATTAGACCATTTTATCCACTCTAACCATTTTTAAAAATTCGGTCAAAATTCAGTCAAATCTTGGTTCAACTAAACCGAACCAGAGTAACTTCAGATTGAATTTCGAAAGCGTATTTGATCTCGTTTTAACACCAAATTACACCATTATACTACATTTTTCATCCTCTTTCTAATGGTGAAAAAAAATATTTTCGGATACTATTCATCCCGGAGTCACTATTTTGTGGGCCCCACAGTTACTATTCAAAGACTAGTCAAAGATGATGTCACTATTCAACGGAACCCAGTCAATGATGATGTTTCTAACCAAATGATGATGTTATAATTTAGGGGACACAGTTACTATTCATAATTATGACATTGCTGATGTCATCATGGTCCCACACTTACTATTTAGTGGGTTCAACTAGGTCCACTTTTACTTTTCAGTGGGTCCCACTTGGACCCACTTTTTTCTTTTTAGTGGGTCCCACCTAGGCCCACTTTTTACTTTTTTAGTGGGTCCCATCTGGACCCACTTTTCACCGAAATAAATACTTTTATTTACTGTTTCAGCCATTCCGGACTCGTTTGACTTCGATTAACATGAAATTTATGCCTACGGACTCGTATTGACGAGCTCTATCTAATGGTCTAATAAAATATTTTTCGATTTTGAGAAGTACTATTCACCCCGGAAGCACTATTTACTCTTGAAAAATACTATTTACGATTAACCCGGTATTGCGGCTATTGCAGATTCACCTGCAATTTGATTTGATTTCTACCTTGGGTCCAGTTGGGCTGCCTCTCCATAGCGGTGTCTTTATGGTTCCGCAATTAGCGCAAGTTTTCTTCGGCTAGTTCTCTCCTTCCGTCGATTTGCTGCTCATGTCCTATGGCTTTGATCCCTACATGAAAGAGATAAACAAACTTTAATTAGATAAGATTCGAGTGAATTCTTAAGTTCATAGATAAAATCAAAGAAAAAAATAAAGCTCACTCACTTTCTCACTTGGATCCAACATTTTTACTAGATAGAAATGAGGTATAAAACAAATCTAGAGGCTTGAATCAAAATGGGTAATGACTAGAAATGATGATTGAGCGATGGCGATGGCTAGATAGGGGAGAAGGAGAGGCAATGGGAAGATAGGGGAGAGGAAGAGGCGATGGCGAGATAGGGGAGAGGTGATGGGGAGACAGGGTAGAGGGAAAGGCGACAGGCGATCACTCCAAAAAAACAAGGAATTAGTGACGGAAATTTTCGTCGCTAATTCCATAAATTCCGTCGCTAGTTACTTTTAGCGACAAAACAACTAACCGTTGCTAATCCGACCGTCGCAAGAAATTTTGCGACCAAAATATAAAACAGTCGCTAAAAATAGCGACAGCAAATTCCGTCGCTAAAAATAAAATATTTCGTCTCTAAATGACCCATAAATTAGTCGCCGCAAAAGATTAAATAATATTAGCGACCAAAAATTCCGTCGCTATTCCGTCGCAAAAATTATTATATTTTTTTATTATTTATAATTTAATTTATTATTATTATTATTATCATTACATCAAAATTTTAATTTATATAAATAATAATTATGCATTATTATTAAAAATACTATTAATTTAAAAAATATAATATTATAGAACTATATTAAATTGTACAATACTTAAAAAGCACTAATTTGAACTAAATAGTGCTACTACAATACTATTAATTTAAAAAATATAATATCATTGAACTACATTAAATTATACAATACTTAAAAAACACTAATTCAAACTAAATAGTGCTATTTAAAATCACCACTAACAAGGTTTTTTACAATATGCTAAAAAAATAAATTAAAACTTCACAATAACTTTCTAAACTCTCTTATCATTTCTCACAAACAGCAACTAATAATACATATGCCTTTCATGTTGTTATGTTTAAAAAGAAAGTTTCTATATAGATTCAATCATAGGGGAATCATAGGGGACAGATAATGATCCTAAAATATTATGTGTCCATTTTGAAGATTTAAGAAAATAATTGGAGAACATCAATAGAGTTAGTATTTTATTCAGTGTCCTTTGAGAGAAAAAAAAAAAAAAAGAAAGATGCTCAATTTATATTTTAATTACTCTGCATATATTACTTCATATATAATGTTTACTCATGGCATATTAACAATTTTCCATAAATAATTGAAGCTGTTAATTTTGAAAACTTAAAAAGTCATTAATTAGTAAAGTTGGAAATGCAAGTAAGAAACAAATTGCATTGACCACTAGAAGGGCATATTTGGGATAACAAGATACTCTCGCCCTCCGATTCAAAATAATTTGTCTCAAAATATTTGTCTTTTTGATAAGTTTAAAAAAGAACTATATTTGTCATTTATTATCTATCTAATTTTTTAAATTTTCTTTCACTCCACTCATTATCCCTCAATTTTTAAATTAAGTGATCAATACTAAATTAAGTGAAGGTATTTTTGCATTTATAAAAAAAAAGTGAAGGTATTTTTAACAAAACATTGGAATTTTTTTTTTTTGAGTTAAATGGACACATAATCTACTGGAATGGAGGATATTTTTATGAATAAAGTAAAAACATTTTCCTTACTGATTCGAATCAATATATTAAATTGTGAATCCCCTATATGAAATGTTAGACTTCCTTCTTTCTAGTGTCATCGGATTAAACAAATAAAATATATTAATTCCCCCATAATATACAATGATTAAAAGAAAAAAAAAAATCCGCCCCGCACAAAAACCACGAAGAAAATGAATCGACTCGGCATCAAATATTTAACATTCCAATAATATTTGGCATGGGGAATCCTTAAAGTTGCATTGAGTAGAGCTTTATTTACGCATTTTTTTTTTTAATTTCCAAAGCCAGTTACGCAAGCCATAGTTAAGATTAATTCCTCTACTATATATACATAGTGAATAATCTTTGTTGTTTTTATCAAGCAACTATGGTAACCAAGGTTAGTTTGAAGCTTTTAATTCACAAAAAGAACCGTAAAGTTCTGTTTGCTGAGGCAGGGAAAGATTTCGTGGATTTTCTCTTTAACCTCCTAACTCTTCCCCTTGGAACCGTGATTAGGCTCTTAACCAAGAAGAGGATGGTGGGTTCCTTAGGCAAACTGTATGAGAGTATTCAGAATATAAACGAAACATATATGCAAGAAGAAAAGGACCGCCTCCTAAAGCCAAAAGCTCCTTACACAACTACAATTGAAGCTCCCCTCTTATTATCTGATGCCGATTCTCTATCTCGAAAGTTTTACAAGTGCGCATATTGTCACCATTACGTGGCTGATAAGCCCAACATGATTTGTCCCAATAAGCATACAATGAACCAAGAGGTATCATTTGTAGATCAAGTTGCTACTGATAGAAAATCTTCCTCTGATGCTAAAGGAGGGTTTGTGAAAGGAGTTGTGACCTATATGGTTATGGATGATTTGGAGGTGAGACCTATGTCCACTATCTCTAGTATTGCTTTGCTCAACGAGTTACACGTTCGAGAAATTGGTGCCCTTGAGGAGAAGGTGGTTGATTTAGGCAAGGCTGAGGTATTGTATTTGTTTTTCTAATTATTTTCATTCATATAATTTCTGCTTTCAATTATATATCTATGCATACTTTTTTTTTCCCTTACTGTATCTTGATGCTCTTATGTTCATATAGGGTTTGAAGCTGTTGAAAGTGTCGCTTCAATCTAAAACAGTTTTAACAACAGTTTTCCTCCGCGGCAAGGTGGCAACATGATCCTCTATTTATCTTCTTTTTGTAATGTTCTTATGGGCATTGGTTTTATGCATGTTTGGGAGTTTATGACAACTTTTTTTGTATTTGATTTTGGTATCTAATTCTTATTTTGTCAGTTTGATAATTAAACGTATAGCATTCAAACCACAAAGAAGCTTCTGATCTCCTAAAATATAACCCTCAATACAAAATACACAATGTTCCAATAAAACTTTTGATTTAAATCAGAAATTTAAGGAAATTGCAGTGGTGATCAGGACTGGAGATATTTTTGGCAAAACAGATAAAAGAAAAATCATGGCTAAAATGTCGCCCAAATTATGTGTATAGATAAGTTTTTGCATGTATTGTAATGTTGTCGATTTAATTAACGTGGTTTAAATTGTGTTGTGATTTATATAATCTTGAATTGAATGTCTTAAAAGAATTAAAATAAAATCAACATCTTGAAAGAAATTCAGTCTGCTAAATTAAAATGAAATGAAATTTAACTACATGATGTTGCTACTCAAAATACATCAATATATCCATAAAACTGCAAATTTTTTGTGTTTTGGTTTTCTAAATATGTAAATGCAAAGCATTTTCATATTATCAACAAGCAAATACAAGTAACAAATACTATTGGTAAAGACAAACAAATGAACATTAAGAATTAGCTGTGAAGCATGTTAGAAACTCTCAAAAGTAAAAGATGTAATGTCTTGCTGATTAATAATACCACCATTTGTTAGAAGCAGGGGCAGAGCCAAGATCTTAGGGTCAGAGGAAGTACACTGTCGGTACCACGTAACTCTGCAATTGGGCACATATTATAATTTTCTCTTAGAAAAATCATATTGACGAGGTTGATATGGCCCTATTTGCAAGTAATATCTTCTAATATTATTTCAGTTATTAGGATAATAATGTGACATTTTAGGACGTAAACTAAGATATAATGAAATCTATTCCAAGTTAATATCAGCTCGATGTTCAAAATTAGTTTCAAGAACTTGTTGCCTTTAAACAATCAAAATTTAACTAAACTATAATTAATTTATGATCTCATTATTTTAAAACTTCTACCAATTGACTCACTTGAACAATTCTAATGTCATGATCAATTTATTCAGTAAATTAACGAATAAATGATAGAAAAAAAAATGAAAGAAATCCAAAAGTTAAAAAGGCCAACACTACTAGAAAAATGCATTTTAGAGACGGAAAATAGAGACGGAATTCTGTCTCTAAATTCAAATAGTGACGGAATTAGAGACGGAAAGATACCGTCTCTATTTTGGCAGTTCCTAATTTTAGAGACCGAAATAGTTTCCGTCTATAAAATTAGAGACGTCTCTAAAAATAGAGACGGACATTTATTTTCCATCTTTAAAAATAAAGATGGAAAAATAGTTTCCGTCTTTAAAAATAGAGACGGAAACTGTTTTTCCGTCTCTATTTTTTAAAGGTTTTTTTTAAATATATATAATAATAAATAATATTAAAAATATAATTGCCAAAATTACTATAACGAAACAAGTACTATTAATTAAAAATAAGTAAAATTAATAAAAATGTAATTAATAATGTGTGTATATATATATATATATATATATATATATATATATATATATATATATATATATATATAAAATTTAGTAACACTACAAAAAAACGTACGTAGTAGAACAAATTAAAAACACTAACTAAGCCGGAGGTGAATGTGAATGATCAGCCGACGGTACTTGCGTATCATCAGATAATTTTCGGCTAATGAAGTCCTCTAACATATTAATACGGTTCATTAATATGTCGATTGTACTGCGAAACTCAATGACCTCATTAGTAGTTGCCGCAAGCCTACTAGCCGTAGCCGTAGAGGATGAGCAGGCATCCAAATAGCAAGTATTCGCATAAGAACCCAAGCCGAAAACCCGTCCATGGCAGTCCCTACTGCCAGTTGCGTCATAAAATACCCAAGCATGGTCCACATTCTCGAGATCTGCTTGCTGATTTTGAAAACTCTCTAGTACCCGCTCCTGTAATAAAAATTATTCGAATGTTATTTAGTAATAAAATAAAACTTGGAAGACATTAAAAAATAATAATAAATTGTAAAATTAACATACATGAACTTGTCTAGCTTGGTCGCTGACGAATGTCACGCCGTCATGATTCCACGTATATGTGTGCCAAAATAACTCATGAGGATAAGGTGTCCTGCCCATACTAAATTCCTACACCGAATTGAATTAATACTTGACAACTTCCTTTACTTTTGTAAATTAAAATGCTCAAAATTCTGTGAAAAAATAGACAGAGTTTTCCTTGTACGGGTCCCTATCCCTTTGTTAAAAAATAGCAAATTTTACACTTTTATAAAGTATCCACACATCTCAACTCCATAACAAAGCCAATGCAATATCAAATTTTCCCATCCACCTCATATATTCAAATAAAAGGGCAAATTCACACTATGGCACCATATGGCCTTATTACAATATCAGTACTACACAGTCATTGCAATATCATTACTACACGGTCATGAAATATATATACAAAGAACAATAAATATTAACACAAATAAATCATCTAATTAAAAAAATAGTACAAATATATGCTTATTATTAACAAAGTAATTTTAATACAGATAAACTTACCTCGGGTAAAGGAACCGATAACAGAGGGAGGTTCGATGCATAGGGGAGCTAAATGCAGAACCAGTTGCGACGGTGACGGGTACATACAATAACAAATATAATATAATTTTTATATTAATTTTAAGTATAACAACATACGTAATACACACTTACATAGAAAATTAAACATAATACAAATTTAAATAACACTACATATAATAACAAATATACCACAAAGTTAATAATATTTTAACTATAATAACAATATACACAATTCCAAAAATATACAAAATATATACATACATACATACATATATATATATATATATATATATATATATATATATATACACACACACACACACATACATACACATATATAACACATAATTAAAACAATAATACATATAATTTAAACAAACATGCCATAAAATAAAATAAAAAAATTATATCAACATAATAACAATCATAATAGAAGATATATACACCAAAATAATATATGTACACAAATTTTTAATCCCAAAATAAAACATTGACAATATGCCACAATGTCATCCAATATATAAATATAATTAACATTTTAATACAATATAATATATATACACAAAACATTATGTACATACACAAATAACATACCAAATTAATAACAAATACACATACAATATGCAACAAAATTATAAATAATATAAACATAATAACAATTACAATTCAATATACATACACAAAAAATAACTACATACACAAATAAAGTACCACATTCAAACAATATTACACACAATATACCACAAATTTCAAACAATTATAAATAATATAATAATCATAATACAATATAAATAAAATAAAAATAAAAATAATATACACACAAATTAATAAAATGCTAAATTAAAATAATACATAAAAAATACAGAAAATAAAAAAAAAATACATACCGTGTGGTTGAAGATCTCACCGGAAGAGGAGAGGAGCTGGCGGTGGGAGGCACCAGAACGACCGGAGGTGGAGGCAGAACCACTACCGCGCGTGTGGGAGGGAGAACAACTTTCGATTCCTCGCGCAAGGGGGTGGAGGCACCGGAGAAGAGAGGAACGCCGGAGTTGATGTCGCAGGGGCCTGGGATCTAGACGGCTTTGGCAGATAGAGGAGGGGGGTGAAGGGAGAGCAGACGGGGAAGAGGGGAGAGGGGAAAGAAGAGGGAGAGAGAAAGAGATGAGAGAAAGGAAAGGGGGTTTTTATACCCCGTGAATTAGAGACGGAATGGATTTTTTGTCTCTAAATGGAGACGAAAATGGAATTTTATCTCTATTTAGAGACGAAAATTCAATTTTGTCTCTAAATATAGAGATGAAATTTTATTTCTGTCTCTAAAAATAGAGACGATACAAGTTACCGTCTCTATTTAGAGACGAAAAATAATTTCCGTCTCTAAATAGAGACGAAATTCAATTTTCGTCTCTAAATAGAGACGAAAACGCGTACTGTCTCTATTTAGAGATCGAAGCTCCATTCCGTCTCTATTTTTAGAGACAGTAACGTATTACGGTCGCTATTTAGAGACAATAAATCTTCACCGTCTCTAAATATGGAGGGAAACCAATCCCGCTATTTTTAGCGACTGAATTCATATTCCGTCGTTATAGGTAAATATTTGGGACCGAAGTTTAGAGACGGAATTATTTTCGTCTCTTAGAGACAGAATTATTTTCGTCTCTATTTTCACTTTTTCTTGTAATGATATGTACATATTTTTATTTGAAAATTAAAATGTCTTCTTCGAATAGTTGAACCTATCTTATGATTTGGTCTAAATAGTTTGGTAGATTCACTCTTTTTAAAACTTAAAAGGGAAGCTAATTATCTGAAAACCAACAAATAGAAAAAAAATAAATCAATAAATTCTCATGATTAAACAATCATAAGAGTGAGAAATAAAAACATTGCAAATTATCAGTGTCGAAATTCAGATGATCAAGAGAGAAACCATACCTTAAAAATGGAAGAGATGAGCAATAGCCAAAAAATTAAGAATCGTGCAATTAAGAAGAAAAAGATAGATACAATGGCCCTAAGTACGCAAAAATCGAAGACTATGGATTTCTGGTGGGTCGAGCGGCAGAGAAAGGGAAGGAAAGAAAAGAGAAAAGAAAAAGAAAGAAAGAAAGAAAGAAAGAAAGAAAGAAAAAGAAAAAGAAATGCAAGAGCAAAACGACGTCGTTTTAAGGGTAAGGGAGCAAATTTTTTTATATGCCCATAAATGTCAGATTTTTTATTCGTATTATTTAAATAATGGTGTTATAAATATAAATAAATTTTTAATTTTATTTACGTGTCCAAAATATCGGGAGAAAAATTTGAGGGGGGCACTTAAAAAATTTGAGGGGGTCACAATTCTAATTTATATTACATATTTAAAAAAAAATTAAAATTGATGCACACCCTCATTAACACCCAGCTCCGCCAGTGGTTAGAAGTTTAGCAAATTTTAGGAACATTCAGAAGTTTTGAACTTAATCCGAAGTATGCAACCACAAAATATGCTTACTCATATGCCTCATAATTTAGTTGTTATAAGAACAAAATTATGGTCTTTTAGACTCTCTGCACAAGTATAAATATGATAAAGATCCAATATTCACCTGAAGTTCTTCAATTGGTGGTGCAGCATCAATTACTTCATGCTTTGCTAAGAATTAGCGTAGTAAGAGCTGCCTTTGTCTGCAGAGAAGCCTTCAACAATTCCAGGCCCTAAAACCCACAAAAACTTATACACTTATTGCTATTGCAAATTGCAAAATTACCTTTATATACCTAATCCACAAAACATCAATGAATTAATTATGGTGACCATTGTAAAGTAATTGTATCCTCTAAACAAGTAAAACATAAAATCGGAATCTAAAACAAGAAATTGGAACCATCGAGGAATAGTGTTGATCTGGTTTTGATTTCAGGTCATAAATCCTGTTGAAGATAATGAAGAAACAAGAAGTCACATGTCTTTCTTCAATCTAAGTATTTGAATAAGTGATTACCCTATCCTAGTTTCATGGTAGTTGATATTTGTCAATTATTTTAGGAGATTTGATTATCATTTCTTCTTGGTTGCTTAATTTGTGGGATTTTCAGTCGTACTTCGCCATATTTACCGTATCAGTTCTCTTCATTTGTTGTTCTTTCCCACGATCTATTTGATAAAATTTCTGTGTGATTGTTTTTACTTGCTCTGGTCTCTTGATTTTGCAGGCAAGCAGAAAAGTCTTGCTAATTGTTCATAACCATATTTTAAAGTTAACAAATCATTCGTCCACAAAAATATTAATTAAAAACAAATCGAGAAGTAGATGAAATTCAAAATCATCAATCCTCCAAACAGGTAAAACAGAGAACTGGAAATTGAAATTTACATACCTCATTAGCCCCAAATTCAACCGTTTTCTCTTCAAGAGAACCGAAACCCTTAGCACTCTACTTGTTGAGTAAAGAAACACTAGAAATCATAGACAATGGCGATACTGACAGTTCATCGGCAACATATAGGTCACTAGCCCCTTCACATAACCTCCCTCGTTACAATCACTGCCTGTTGTAATATTACGTGATGATGAATTTGTCCCTGCACCGATTTCTATAAGTTGACTAGTCATTCTATTATCGCGGTAGCTACAAGCAACACCACTCCGGTCCGAAAGTTGGGACCAAAGCAAGACTCAACTTTGGTCCATGAAGCAGATTTGATTTTTGTTTCTTATTTTCGGACAGAATCCTTTTTTAGGCAGGACTCTTAAGAGGCAACATAAAAGGGGAGACGACTGCACAATTAAAAGGGACTTTTTAACCTAACTTTGAGAGGGAGAAAACACAAGAAACGCACAGCAACATGGGAAGAAAAATGCAGCAGACGAGGAAAGCAAGAGGCGATATATTTGTGGCCAACTCCAGGTCATGATCTTCATCCTTTTCCTCTGTTCTGCAATCTATTGGTGGCCAGATTGTGTTCTTCATCGTGTTCTTATTCTTTCTTTGTTTTATTTTCTTTTGATATTATGATATATTTGATGGATTTTAGTTTTAGTTCAAACTTTAATATTATCGTGAGCTAAATTCCATAGTTAGGGTTACGGTGAATCTCGACTTTAAGATTATATACTTTATTTTGAGTTTTATGCACATGATTGATGTTTTTATTTGAGATTATATTTTTATTAAGATTAATGCTTGTTGAAATTGATCAAATCAACATGAATTTAATCAATTAATTTACTTGATCAATTGAATTAATTGGTGGATCAAATAAAACATAACCTGAATTGAAAATATGAATGATCAAACTTATTTTTGTCATTGTGGTTGTTTGATTTAAAAGCAAGGTTTTTCAATGGAACTTAATGCTTTCTCATTTTAGTTCTTTTACTTAATCAATTGAAGGAATTAAATTGAGATTAGGTTAAAATACCATGATCATTTGATTTTGATAAATTTAGGGAAAAATCACCATCTCATGTGAATTATCATTCTTTTAATAAATCTGAAAAATTTATATATTCAAGAGGTTAAGTGAAACTTAGTTCTAACATTTCATCATAACTATTAATTCTTTTAAAATTAGTGTTTAATTGTTTTTGTCATTTGTTAGCATAATTTCACTTTAAGTTTCATATTTAAACATTGGTTGTCTAAATAACATAAGCATTTAAAAATTCTAGTACTTGTTGGATTGTTTCTTGAGGACAATATTTGGACTTACCATCCTTTACTACTTCTACGACAGAGTACACTTGCTCTTAGGATTTAGTTTATTTTGCCATTGTCAAGTTTTTTGCCACTATAAGAAAATCGAAAATTAGCGACGACATGTAGCGACGGAATTCCGTCTCTATTCAGAAATAGCAACGAATTTTTGCGACGGACACAAACCGTCGCTATTTTGATTGTTGCTAATTTTAGCGACTGAAAATTTCAGTCACTAAAAATAGCGACGGAAATTAAATCTCTGTCGCTAAAAATAGCGACGAAAATTAATTTTTCGTCACTATTTTTAATGGTGAATTTTTTTTTCAATATATATAATATTAAATAATATTAAAATTATAATTGCCAAAATTACTATAATGAAAAAAATATTAATTGAATTAACTAAATTTGATAAAAATGTAATTAATAATGTATTAATATATATATATATATATATATATATAATTAGTAATACTACAACTAAACGTACATAGTAGAACAAATTAAAACACTAAGCAGGGGGTGAATGTGGACAATCAGTCGACGGTGGTGGCACATCATCAGGTAATTTTCGGCTAATGAAATCTTTCAACCTATTAATACGGCTCATCAACATGTCAACTATGCTGCAAAATTTAACGACTTCATTACTAGTTGTCGCACGCCTACTGGCTGTAGCCGTAGAGGATGAGGAGGAATGCGAATAGCAAGTATTCGCGTAAGAACCCAAATCAAAAGCCCATCCACAGCGGTCCCTACTGCCAGCTGCCTCATAAAATACTTGAGCATGGTTTACATTATCAGGATCCGCTTGCTGACTATGAAGACTCTCTACTACTCACTCATGTCATAAAAATAATTCCAATGTTAATTAGTAATAAAATAAAACTATGATGATATAAAAAAAATAATAAAAAATTACAAAATTAACATAAATGAACTTCTTTAGCTCGGTCGCTGACGAACGTCATACTGTCATGATTTCGCGTATGGGTGTGCACAAACAACTCATGAGGATAAGGTGTCCTGCCCATAGACGCCTCCTGTAAACAACTTATAGATTAATAAAATTTGGATAGAATTTTCCTTAAATTTGTAACAAACCTACAGTATAAAATCCACAAAAATACATATATATTACTATTTTCATGCCAACCAAATACAATTCTAACTCCTTATACAATAACATTTGTATATAGGTTAATAAAATTTAGGTAGAATTTTCCCTAAATTTATAGCAAACCTCTTGTATAAAATCCATAAAATACTTATATATTACTATTTTAATGCCAACCAAATACAATTCTAACTCGTTACACAATAAAACTTTTATATAGATTAATAAAATTTCGACAATATTTCCCTTAAATTTGTAGCAAACCTCCTGTTTCAGCCTCACAAAAATACATTTATATTACTATTCTCTGCCAACAAAATCGAATTCAAACTCCTTACACAATTTTTTTCCCATCCTCCTTCATTCAATCACATTTACTGGGAATTATCAAGAGTCACATTTATTGCAATAAAAAAAACTCTTAATGCACTAAAGTCAGATATTTGAATACTTACACATCTATCAGTATGCTCACGATGGGACAATATTCCGCCATTGTGTATGGAAACACTAACTCCCTCCGATCCTCCCCGCCTATTAGTAGAATTTCGATTGGCAATAAAAAGGGCTTCGGTTGATGCCCAGTACTGCATCCAATTTGCCCATATGTTTTCATTTATATACCGTGGTCATTCGCTTTTAGCGTGCATCTTACTAAACATGTGTTTATAATGTATACAGGCTTGTTTCTCCCATTCACCATACACAATGTGATCAAGAGCTGAATCCCAATAAAAAGCTTTCTGAGAAAAAAAAAACAAATATGGCAAACATAATATATGTATTTATAAACTACATTTACAATATAATTAATATATGAAGTGAGATAAAATAATTAAAAATAAATAAAGCATTTTATTTACCTCAAACTCCTGAAAATGAAATATATTTGTTTCCTAAGAGATATTTTTTCATAAATAACCATCAAATTCAATTCTCTCCTTGAATGTACCAGTCATCGAGAGGGAGCAAGTACCAGATGGGATAAATCTAATGGACAAGTAAGGTCATAATGTGTTCAAATGAAGCATTATAAAATAAATATAAAAACAAAAATTAATAACCCACTGATTTCTTTCAATGGCAATATATATACGTCCATCCACTCCAACCGCTCCAAGCAAAGGACCTTCAACTGTTTCAAGCGATGATCTCTAAGATGGCATGGACAGAGGATCTGCAGTAGGTGCTTCAGTCGATGAAGTACCAACAGTAGATGCAGGGCATAGGTAAGTTGGGGGTAAAGAATCTGTGCCCATATAGGCAGGGGTAGATGCAGGAAACGATAATCCCTCTGCTTGACTCACACCAGGGGATACATGCCTTGGACGCACCCTCATCCTTGGAGGTTACATACTAGCAGTCTTCCTCTTATTATTCATTGTATTACCTGAAAATATTAATTAACATAATTAGACATCAGTTTATTACAAATAGCTAAAGTAATGAAGTTAAGATAATATCTAGCTACATTTATGTATCATTTAAACATAATTAAAAATCAGTTGATTATTAGATATTCATGATTATCTGTTACAATAATGAATATTGTAATTTGTGAATTAAATTAAACATAAAGTAATAAATTGTAGACTTGATTATGGAATTTACTCACGTATGCAAGAAATTATTCGCTATCGTCACTTAGATGAAAATCATTACCACAAACATCTTCATTTTCTGAATAATTAGAATTAAATTCGCTTTCCACTTTAGATGTATCGGTGGATGTAGACTTGTCATCCTCTTCGAATTCAATATCAACATATTCATTATCTACATTGATCAAAGGTTCATTATCTTCATATGGCAGGCTTTCATTTATTTCATGAACCTCCACTTCCTCTTCCTGAAAGGCTTTGCTTTCAATTTGTTTATTTTGTCTTGTTGCTTTCATTTCAAAAATGCCTCTCGATTTTACAAACTGCTAACCAATTTATCTTATCTCGTCTTAGGCTAGGAAAAGGGACATAATATACCTGGATGGCTTGTATTGCCAACACAAAAGGTTCAAAATTAGGAAATCTTTTTCTTTGGTTGATCTCAACAATGTTGTAGCTGCTTTGCACTTTTGTTCCGACATTGATTGTTGGATCAAACCATTCACACTTAAATAATACACAACGTTTTATTGGTAAAGCGGGGTCTTCAATTTCCAATATCTCCATAATTTTACCATAAAAATCCATCAATTCACCCTGAATGCAAACTCCACTATTTATAGTTACCGTATTATGCCCATGAGATTGCGTATAAAATTTGTATCCATTCACGAAATAAATCGGGTATGATTTAACAGTCCGCAATGGTCCATTCGTAAGATCAGAGATGAAATTGTTTTCAATTGTGTTTTGTGACACCTACATAATGTTAATGTATATTGTCATTTAATATTGTCATGAAAAAACTATGTCTTTTTTGTACTATATTTGAAGTCAACACTTAAATATGTCTTGAACCATAAATGAAAGTGCTTTTCGACTTCCTTATTGATGTCATTTTGTGTTATTTCTAGCATAAGCTTCCGCAACCATTCCTTATATAAACTACAGCCAACAATAATATAAGTTACATATGCATCTTCGTGGCATTAAATAAATAATCAATTTCAAACTATCAGTTAAACTTACTACACAAAAGGTTGAACTTCTTGGCAATTCAACAAGATGTAACCATGTGCAGCCTCTAATTCCTTTTTTGTAAGCATTCTTCTGATTGAACGTCCATATAATCGACTAGGGCATGTGAATATAGATAAATTTCCATCATTTGCACTTGTTTGGTCTCCATCATCATTACGAGGAACCTTTCGGCATCTTGTGTTGACATGCGGCTCAAAGTAATGGGAACAAAATATGCTTGCTTCTTCGATCAAGTACGCATTGCATATTGAACCTTCTACTCCTGCTTTATTTTTGACATTTTTTTTCAAATGATACAAATAACTACATGACAATTCTTATTCAAGTTACTAATCATAACAAACTATAAGTTCACACATATATATATATAAATCATTTATTTTTACCTCTCAAAAGGATACATCTATCTATATTGAACGGGTCCAACCAGTTTGGCCTCATGTGCTAAATGTATTGGTAAATGCTCCATAATGTCAAAGAAGTTGAGAGGAAAATTTTCCTCTAATTTGCAAAGGATTACTGGAATTTCTAATTCTAATTTTTCCATGCCAGCCATCTTTATCTCAGTTGAAGTTAAGTTTTTGAAAAATAAACTTAACTCAGTTATAACTTCCCACACCTTTTGAGGCAATAATTCCTGAAAAGCAACTGGCATTAGCCTATGCATGAATACATAGCAAGCATGGCTTTTCATTCCGAACAATTTATACTTCCTTATGTCCACGCACCTTTCTAAGTTTGAAACATATCCATCAGGAAACTTTAGACTTCTTAACCATTCACACAAAACTTCCTTTTGTCTAAATTATAACAAGCTTTTGGATATTTTTCCGTTCAAGGATCTCTGTCTACCTCATTTCTTTTGCAATACAATCTTAAATCAGCATGCGATTTCGCATTATCTTTGGTCCTCCCTTTAATGTTCATTATCGTGTTGAAAACATTATCAAAAATATTTTTTTCTATATGCATCACGTCCAAATTATGTCGGATCATATTCGATTTCCAATATGGCAAATCCCAGAAGATACTATATTTTCTCCAAACAAAGTCTTTAGAAGTGCTACTATTTACTTCTTCAGCTTCAACTTCTATAACTTTCAGCAACCCTAATTTATCAATCTCTTGCAAGATTTTTTCACCAGATCTATTAGGCGGAGGAGGGGTGTGGACAACTTTATTTTTAATGAACCTTTATTTATTTCATCTAAAAGGGCGATTTGGAGGAAGGAATTTTATGTGATTATCAAACCAAGATATTTTACACCTATTAGTAAGATAAAAAGTATCCGAATCATTGCAACAATAAGGGCAAGCTAATTTCTCAGCCGTGTTCTAACCAGATAGCATACACTACAAAAAAACTGTCAATTAGCGACGAAAATTTCCGTCGCTAATTAGGCTTTTTCCGTCGCTAGTTACTTTTAGCGACGCGGCGACTAACAGTCGCTATTTGCTCCATCGCAAAAAATTTGCGACTAATACGGAATACAGTCGCTAAAAATAGCGACGGAAAATTCCGTCGCTAAAAATCAAATTCCAGTCGCTAAATAACTCTAAAATCAGTCGCATAAATATTTATTAGCGACGAAAAATTCGTCGCTATTCCGTCGCTAAAAATATTATATTTTTTAATATTATTTTTAATTTAATTTTTTATTACAATTTTCGATTTAATTTATTATTATTATTATTATTACATCCAAAATTTAATTTAATTTATATAAATAATAATTATACAATATTTTCAATATTACTAGAAATTTAAAAAATATAATATCAAAAAAGTAAATTAAACTGAATAATACTTAAAAAATACTAATTCAAATTAAATAATACTATTTAGCAATATATAGAAGTTCACAATAACTTTGTACAATAAGTTCACAATAATTCAAATATAATAAAAGTATATTAAATTATACAATATTTAAATTAAAAGTACAGGTTCTTGGTATATTTAACAACTTCATCAAATTGCAGTACCTACAAGTCACCAATAAAATTTTCAAATTAATATATACCGAAATTAATGAATTAAAAACCAACATAAGAAAGATTACTTCTAATTCATATATTGCAAGCATGAGCTATCCTTATCTAAATTTCCCACTTAATTAATTGGCTATATATATATATATATATATATATATATATACATATATATATATATATATATATTTCATAAATTTACATATTAACAAATATAGTATAAACACAATACCAATTCATGTATCATGTAGTCTAATTTGACTATCATAGAATTATTTTCTATTTAAATTTGAAGTCTAGCTCACTATGGGTAGCCACATTCCACTACTATGCAATTAACAACATTTTTTCCACTGCATATTTTTGCATTAAAACAACTAGCATTAACTTTCCAATCACCAGCTCTAACTATTATCACCACAACTACCCACACAGTGCTATATATTATGTTCATCAGTTCGTTTTCATAGTTTGAATTTCAGCACCTGCAACTTGAGTATCAACTTTGCCTAATATTTTTGTCAACATCAAAATTATTCAAAACTAATAAATTTGGCACAAAAATTATTAAACTGTCAAATTTTTAGTGCTAGTATTATTAAACTCTCAAATCTTATGGAACAAAGCAGAAATCAAACATATAGACTTAGCCCAAATTCACCACCAAAAATTTACGCAGATGAAAACTACATATATTTGTTTGAAGGTAGTTTACTCCAAGGCAAAACAAATATATTGACATAGTGGAGACACAATGGCATTTTCAAGAAGATAAATTAAAGCTGTAGGTTAATATCGTACAGGAAATGTTGCAAGGGGTACAAAACAGAAAGCAACGTGTTGTCAAACCTCTATAGCAGCTGTAAGAGCATGAATTATATGCAGAGCACCAGTCACATTTGGAGGCGGAAGAACCTGCAGATATTCAAGTATGCACATCCATCATCGTAACTGGAATTGGATCACTTTATACTATTCTTTTTTTTTTCTATTTGCACATAAATAAAACCTAAAGCATGCTTATCCATCATTGCTGGCAGGATGCTTATGTCATAGTGTAAATTCAGATCCAAGTGCATTACGAACACTTGCAGAACATCTCATTTGAAAGTGCATTAACACACTTAGAGATAACGAGTGAGAGGACAGAAACATAATTATTAATTAAAATATTATTTGTATTAATTGGTACATAGCTAGTAGAACCACTAATTAATAACAAAGCTCAAGAAGCAATATCAAGGAAAGAATCGAAACAAAAAAAATGAATAAAATCTAAATACCACCCATACTTATCAGTTCATTAGAAACAGAGGTCATTTGGAGCTTAATACTGTCTGCTTGTGGCTTTTTTATTATTTTTATATAGCATTTAATAATACTATAATATATTAAATGAATATTATACTATATAAATGAATTTGACCATTAGCAATATGGAGTACCATTAATGAAATAACACTTGTTAATTGTATTTATCAATTATATTAGACTCTTCAATGCTAATATTGTTTAAATAGAAGATAAACTATGTAAAATAATAATAACAATAATAAAAAAAAAATAAAATTAATGTATATATAATATAGGACCACCAAATCTGGTGGTGCATCCCCGTCAACAGCCCATGGCCACCCTCCACCCACCTTATCCCATTTCTATATTATAATATTTCCCTCTATAAAATAACCCTTTCAGTTCAAATTAACAATTTTGACAAGAATCAATGCACAAAAATATTGTACAGATCAGTTATAAAGCATGAAATTGACATGAACATTCATTGAGGCAATTAAGCAAATAGTTGGTGTGCATGAACCTAAACTAGATTTTTGAGTGAAAACTTACAATCCTAACACTACAAGTTCTATTCAGAAATGCAAGACAAGCAACCCAAATCATTTAATCACAACGTAACAACAAATCTCAGATAATTTCACTGAAGTCAGATGTAAAATTCAAACAAGAAAAATTTAGAATAGAGTTGGGGAAGGAGGCTACCTGGACTTGCAGAAATTAATTGGCTTTAGGGAGAGAGAGAGAGCTCTTAATCCCTACTTAAAATCTGCGATTTTTGCACAAAAGGGAAAAGCTAATAAAGCAACCCAAGATTGGTTCGAAGTAGCAGACAGAGAGAGAGCGAAAGCGAAAGAGAGTACCTGGAGAGGAAGAGTGAGAGTAAGAGAGAGTGAGATAGAGATCGAGATGCTGCGAATCCCGAGTCCAAAAGCGCGAGAAGGAGGGCAGCAGCTGCTGCCGCCGCCATCGTGCGCGGAAGAGAGGGAAAGAGAGGAGGCGACGCGGCTGGCTGACAGCGGGGACAGGGGGCTGGGTGGCGGGGAGCGACGGGGAGGAGGAGCAGATTGCAGGAGGGGAGCTTGAACGGGATCAGGGCAGTGAAAGGGAAAATGAGGAAAAGAAAGAAAAGGAAAGAGAGAAGGCAAGGGAAAGCCCAAAACGACGTAGTTTTGGGCTTTCTCCTTTTTCTTTTTCCTTTTTTTAATATTAAATTATCATTTTATTCTAAATTTAGCGACTGAAATTTTCGTCGCTATTTTAGCGACTAATTTTTTCGTCGCTAAATTAGTCGCAAAAATTAGTGACGGATTTTTTAGTCGCTAAATAGTCACAAAAAAAAAGCGCCACAAATTGCCGCCAAAATTTAGCGACGAATTCTTTATTCCATCGCTATTCCGTCGCTAAAATTGAAAAAAAACGTCGTTCACGACTACTTTCAATTTTAGTCGCAATTTGGTCGCTAATTAGCGACGGAATTGTGTCCGTCGCTAATTTAGGTTTTTTTTTTAGTGATAGCATATGCAGGGAAATCGCTAATTGTCCACATCAAAGCTGCTCTCATCATAAAATTCTGTTTAAGGGACACATCATATGTTAGCTCACCGAATCCCCATAGTTGTTGCAATTCAGAAATCAATGGTTGTAGCAATACATCAATCCTCTGCTTTGGATTCTTCAGTCCCGGAACAATCACTGTTAAAAACATGCAAGCCTCATTCATACACATCCATTGAGGCAAATTATATGGAATTATTATGATTGGCCATGATAAATATTGTTGGTCCGATTGCCCAAAAGGCTGAAAACCATCAGTGCTTAAACCCAGCCTCACATTTTTACTATCAGCAGCAAAGTTGGGGTGAATGTTATTGAAATGTTTCCATGCAACTGCATCCGATGGATAGCTCATTAGTCCATCCGTCTGTTCATGTTCATTATGCCATCTTATGTGAGATGTAATAACATCAGATGAATATATTCTCTGAAGTCTTGGAGTTATAGGAAAATAATACATCCGCTTCCATGGTACTAATTTTTACTTCCTATTAGCATTTATTGGCTTGAACCTTGATTGATTACAAAATTTGCCATCTATTAATTCCTCATCAACTCCCTAGAAAAGCATACATCCCAGCCGACAACAATCAATTTTTTCTGCTGGCAAACCAAGACCTCGAAACAGCTTTTTCATATCGTAAAAATTGTCAACCATTTTATTATCTGAAGGCAATGATTCATTGTACCAATCCAAGATTTCATTTAAACTACGATCAGAAATATGACCTTCACATTTGATGTTCAATATTCGAGTAACAGAACCTAACTGGGTCATATTATCATAGTCTAACCATAATTCCTGGTCAACTGCATTAAGTAAGTTAAAAAAATTTTTGACA
Organism: Excoecaria cochinchinensis; assembly: GCA_947683425.1. NCBI lineage: Eukaryota > Viridiplantae > Streptophyta > Magnoliopsida > Malpighiales > Euphorbiaceae > Excoecaria > Excoecaria cochinchinensis. The sequence goes on along the minus strand of CANTUQ010000101.1, from coordinate 24,281,486 downwards.
GTTGGGTTGGGTTCCTCTTCGACATTGCCTAAATTTGGTTGAAATGAATTTTTCGCTGCATTAAAAATCATTTGGGCATAGGGATTTTTTATTGCACAAACATTGCTTGTCATAAATTCGTCCACTCCTTGAAATTCAGCCTCAATTACCACCAGTCTAAATTCATTACTTCTAGAAGTGCTACAAATTATTGGCTCTCCATGCTAACCGTCCATGTATGCAGGTTGAGAGCTTGCATAGTAAATAAAAAATTGAACTCTTTCAACAAACTCAAGGTTAATGTAACCATCAGGGGTTATTCTTCTATACATCCAACTTCTATCTAAATTACTCATTATTGATAAACTGTTGTAAAAAAATCATAATAACTTAGTTAGTACCATCACGTGTCAGAATTTTTTAATGCGCAAGTATGTTGCAATGCACTAATATGTCAATGTAATTCAAATATCATATTTAATTTCAAGTCAATTCTATATTCCATTTGTTCAAATTTAATTGTAATTAGTTTTATAATATATACTCAAATTTAATACCCACTTACAAAATTATATACACATAAAAAAAATACACAAATATAATATCAAATTAAAATATTAACAATATGCCACAATTTCCCAAAAAAAAATCTAAATATAATAAAAATTTTAATAAAATATATATACACAAAATAATAACTATTTACACAAATAAAATATCTAATTAAAAAAATACAAATATATACTTATTATTAACAAACTAAATTTAATACAGAAAAACTGACCTCTGGTGAAGCAACCGCTAGGAGGGAGAGGGAGGGTCGACGGCGGCGGCAGTAGAAATGCAGCCCAAGCCAAATGGATAAAAGAAGCCGGCGCATAGGGGAGCTAAACGCGGAACCATTCCAACGGTGGCGGGTACATACAATAACAAATATAATATAATTTAAATAAAATTATAAATATAATAACATATATAATACACACTTACAAAGAAAATTAAACATAATACAAAATTAAACAATACTACATATAATAACAAATATACACAAATTTAATAATATTTTAACTATAATAACAATATACACAAAAAAAATACATACACATATATAACACAAAATTAAAACAATAATACATATAATTTTAACAAACATGCGACAAAATATATATATATATATATAGGGGTGAGCAAAAAAACCGATGGACTTGGTTAACCGAAAAAAAATTCGAAACCGAATCCGATGGACCGGTTAACCGATTGTAATGGACTGGTTAATGGTTAGTGTTTTGAAAAAACCGATATTAATGGACTGGTTAATGGTTTTTGACTCATGTGACTGGTTAACCGAACCGAAACCGAATTTTTAGTTAATTTATTAATTTTTAATAATTTATAACAATTTATCCTAATTAAAGGCGATCATGTATTTTTTTTATTATACTAATTATTTTAAAGTTTTTAAGTTTTTTAAATTGGCTATTAGTAAGTATAACAATTTATCTAATTAAAAGTGATTATGGACCGGTTAATATATTTACTTATTAATTATTAATTTTTCAAAACAAATTTGCTTATATCCACCAAATATTTTTATTTTAACAACAATAATGTTATATTATAGTGAAAAATTTGTAATTTTTAAGTAGCTTGAACATTTTAATTTTATTTATGAATATATTTATAATTATAATGGTTAACCGAAAAATATTGGGTAACCGATCCGAAAATCCGAAACCGATGGACTGGTTAACCGATGGTAATGGACTGGTTAATGGACTGAAATTTCAAAAAACCGATATTAATGGACTGATTAATGGACTGGAGCTTATGGACCGGTTAACCGACCATGCTCACCCCTATATATATATATAATGTTGTAAATGATATATTTGATTGATTTTGCTAAATGTTAGATTAATGTTATTTATTTTTTTATTATTTATGTTAATTATGGGGGAAGGAAGAACTAATGATGCGAAAATATATATAAGAAAATATCATTTATGCGCCATCCTATAATATTTGGTAACTTTATTGCTCTTCAAACTTATAGGTCTTGTGATGGATGGAGTATAATAAACTCGTTAAATAATTAATAATGTATATAGTATAAGGGAAGTAATAGTGGGAAGAGAAGATAGGAAAACAGAGGCGGCTATAGGTTGTTCATTAGGGCCGGTGGAAATAGAGTTGCCGGTGGATCCAGAGTTATTAGTTTCAGTAGACATTTTGGTATTGAAACCTTAGAAGCTCTTATACCATATAGAAGATACAAGCCGCACTTCTATTAACAGTGTTTTGTGAATATATACATATAAGAAACAGAGTCCTACTAGAATACAACAATTGTCCCCTGATATCAAGCATATTAAATAGGAAATAATGGCAGACAAATAGAAACTTATTTATCACTTTTATTACTTCCCTTACCAAATTGCTGATGCACTGACCAAAGGCCTTTCTAAACAGCGATTCTTGTGGCTTAGAGACAAGTTGACTGTTGTTCCTTACCCAGTTCAACTTGAGGGGGAGTATAAGGGAAGTAATAAAAGTGATAAATAAGTTTCTATTTGTCTGCCATTATTTCCTATTTAATATGCTTGATATCAGGGGACAATTGTTGTATTCTAGTAGGACTATGTTTCTTATGTGTATATATTCACAAAACACTGTTAATAGAAGTGCGGCTTGTATCTTCTATATATAGGTCCGTGATGGATGGAGTATAATAAACTCTTCAAACTTATAGGTCCGTGACGAGCATACCCCTTGCTAATTCACTGATATACTCCATTGTCATACCCTTCTGACTATCTTCTGTCACATCATCTACCTACTCTGATGCAAAACAGTTAATTCTAATGCACCTCCGAAATCCTTATAATACATCATAAGTAAGGGTTTAGGTACACATATACATCACTCTTAAGATTCTCTCTCTACATTCTCTCTCTCTAAGTCTTTTACTGACTTAAGATTCGGAGTGCTAACACCCTGTTCGACCAAGCTAGCCTTTTTGCAGGTCCTAAATCCCTTCCATTCCGATCAGCTCATGCTACATTCTTATTTCTGATACTTTAAGGAATATCATTACATATTAAACAAAAAAAGAATTCCTTTGGCCTTTTCTATTCCCTGTGATATTTAAAACATAAGTCAAACACCTTAATTTTGTTTACATAGCCCCATAAATCTAACTTTTTTTAAAAATATATATATATTTTAAAAAATCCAAATATGTTCTATATCAAATTGGGACTGAAAATAATAATACTCAATGCCACAATTTTCACCTTTTCACATAAACTAAAAAAAAATCATTAATTAACATTTATTTTATAAAATATTCATTATAATTTACTAAAATATAATTTTATTAATTCTTTATAATGATATATTTTCGCCCTATTAATTACCACTTTTTATGCATATATAAGGGTAAAGTAGAAAAATATATTTTTGAAATTTGAAAATTATCATTTTAAACAAAACAAAAAATTTCTCAAAAATTGTCGCAATAAATAGAACTGAGTAAGTAATAATAATGTAAATCAGTATTTACATTTGAATTGTTTACAATATATATATATATATATATATATATATATAGTTTTAACTTTAATGAATAAAGTACAAAATTTTTCCTTACTGATTCTAATCAATACGACCTTCGTTCCCTTCCAAACCACTATAAGGAATTGCAAGAATAGCAATGAAAAAATAATTTAGTGATGAAAAAAGATTCCATCGCTAAAAATAGAGAGAAATTCACCTGCTAGTTTTTAGCAACGAAAGTTAGTGACAGAAATGTAAACAATTGCTAAATGTGGCTCCTAGTATTTTCGTTGCTAAAGTTTAGCGACGAAAATATTTTTTTGTCTCTAATTAGCGATAGAATATGCTGTCCGTCGCTAATTAGCAACGGAGTATGCTTTTCATCGCTAAATTTGGCTCAACATATTTACGGCAAAAATTTTTGCTAAAATTAGCGACAAAAATAAGGTATCCGTATCTATTTAGCGGCGAAATATTCTGTCCGTCGCTAATTAGCGGCAAAATATTTTGTCCATCGCTAATTAGAGAAGGAATTCACATTCGTCGTTATTTAGCGACAAAATATATTTTTCGTCGCTATCTCCCTCCCTCCCTTTCTCTCTATCTTGGCCCTCGCACCAAATCTGCCCTCTCCCTCCCTGCTGTCGCTGCCTCCCCCAGTTCGCCCCCTGCCGTTGCTCCACCCAGCCGACTTGCCCCACCAGTCAGCCTTTCCCCTCCGTCCTCGCCCGCGTCTATCCCCGCTCCCCTTCCCTCCTACTTTGCCCCTCTCTCTCTCTCATGCGTGCAGATCTGCTTCCCACCTGGATCAAACGCAGCCGTTGCTCGCCCTAGCCACCGATCAACCCCCGCTCTCTCCCTCCCTCCTCTAGCTGCACGCAAATCTCCCTCTCGCATGATCTCCCTATCACTATCTCTCCCCTCCAGCGCCATTGCTTCCCCCGTCGACACTGCTCTCCCTCACAGCTGATCGCCAACCCCCACGCTACTCGGTCAGTTTTCAATCTCTTTTTTTTATTTGAACTGTATAATATCTGTATATTTTTTTATATTTTTTGTATATTATTTTGATTTTTATGTTTGTATAATGATTTATGATAATATTAGAGAACTTTTTAAAAGAACATGTTTGTTTCTTGATGTTGCTTGATTTTTGTCTACACTTTTCATTATCTGCTACATTTCAATTTTGCTCTTGATTTGATATTGACCTTGTTTATTTGATATTCGTATTCTAGTTTTGCTTCTAACCCAGTACTTACTAACATCAAACAAAATTCTAGAAAGTTAATTTCAGTTTCATTAATTTGAGTTCCCATTTTTGAACCATACTTTGTTATTTATTATTTTGCTAGCTTAGATTTCGATTTTAATGATATGAATTTGGTTATTTCTGTTTCTCAGTACACCTGATATTTTTAGTAAGTGAATTTCTTTTGCAAATAGAAGGTTATGTTCTTAGATAATGAGATTGCCTTCAATGAGGATATCAATGAAGAAGAGAGCACAGAATATAAGAAATTCGCTGCTAATGGTTCTCTTCTTTTAACGGACCTATTGTTATGCAAAGTTTACTTCATTTTAATAAAAATCCCAATCTGATTGTTACAATGAAGCTTTTATCCATCACTCTGCTAATTGAGTTCCCATCTTATGAGTTAAAAATACATTGTATGGATGGGAAGCAAACAAATAAATATAATTATTGAAAGATATACTGTTGGATTGATGTTTATTTGATTAGTGGCCATGCAAGTCAACAAAATTTTGCATAATTTTTCATTCATTTTGTTTTACATATTGCAATCAGTTGCATATGAATTCTTTAGGATCTCGTTTCCATTATCTAAACTGAGATATTGATACAATCTTTTTCATGTAAAGTGCATTTCTATTTAGATAACAAGCTAATTGGAATTGTTAGCTCATTATTCCTTTTCCTTTACATTTTTCGGGATTTGAGTTTGTTATAATTATCTTTTGACAGAGTGCATGTTCATATGCATTTTATTGATGGACAATGTGCTTGATGCAGGAATCTATTTCAGTACCTTGGAGAAAACTTCCGAGGAAAGTGTCAAAGCTTTTCTTTGCTATGAGAGGTATGATTACTTTATTTTGTCATCTTATTTTGTCATCGCTTTCTTGGGAAAGAAGTGAAAAAGTTATTAAGAATAAGAATGGGCAAGCTATGTAGGTCCTTGAAATAATACATCCACTTGCTACATGTCCAATTAGCATTTGGTGATGTTGACCACATAATTATAACTTCAATGTATAAGGGGTTTAGTTTATTATGCATTTTCAGCAATTTGGTGTATCGTGGTTGATATCATTTTCAGGATTAAGAATTTCCATTTCTTGTTGTCTTTTGATGGAATAGTGTTTTGGCCACCTTACAATGAAAGATTATGCAAGTTGTTTTCTGCTCCATGAAACTAGTAGTTCCATAAATTTGCTAGTGATGTTACAGCCCAACTTTATCTATAGAAAGGATCATGCATCATTTAAAGTAAGGTGCTAACTAGACATTATATTTTATTTAATTTTTTTATTAGCTTTTTTAAATTACCAACAAAATACTGACGGAAAATTTCGTCGGTAAAAATTAAAAAATTATAAATTTTGCAAATTTTCGGACGGAATTTATTATTCCGTCGGAAATTTTTTGATGGAATTTGTTGTTCCGTCGGAAAATTTTCCAACGGAATTTAATATTCCATCTGGAAATTTCTGACGGAATTTACTATTCCGTCAGTAAATTTACTGACAAAATTTGCTAATAAATACCGTCGGGAAGTTTTCCAACAGAAACATTTTTCGTCGGCAATTTTGCCTTCGGTCTAGGTGCAGACGAAATTGTCCATCAGCAATTTCCTTCAGCAAATTCATTTTCGACTTTTCGTCGGGAAACAGTGAATTTCTTGTAGTGAACGTCGCTTTTGTAAATTTTTTTTTTTCCATTTTTAAGTGTCATTTTTCATAATTTAAGAACAAATTTAATGCATTTTTCATAATTCAAAAAAATTAATGCATTTTTTTTATTTTTTCCCGATCTTGATATTGTAAATTCATTTATATGTTTATTGTCACTTTTTTATGTTATTTAATAAAAGGATAATATACTTAATTACTAATATTTTTTATAATATTGATGCGTATTAATTATTTTCTTAATATGTATGCCAATTATTTTCTTAATATTTGTGCCAAGAGTTAAAATCGACATTTAGAAAGAAATAAAGGTGGTAGCAAATTGCGAATCCCCTATATGAACTGTTAGATTTCCTTCTTTCCATTGTGATCGGATTAAACAAATAAAATATAGTAGTTTTCCCCTAGCATTCAATGATTAAAAAATAAATAAATAAATTCCCCAAAACAAAAACCACAAAGAAAATGAATCGATTCGGCATCAAATATTTAACATTCCAATAATATTTGCCATGGGGAATTCTGAAAGTTGCATTGAGTAGAGCTTTATTTATGCATTTTGTTATTTCCAAAGTCAGTGGCCAAGCCATAGTTAATATTAATTCCTCTTCCATATATTATAAATAGTGAATAATATGAGTGGCAACTAAGTAATTCTTCGTTGTTTTTATCGAGCAACTATGGCAACCAAGGTTAGTTTGAAGCTCTTAATTGACCAAAAGAACCGTAAAGTTCTGTTTGCTGAAGCAGGGAAAGATTTCGTGGATTTCCTCTTTAACCTCCTCACTCTTCCCCTTGGAACTGTGATTAGGCTCTTAACCAAGAACAACATGGTGGGTTCCTTAGGCAAACTGTATGAGAGTATTCAGAATCTTAACGAAACATATATGCAACAAGAAAAGGACTGCCTCCTAAAGCCAAGAGCTCCTTACACTACTACAATTGAAGCTCCCCTCTTATTATCTGATGCTGATTCTCTATCTCGAAAGTTTTACAAGTGCGCATATTGTCACCAATACGTGGCTGATAAGCCCAACATGATTTGTCCCAATAAGCATACAATGAACCAAGAGGTATCATTTGTAGATCAAGTTGCTACTAATAGACAATCTTCCTCTGGTGCCAAAGGAGGGTTTGTGAAAGGAGTTGTGACCTATATGATTATGGATGATTTGGAGGTGAGGCCTATGTCCACTATCTCTAGCATTACTTTGCTCAACAAGTTTCATGTTCAAGAAATTGGTGCTCTTGAGGAGAAGGTGTTTGATTTAGGCATGTCTGAGGTATTTTATTTGTTTTTCTAATTATTTTCATTCATATAATTATATGAATGCTTTCAATTATATATATGCATGCTTTTAAAAAAAAAAAAAAAAAAAACTGTATCTTGATGTTTTTATGTTCATTTAGGGTTTGAAGCTGTTGAAGGTGTCTCTTCAATCTAATACAGTTTTAACAACGGTCTTCCTCGGCAGCAAGGAGGCAGCATGATCCTCTATTTATGTTCTTTTTGTGATGATCTTATAGGTATTGTATTTGTTTTTCTAATTATTTTCATTCATATAATTTCTGCTTTCAATTATATGCATGTTTGGGAGTTTATGACAACTTTTTTTGTATTTTGATTTTGGTATCTAATTCTTATTTTGTCAATTTGATAATTAAACTCATAGCATTCAAACCACAAAGAAGCTTTTGATCTCTTAAAATAAACATCCATACAAAATACACAATGTTCCAATAAAACTTTTGCTGTAAATATTAATGTCAGGCAGCAAAAGAGGCAGTTTATGAGCCAATCTGATTGGTACAGTAGGTTTGAGAAGTGAATTTTTGTCCCGATTAGGCTTAATATAAGAAACATTGAGGTTCTCGAGGCTTTCATCGAGATTGCCTATGCAGCCAACCATGGCTGAGGTTTTAAGATCGATTAATAGCTTCAAGCGGACTTTGTTGGTCGCTGCAATTGTTGATCGTTTCTGAGATGCAATTAGCTGAGGCAGCCTAATGAGTTTTATATTGCCATGAAATGCTCTGTTTCTTTTGACCTTAGTACGGATCTTCTTACCTTTCTTAATAGTTGGTCCTTATTTCACAGCCTTTGCAACCTTGAGAGCCTGTGCCTTCGCATCAGTCTTTTTGGCGGACTCTGCAGCAATAGGTCAAAATTATACCTCAGCGGTGTGAAAGAAAAGTCTTAGTCCCAAGTCCAAAAAACCAGAATCATAATTAATTAATCACACACATTAATTTCAAAGCAGAATAAAAAAACTGCAACTCATTTCAAATGTTATGTTCCAGCTCATGCAATTTACAGCCTGTTTGGATTGAGGTTTTTAATGGTAAGGTATGGCTTTCTGCAATTTTTAAAGAACCAAAGACTTGAATGGCAAAGCAATGGCATTTACCCACAAAATTGGTGGCTTGAGAAGATTAACATTAAAGAACAATTATCAAATCACAATTTCCTTCCAAACAAGAGAGTCCCAGAGAGTTATTTACTCTGGAAAACTTTCATGTCTTTTACACGCGTCTAAGATTCGCTAAAAACATTGAACAATTGATATTAGACATGCTTTCCTACATAAAGGATTTTATAAGGACAGTTTGACTACATACTGTAAGAAATTTATTTGATGCATTACTCCATGCCTACAAGCTTAAGAAAACAAAGCAAGGTAGAAATAAGAAGCTACGACAAATGAATGCATCAATAGCTTGCTTCTTGATAAGTAGGGCAAAACAAACACATTTTTTAGGAATGGCAGTCAATCAGTTTCAAATTGTCATATTCCTTGCAAGTAATAGAAAGTAGAGGGCAGGTAGTAGGACCTGAAATCGTATGATAGTCAAAGAGAAGGGCTTTCAATGAAAACAGTCATACAGAATAAGCTCACCTAAACAACTATATATAAAATCAATCTAAACAACAGAAATTTCTCAATTACAAGAAACCTACTTAAGCTAGCGCTCTCACATTTTAAAAGTCTTATCACAAAAAGCTGAGTACTGATTCTTTTGTATAGAAAGATAATCAAAATTCTAACATCACATTAGAAAAATGAGGCACCCATTTAAGAATTGACTGATTTCAATCAAAAATAGCTTCAACTACTGGACACGTACACCACAGCTGGGGAAATCAGCAGATTTTGAACATATAATATACATTCATCAAAAAAGAGAAATTAGGAAAAAAAATAAATAAATCGAGATAATAGTTATCTGAAGAAATGAAAAGGAACAACAACAAAAAAGATAAAATCCAAATCATGAAAACAACTGCTTAATGCAAACATTTAGGCAATATTACCTTTGGGCGCCATTGATGAATATCTTCCTACAAGAACTAAGCCTGAAATCTCATCCTCAACTGCATCTCTCAACAATGAAACTCAGAATAATCCATCGGAGTCGGAGGAGGTTTAAAAATGGAAGATTGATCACCTTAAGTATTGGTATTATTATGTTAGCGTCTTTTGCATTTACAGCAATGTTATATCAATTAGTATGTTCCACCTAAGCTGTAAGTTATTAAAGATATTTAAGAATCGGTATCTTATGGTTTATATTTGGCCATCCTTCTATTTATTTTGTATTTTATATTTTATCTCTTTCATTGTTGGCTTAGTTTCATTCATGGTTATTGAATTATTGTGCAAATCATGAAAAAATAATTAAATAATTTTTTTCGTAAAAATTACTAAACTTAACACTTATATACAGAACAATCACTTTTACTGTTTTTTGGAAAATGTTCTGCTGAAAAATTCACTTAACATATTCAGTCAGCATGTTTTACACACATGGCATGCCAAGTAATGCAAAATCAACATTTGACGTGGCATATACAGACATGTGGACAAAAAAAATAAGGTTTAGATGCCATGTCATAATGTCACGTGGCATACTGAGTTGGCAACACGTGTATTGCCACGTATGCAGGTCAACCTAATTGGACATACCAGTTGAACTTTTAGGCAAATTTCTTACTGGAAATCGATCAAAGTAATTTTTCTTTATAAAAATGCTAAGTCTAGCGATTTTTACGAACAAAAAAATGCTTTCATTATTTTTGCGTAATCTAACAATAATTAAGTGATTATGTGTGAAATTAACCATTTTACTGGTTTATGAAAACTTCATATATATAATCCTAATAATCAGGTACCATTCAAACTAAAACAAATTTCATGGTATTTTATTTTTTAAATTTTTTACTAGTATCATTCCTATACAATGTATAGTAACAGAAATATTTAAGACTATAGAAATTGAATCTATTGTATAAAAATATTTCAACTATAATTTAATATATGATAAACCTTTTCATTTTTGGTATTAATATCTAATTTTATATATGAAAAAAAATAGTTTCTGAAGAATTTGTACGAATGAATTTTTTTTCTTTCAAATAAAATAAATACGTGCTTTTTTTAAATGTATGTTATATAAAAAATATAAGGACAACACAAAAATTATACGGCCTGGTTGTGTTGGGTAGCATGAATAAAATTAAAATAGGATAGTGCATATATTGGAACTAGGGGTGAGCATGGACCGGTTAACCGGTCCATGAGCCTTAAAAAAACTAGTTCAATAATTATCGGTTTTTAAACATCACTAATCATTAAACAATCCGTTACTGAATTTTCGGATCGATTAACCAATATTATTTCGGTTAACCACTATAATTATAAGATATATTCATAAAAAATTAAAATATCAAAAATACTTAAAAATAAAAATTAGAAGCTAAATATAATTCAATATAATATTCAAATTATAAATATAAACTAAAAATATTGTGTCAATATACATGCATAGGATAGAAAAATATAATAAATGAAAAATTTGTAATTTATTAATTTTATTAAATATTAATTATTACTTGCAACGAAAATTTTTATTTTTAAAGCGAAATATATTTAATTCGAATTGCAAGTGTTAAACGTTACCTATAAGAATATTAAAACTAACATTCCACATTTTAATTGAATATTATTTATCATATTAAATTTTAATAATTTAAATATAAAATATTTTAATTAAAGAGTTAAAATTATTAAATTAATTACAATTAGAAATTAATTATATATATTAAAAAGTTTGAAAGGTAAAAAATTGTGTGTGTAGAAATAAAAGTCCATTAATGTAACTTTTCGTTAATATATTAATGTTATATAATTTTTTGAATATATTACGATTTTTATTATTAAAAAATTGATAAATCAAGAAGTAATAATAAATATTAAATATGGACATATTGAATAATTAATAAATTAACTAAAAATTCGATTATTGGTTCGGTTAACCAGTTATATGAGCAAAAACCATTAATCAGTATATTAATATTGGTTTTTTCAAAACATTAACCATTAAAAAGTATATTACAATCGGTTAATCAGTTCATCGATTCGGTTTCGGGCCGATTTACCGATTAATCGTATCAACCGATTTTTTTTGCTCACCCCTATTGGAAACCGGCTTAGTTTGAACTACACTGTGCTTAAGAAACTTCTTCAACACGGCGTAGTTTTGACATTTAAAGTGGATTTTAAGGGCATACTTATTCAGAAATTATATCCAGCAACTACAGCTCATATAATTGAAAATGAAAGCCATTTCCCTTATTAAGATGTGGGTTCTATAGACTTGGGAATGAAATATATAATTAATTTGATATTGAAAATGAAAATAAAGTTTTAAATTCAGTCTCGTGTGTGCTGTGCACATATGTGCACACTGCTCGATTAGATATCATGCGAGCATTGGTTCAAATGCACCGAATGGCCCCATTTTATGAAGTGCTATATATATATATATATATATATATGAAAGGAAGACTTTGCAATGCTATCTTCAATCCATGTATGGTCTTTTGGAAATGGCATGGCCGACACGTTGGAACAGTTGCACTTTAATTTTGGATTTCTTATTGAGCCATGCGAAAAAAGTATCCTCCAGTATTATTGAGCCATGTGAAAAAAGTATCTCCATGTGAAAAAAATACGTGCTTTTTTTTTTTTAAATGTATGTTATATAAAAAATATAAGGACAACACAAAAATTATACGGCCTGGTTGTGTTGGGTAGCATGAATAAAATTAAAATAGGATAGTGCATATATTGGAAACTAATTAATAAAACTAAAAATGTCTTTATCTGAAAAGAGGAGATTGGACCGATCGGATGAGAAAAATCCTGCAATAAAGTGTGACCGGTCGAACCAGGCGTGAGCATTCCGAAACTTAAGTCAGTAACTTAGAGAGAGAAAGTCTTTTTAGAGATAAAATGCTAGAAATTCAATACCTGAAACCATCGTTAGCTGGGCTATTTATATGAGATGGTTGAGAGATACTTGAGTGTTGAGAGAGTGATTACTGGTAGTAAAAGTAGGTATTCGGTGAAGTGACAAGAAACAGGTGGAAAGCATGAGTGCTGCCTTGTGTCAGACGGATGATGAAACTAGGGGTCATATCATCCGATCAGGCGTGTGCGCCGCTTAGGAGCTCGTGCCTGCTACTGTTTGCTGTTGGGCCCTAAGTCTTGCCAGTTTATTGGGCCGATTAGATGAGTTTTGGTACAAATGATATTTGCTGGGTTATCACCAAGGGTGAGACCGGATCATGCGCTCTAAAAAAACTAGTTCAATAACTATCGATTTTTAAATATCACTAACCATTAACCAGTCTGTTACTATCGGTTAACCAATTCATTGGTTTCGAATTTTCGGATCGATTAACCAATATTATTTCGGTTAACCACTATAATTATAAGATATATTCATAAAAAATTAAAATGTCCAAAATACTTAAAAATAAAAATTAGAAACCAAATATAATTCAATATAATATTTAAATTATAAATATAAACTAAAAATATTGTATCAATATGCATGCATGCAATAGAAAAATGTAATAAATAAAAAAAAATTGTAATTTATTAATTTTATTAAATATTAATTATTACTTGCAACGAAATTTTTTATTTTTAAAGTGAAATATATTTAATTCAAAAGTGTTAAATGCTACCTATAAGAATATTAAAACTAACATTCCACATTTTAATTGAATATTATTTATCATATTAAATTTTAATAATTTAAATATAAAATATTTTAATTAAAGAGTTAAAATTATTAAATTAATTACAATTAGAAATTAATTATATATATTAAAAAGTTTGAAAGGTAAAAAATTTTGTGTGTGTTAAAATAAAAGTCTACTACAGATATAACTTTTCGTTAATATATTAATATTATATAACTTTTCGAATATATTATGATTTTTATTATTGAAAAATTGATACATCAAGAAATAATAATAAATACTAAATATAGACATATTGAATAATTAATAAATTAATTAAAAATTCGGTTAACTGGTTCGGTTAACTGGTTACATGAGTCAAAACTATTAACCAGTATATTAATATCGGTTTTTTCAAAATACTAATCATTAATCAGTCAATTACAATCAGCTAACTAGTCTATCGTTTCGATTTTGGATCGGTTTATTGGTTAACCGCATCAGCCGATTTTTTTCTCACCCCTATTGAAAAACCGGCTTAGTTTGAACTACACTGTGCTTATGAAACTTCTTCAAAACGGCGTAGTTTTGACATTTAAAGTTTATGGTGTATTGAAAAATATTTAGAAATTTGAAATTTCCTTGAAATCGCAACTAATAATTGTAATGTCTACAATTTCAGACCAAATCTAACATTTTCTTTTATGTTCTGCCAGTTCCTCATCTTCTCTCTTTTTCATTTTTTTTTTCATTTTCTTTATCTTTATTTGTTTTTAGTTCTAAAATTTAATGGATTCCAACCATTCATCTTATTTTTTTCATCTCTGTTTCTTCATCTTTTTCTTTTTTCTTTTAATTTCTTATATTTGTTTATAATTTTTTCGTTTCATAATATCTGTCGCTTTTATTTTTTTTACTACAATTAAAAAATATTAATTAGATTTAAATTTAAAATAAATTTGAGTAATTTAATATATAAATTTAAATTTAATTAGTTAATTTTTATTAAAAAAATTAAATTATATTGAAAGTTTAAAAATATAATATAAATGAAATTTAGATTTTACTCAGATACGGATGAACATTTATTTAGTTATTTATTCTTGAAACAAAATATTTCAAAAATAATTAAACAAATTATTTTTTGTGATTAAAAATTAAAATGAATTCTTTTATTTTTTTATAAATTATTATATTTTTTAATAAATTGTTGCACTATCCAGTAGTTTGAAAAATAGACGAGAAAAAAAGAAAGGTTGTTAGAAATCTCCAGAAAGTGCCTGTCAAAATAAACAATGGCTTCTTCTACTTCTTCCAGCAATCCTCAAGGAGAAAAATATGATGTTTTCATCAGTTTTAGAGGAGCTGATGTTCGCGATCGGTTCCTCAGCCATCTTCTGGTTGCTTTACAAAGCAAACAAATTAAAGTTTTCATGGACGACACTGATCTTGAAAGAGGAAAACCGATAGCACCAACCCTCCTGAAAACTATTGAGAAGTCATTTATTTCGATAGTCATCTTCTCAAAAGACTATCCGAGTTCTGAATGGTGTCTTGATGAGCTTCAGAAGATACATGAATGTATGCAATCAAGCAACCATATAGCTGTTCCCATTTTCTATCACGTAGATCCGTCTATTGTTCAGGATCTACAACAGAATTATGCACTTACTATCCATGCTCGAGAAGCCCCAGATGCGAAGAAGGAGAATTGGAAACGTGCTCTGAAGGAAATAAGCAACTTAGCAGGGTTCGATTCAGCGAATCCTAAAAACAGGTAGTATTTTTTTTTCCCTCTTGTCATGGTTTCCATTTATTATATTACTATAACACATTTTTTTTTCCTTACACGTGGTTAGATCTGAGGCCAAATTATGTGATGAAATTGCCAATGACATTGGCAAGAAATTAGGTGGCATGTACAAGAGTTATTCACTGACCTATGGCTTATTTGATATTGATTCACGTATCAAGGAAGTAGAATCATTAATTGAGAAAGAAGAGAATAATGTAAGCATGGTAGGAATTTGGGGAATGGGAGGTATTGGCAAGACAACTCTTGTCGACAAAGTATTCAATAGAATTAAGAACAACTTTGATAGCCGCCATTGTTTTGTTTGGAATGTGAAGGATAAATTGAGCAGAAAATGGGATCCTAACCATTTAAGAGATGAGATCATTTGGGAGTTATTAGGGGATAAAAAGAAGAAGCTAAAGATAGGCTCACCCCATACAATTGATGATTCAATCCAAAAAAGGCTTAAAGATAAAAAAGTTCTTATTGTCTTAGATGATGTGGATGATTGTATGCAATTAAAATCTTTGCTAGATGACAGTGGTTTGTATTCTCCAGGCATATTTTGTCCCGGGAGTAGAATCATTGTAACAAGTAGAGATAGGCAAGTGCTTGAAAATGTAAAGATGAAAAAACATATATATGAAGTTAAGTTATTAGAAGACTGTCATGCTCTTCAACTCTTCAGTTGGCATGCTTTTGACCAATATTCTCCTCAACAAGAATACAAAGAGCTTTCAGAGAAGGTTGTGAAGTACGCTCAAGGACTTCCATTAGCTCTTAAAGTTTTAGGTTGTGAACTAAAAGGAAAAAGTACAGAAATATGGGTAGATAAATTGAAAAAAATTGAAGATATTCCCTTTGGGAGCATTCAAACTATTCTGAGAACAAGTTTTGACGGGCTTGATCGGGTTGAAAAGAGGTTATTTCTTGATATTGCATGTTTTTTTAAAGGGCATTGTATGCAAGATCTGAAAAGAATGTTAAGGTGCTTTGATTTCTATTCAATAGATGGAATAGAACGCCTTTGTGATAAATCTCTTATATCTATTCTTGAATTTGGAGGACAAGTAAACTTTCTTGAAATTCATGACTTGCTTGAACAAATGGGCCGAGAGATTGTTGTCAAGGAAAGTGGGCAAAACTGCGAAAAACAAAGCAGGTTATGGAAGTGTGTGGATATTGAAAATGTATTGAGAACTAATAAGGTAAGATGGACTTACATAAATTGGTTGTTTCTATTTTACTGAGAGCTTACATTACTTATGAAGTAGACATTGTTATTCTTTTCTTGGTTTTTGGTTCCCAGGGGACTGAAAATGTGGAATGCATATCACTAGATGTGGGACAGATTGATGATCATTTAGATATAGATTCTAAAGCCTTCATCAATATGAACAAACTCAGACTTCTCCGTGTATTTGCTGGCTTCTACAACTTAAAAGGAGCCAAAAACAAAGTGTTCTTTCCTGATGGTCTTGAATTTCTTCCAAATAGTCTAAGATATCTCCAATGGGAGTGTTTTCCTTTGAGCTCATTGCCATCCCATATTTCTCTAGAGAAGGTTGTTGAACTTCACATGCCTCGTAGCAACCTTAAAGAACTTGTTTGGGATAAGGTATAGTTTGATCGAAACTACTTTTTCGTTAAAGGTTTTTATTTGTCCAAACTACTTTGTTCTTATCTTATATATTCTTTCTTCTTTCCAGCCTCCTCAGCATTTGAAATGCATTCGTCTCAGTTTTTCTTGCGATCTAATTAAAATCTCAGGTTTAGGCAAAGCTCCAAATCTTGAGGTTATAGAATTGAACAATTGTCCAAGATTGGTTGAAATTGGGTCGTCTTTGGAAAAGTTGAGCAACCTTATTGAGTTGGATCTAAGATGGAGCACAAGTCTTTATAGGCTTCCAGAAATTCCGTGTAGTATAGAAAGATTATGGTTAAACCCAATTGATGGATATCAGGATACAAAAGAACTTATCTATGGTTTCCCATATTTAAATATCATGGATGGAGATTGGGATGTCAAAGAACTTGTTATCTCCCGTTTCCGAAATTTGACAAGTCTTCCAAATACTTTTTGCCATTTGAGATCTTATAAGAGCCTTGATATTTCAAAATGTAAGAACATGATTCAATTGCCCGAGAATTTGGGGAATTTCGAATCTTTGGAAAAAATTAATGCATCCCATAGTGGTTTAAAGGAATTGCCATTCTCCATTTGTATATTGAGATATCTGAAGAGGCTTGATATTTCCAATTGTGAGAGTCTCAACAAATTACCAGAGAATTTAGGAAATTTAGAATCATTAGAGGAACTCGATGCATCTGGAAGTAGTTTAGAAGAATTGCCATCCTCCATCAAACATCTTTGCAAATTGCGATTCCTTTATTTGATTTATTGCAGGAAACTTAGAAGTTTACCAAATATTCCACAAAATCTAGAAATATTAAGTGCTGCAAACTGCGAGTGTCTAGAATCACTGTCGACTTGCTTCAAATTTCCACATGCTTTTTTGGACTTGGCCAATTGTTACAAATTAAATAATGGGGCATCATCAACTATTCAACAACATCTAAGGGAATATTTGTCAACTTATAAGGTCTCTCTCTCTCTCTCTCTCTCAGACTTACAAAATCTTGAAGTTTTGCTTATAGTATAATATGTTGCTGATGATTTTCTTTTTATTTTGGCACAGTGTACTGATTTATGTATTGTGGGACGTGAAATGCCGCAGTGGATGAAGTATCGTAATAGCCTTGATTCTTTCTTGTGTTTTGAGTTTGACACTCATGGGCATTCCATTTGTTTCATTTTTTGTGCTACAATTGTTGCAGTCGATTGTGGTTGCGTAGATTTTAGGGTGGGAGCATCTTTAATAGGCAAGTGTGGAAACAAAAGAGTTGCATCCTTTGGTACATGTTGGATAAAGATGCATAGTAATATAGACCACGTGATTCTTTGGCATGGCTGGGCTGACTACACTGTAATAGGGGCCGTATTTCGTATCTTAATGAAATACGAAGAAGAAGATTGCATAATAATTAAAAGCATTGGTGTTCATCCAATAGTTGAGAGTAGAGATGAGTTGGACGAAAAACCAAGGACCATGGATCTATTCTCTCTCTCCCGTGATAGAAAGAGAAAACATGAAGAGAATTAGGCAGAGGAAGAGTCATATTCATATTGGGATCTAGACTTCTAACTTCACGATTCATATTTGGATCTATTCTCGGTTTTGTTCAAAGGTGTTGTCAAATTGGAGAGATGTTTATGGGCAAATTGAAGCCATCTTCAAAAATCCTTCACTCTTCAGAGCTTGCAATCAATGAAAGGTATGCAAAACGTATGTATTATCAAACTCAACACTTGGAATAGAGAAAGGAAGAGTATTGATTTTCATGTCACTAAATCATTCACTTGAAAATTTCCTGTTCTCTTTCACATTCTTTTTTTTGGAAAACAATCTTGTGATTTCATTTGAAAGTTTTTGTTCATTATTATTTGAGCTGAAAGTTTATGTCTTGATTACGTCTTTGTCCTTTTTTTTTTTTTTTTGATATTTGGCAGGTGGCAGAAAACAGATGTTGGGGTTTCATTTATCTGATGATGAAGCAGTTTACAAGTGCAGTGTCACATTACAAGTGCTCAAAGTGTCACAATGATACCTTTTGTTCTAGCTGCATAGAGAGTACCAATGGTTGATCATAAAGGAGGGTTTGTGAAAGGAGTGGTGAGCTATATGGTTATGGATGATTTGGTGGTGAAGCCTAGGACTGTTCATCGGTTGAGTTGGCTCAAAAATGGAATGAATCCAACCCAACCCAATATATATAAAAATTGATGGTTTATCTATTAAAAACCAATCCAAACCATTACAACCTACAACGGTTTGGGGCGGTTTGAAAACGGTTTGGGATGATTTTTTTCTTACTTGCTTAAGAACTTCCATGCTCAAGAAATTATTGCACTTGAATAAAGGGTGGTTGAGTTGGGCATGGATGAGGTACTTTTTTTGTTTACAAAAATTATTTTCATCTATAGTTCTTGTTATTATCATATTGAAATGTGATTGGTTGTCCATTCTTCTGTGGTTTAGGGTTTGAGGGTATTGAAGGCATCTCTGCAGTCTGATGAGGTTTTAACAAGTGTCTTCTTAGGGAGCACTGTGGCATGATGTTCTAATTGTTATGAGCTTATGGTTGCAATTTGTTTCTTGTTTTGGGAAATTAAAAATTAGGCTTTTCTGTGTTTTTCTGAAAATTATCATTGATTTTTTGTCTTTTAGTTACTCTACAAAAAAAAACAAAACAAAACAAAAGAATTAATGAAATGAAAATTAACTGCAAATTCCTCTATGATTCAATCGATACAGAAAATTTCTTTCTTTTTCTTTTTCTTTTTTTTTTTCAACAAGACAATCTTATTAGTGTAGACGGATAATTATCCTAAAATATTACTTCAAAAGTTTGAGATATCTGAAGAGCATTGATATTTCAAAATGTGAGAACATGATTCAATTTCCCGAGAATTTGGGGAATTTGGAATCTTTGGAGAAACTAGATGCATCCCTTAGTGGTTTAAAGGAATTGTCATTCTCCATTTGTAAATTGAGATATCTGAAGAGCCTTAATATTTTCAATTGTGAGAGTCTCAACAAATTACCAGAGAATTTAGGAAATTTAGAGAACTCGATGCATCTGGAAGTAGTTTAGAAGAATTGCCATCCTCCATCAAACATCTTTGCAAATTGTTTTTCCTTGATTTGAGTTATTGCAGGAAACTTGGATCTTTACCGGATATTCCACAAAATCTAGAAATATTAAGTGCTGCAAACTGCAAGTGTCTAGAATCACTGTCGGCTTGCTTCAAATTTCCACATTTTTTTTGGACTTGACCACTGTTACAAATTAAATGATGCGGCATCATCAACTATTCAGCAACATCTAAGGGAATATTTGTCAACTTATAAGGTCTCTCTCTCTTTCTCTCTCTCTTTTTAAGACTTCCAAAATCTTGACGTTTTGCTTTTAGTATAATATGTTGCTGATGATTTTCTTTTTATTTTTATTTTGCTGGCAGTGTACTAATTTATATATATATATATATATATATATATATATATTGTGGGACGTGAAGTTCCGCAGTTGATGAAGTATCGTAATAGCAGCAATTCTTTCTTGTGTTTTGAGTTTGACAATCATTGGCGTTCCATTTGTTTCATTTTTTGTGCTGCAATTGTTGCAGTCGGTGATGATTACTTAGATTTTAGTGTAGAAGCATCTTTAATAGACAAGTGTGGAAACAGAGTTGCATCCTTTCGTAGACATTTGATAAAGAGGCATAATAATATAGACCACGTGATTCTTTGGCATGCGTAGGCTGACTACAATGTAAGAGGGGCCGCATTTTGAATCTTAATGAAATGCGGAGTAGAAGATTGCATAATAATTAAAAGCATTGGTGTTCATCGGATAGTTGAGATTAGTGGAGACAAGTTGGATGGAAGACCAAGGGAAAAGAGGAAATTACTCAAAATACAACCTTTTTAACTTTTTTTTTATAGTCTTTTATAATTCTCACTTTTAAAATTTTTATTTTTAGAAATACCACTTTTATTTTCGCTCTCCTTGCTCTATCTACCGTTCTCAGTCTCCCTCTCCGTTTCATTCTGCTTTCATTTTACCGGCATCTTTCTCTTTCTTTTTTCAGCGTTCATTTTTCTATTTCCTTTTCCAGCATTCTCTTTCTCCTTCTCCGGCTGGATTGTAGTCCGGTGAGATTGTTTTCCTCACTTTTGTGTTATAAATTATTTTTATTCTATTTAAATCGATTTTCTTTTTTATTGCCTTGAGAATTGCATGTATAAGAGATCGAATCAGTTTCTTTAATTTATTTTACTGCATCTTAATTGATTTTGGAACAGAGGAACCATCATCATGATAAAATTAATTGATTTTGTGTTTGGAGTGAACAAAAATTTGGCTGCCATGTTTGTACCTTTAAAGATTATGGGCACGTTTGGTTCGCTGTATTGTATTAGCCTGTATAGTATTAGTCTGTATAGTATTAGCCTATATAGTATTAGTCTGTATAATATTAATTTGTATTATATTATACAGTGTTTGGTATAATATTATATTAGTTTGTATTATTTTATATTGTATTTGATATATAATAGTATATTGTATTGTTTTTAAATAAAATTAAAAAATATGAAAAATTAAATTATTTTTAATATTATCAATTTAGACAAAAAAATTAAATGTAAAATACAATTTTTTAAAAATGTGCAAAAAATTCTTGAAATATAAATATATAATAGTAGATAAATTAACAATCCAACAAGCAATTTAATTAATAACATTCAATTATATAATTGAAATATATTAATAAATGTGTTAAAATTAATAATTTTATACATAGTCCCATAACAAATCAAAATAAATAAACTTAATTATTATTATTTTATTATTTTAGACAGAATCCAATATGTAACAGGCTCATAAGTAGAAAATCATGCAAAAAAGAATTTAATAATAATAATAATAATAATAATATTCAAACTAAATAAATTTAATAAACTATTATGACACACAAAATATATATTCACAAAATAAAAATGATAATAAAATAATAAAATAGAATTTATATAAAATGAGAAAAAGTAAAAATAAGGATAAACACCGTATTAAATAAACCCAGGGGGGAGGGGTGTACTATTTTATACTGTGTATATAGGATAAAAACTAAATGTTGTATTATATAATACATGTATTATTTTTTAGAAAAATTAGCCAAACACCCTCTAATGTATTAGCCTGTATTATTTTATGCTATCCTGTATACTATACGAGAAAACAAACATGGCCTATGTTCACTATTTTGCATGCTGCTGTTTCCTATTGTTTGGAAAGCAGAAATGGATTGTGTCAAATTAATGGTCAAAACTGAGGTCCAATTTTAAAAAAAAAAGCGTTTGACCAGATTTGCAATTGGGCCATTCTGTCTGCAATGAGACTAGAGTCAAGAAAGAGCTATGTGTAAGTTCTTGAGTGAACTTTGCAATTGAATTTAACAAGTTTCTGCTTCAGTTCCCCATTAATCCTAATTATCCTGTTAGGTATGGACTAACTGATAAGAAGGTGCAAAACTGAACTTTGGTTAATAATAAAGAAGCAATTTCTGTAAAGGAAACTGCAACTCTTACTCCTCAATGCATACAGCTCTTCAATTATGAGTTCTCTAAGATTCCAGGATGATGATAATAATGATGATAGCTTTAATGTTGCAGGAGAAACATACAAGTTTTTTAAGATTATTATTGAAGATCGTGAGGGAAGACTTGTAAGTTTATTTTCTTCATCTTTTTTCTTAATTACATTTCTGCATATTTCCTCCTATTTTTTTCTCTAGAAATGGCCAGTAATGTGATTAATATTTCTTATGTAATCCAATTTCTTGTTAGATTGCAAAAATTTGGTTTGCTGATGTTTTTTCTTTTACAGGGAAATACAGAGAAGTTTGTGAAATATCATGGAAATTATTTATCAGGTAAAATGATCCTTAAAGATCCTAATGCAACAAAATAGATAATGGAGTTGTCAAAGACAGCAAATGAAGTTTGGCTACAAAAAGGTTGAGAAGAATTTTCAAATTATGAAGGGAATTCCCAGTTTATTGTGTTAATTTTTTATAACAATCTTGTAGAAATTGAGTATCCAGGCACCATTAACATCATTAAACATTAGGAAATCCTAGCCCCAATGCCTTACAGGACCCTGAGATGAAAGAAAAAGAATTATGATTGAAGATTCAGATAGCTCCATTGAAGAATTTGAAGGTATGTTTCTCTTTTAATAGTTGATGTTCTCAATTTGGTGCCTAATTAAATATCAGCATAATGCAGTTGCCATTAATTCATAACAGTCAGACTAATTCACCTATTTACTGATAGGGAAATTTAATAAATCAAAGGGCGAAAAGAATCGAAATATTTCTAATGCTCTTGAAACTGCCAACAAATTCACATCAAGCAATCCATGGTTCAAGTATGTTTTGAATAATAATTATCTGCAGGTGAGGAGATGTCTGCTCATATTTTTGTTATTGCAGTTACTTTTTCATTTACAATTTTGAACATTTTGTATTGGATTTATCGAAAAGTACATGGAATCGGAAGTGCAGATGATGAAGTTGAAGGTTGAAGATAAAATATGGGAAGTGAAAATGAATGTTTATCCATGTTGGAGTTATGGTTCAGTATCTGGAGGTTGGGCTGCTTTGTGAGGGGAAATTCATTGAGAAAAGGAGATGTTTGTGCATTTGAATTGATAGAAACAAATATGCTGAATGTTCGCATTTTCAGGCATGGATCCTTCATAGATAGTGGATTCAATTAGCCATAGTCTCTTTCCTTTGTGGAACATTTATATGCTGTATTTATGTTCTGGGATTAAATTTGCTAGTAATTAGAGGTATTTTTTTTCATCCTCAACATATCAAAAAATGCAGCTACTGGTGTAAATTTAATATTTACTCTATTATTCCTCCATTATAAAGAAATTATTAGAATAAAATGTCAACATACCTTATTATTGTTTCTAGATAGACGCTATGAACAAATTTTTTAATTAATTTAAACACTTGACTGAATGTAGTTTTATTTTATATTGCAATAATGAAGTACAAATTCCCAAATTACTTTGCATATACTACCCTCAATTTCAACTTAAAAAGTGTTCACAGCTAGCAATGGTGATATGGAAGTTCTTGTATTAGTGTATTAGTGTTGTAGTTCTGACTTGAAAATATAGGTGTTTGTGTGTTTTAAGCCATTGCTGGTGCTAAATTCACTGAATTGTTAGTATATTCATTTTTATGTATTCTGCTGCTGTTCTAAAAAAAATATATATATGTGTTAGTTGAGTGGAATTTTTGCTTAAATTACAGTATACATCAAGTACACCCACAATATATTAGAATACATTCATAGTATACAAGAAATATATGCACAGTAGTACATGCACAATATGCATCAAGTACACATTATACTACAAGTAAATAAATATTATAGTCACTCATACAGCAATTACAGGATACTGTAAGTAAAGTTACAGTATACAGTAAGTATATGCAAGTTATATAATTAGAAAAATATACATCAAGTCCACACTATACTTCAAGTAAATAAATATTATAGTCATTCAAAGTATACAGCAATTATACTCACAATACACTTTAAATACATGCACAGTATACTTCAAGTATACTCATAGTATATTTCAAATGCACACATAGTATACTGAAAGCACTTATGCATTAAGTCATCATTCCTATTAATATTTTGCAAATGGAATTTGACTGATGCAGAAATTTCAGCAGTGATTCTTTCTTGTGTTTTGAGTTTGACACTCATGGGCGTTCCATTTGTTTCATTTTTTGTGTTGCAATTTGCAGTCGATTATGGTTACTTGGGTTTTAGGGTAGAAGCATATTTAATAGACAAGTGTGGAAACAAAAGTGTTGCATCCTTTCGTACACTTCGGATAAAGATGCATAATAATATAGACCACGTGATTCTTTGGCATGGCTGAGCTCACTACAATGTAAGAGGGGCCGCATTTCTAATCTTAATGAATTACGTAGAAGAAGATTGCATAATAATTAAAAGCACTGGTGTTCATCCAATAGTTGAGAGTAGTGGGAATGAGTTGGACGAAAGACCAAGGACCATGGGTCTATTCTCTCTCTCTCTCGTGATCTCTCTCGAGTGATAGAAAGAGAAAACGTGAAGAGAATGGGGCAGAGGAAGAGTCATATGTGTACTGGGATCTAGACTTATAACTTCAAGATTCATATTCGGATCTATTCTCTGTTTCATTCAAAGGTGTCGTTAAATTGGAGAGAAGCTTATGGGCAAATTGAAGCCATCTTCAAAAATCCTTCACTCTTCAGAGCTTTCAATCAATGATGAAAGGTATGCAAAAAGTATGTATTATCAAACTCACCACTTGGAATAGAGAAAGGAAGAGTATTGATTTTCATGTCACTAAATCATTCACTTGAAAATTTCCTGTTCTCTTCATGTCCATATATATTCATGTTCTTTTTTTTTTTTTAAAAACAATTTTGTGATTTCGTTTGAAAGTTTTTGTTCATTATTAGTTGAGCTGAAAGTTTATATCTTGATTACGTCTTTGTCCTTTTTATTTTTTTTTCATTTGGCAGGTGGCAGAAAACAGATGTTGGAGTTTCATTTACCATCGCTCCCCTCTTTGCCAAAAGCCTCAACTGAATCTCCCCTCTCATTAGATTATGATGAATCAGATGATGAATGTTATGAAGACGATGATGAAGCAGTTTACAAGTGCTCAAAGTGTCACAATGATCCCTTTTGTGTCTAGCTGCACAGAGAGTACGAGGAAAAAGGTACCAATGCTTGATATAAAGAAGGGTTTGTGAAAGGAACGGTGAGATATATGGTTATGGATGATTTGGTGGTGAAGCCTATGTCCACTCTCGCTACTCTTACTGGCTTAACAACTTCCATGTTCAAGAAATAACTGCACTTGAAGAAAGGGTGGTCGAGTTGGGCATGGCTCAGGTACATTTTTTTTGTTTACAAAAATTATTTTCATCTATAGTTCTTGTTATTAATATATTGAAATTTAAAAAATTAATGAAATGAAATTAACTGCAAATACCCTATGATTCAATCGGTACGGAATTTTTTTTTTTCTACAAGATAATCTGATTAGTGTAGACAGATAATGATACAAAAATATTAATTGTCACTTGCCATATATATATATAAATATTTACTCTCTCCATTCCAAATTATGTGTCCATTTTAAAAATTTCACTAAAATTAAGAAAATAATTGGCCAACATTAATGGAGTTAGTATTTTACTGAAGTATCCTTTCAGGAAAAAAAAAAAAAATAGACACTCAATTTATATTTTAATTACTCCACATGTATATATTACTTCATTTATAGTGTTTACTCATGGTATATTAACAATTTCCATAAAAAATTAAAGCTGTTAATTTTGAAAACATAAAAAAGTCATCAATTAGTGAAGTTAGAAATGCAATAGATAAATTACATTGACCACTAGAAGGGCATATTTGGGATAACAAGATACTTTCTCCATTTTAGAATAATTGTTATTTTAGCTAATTTTTTTTTTCTCAAAATATTTGTCACTTTGATCAATTCAGAAAAGAATTAAATTGCTTTTTTTTTTTTCTTAAGTTAGTTTCACCTATGGTTACCGAATTATTGTCCAAATTACGCAAAATTAACGAAAGAATTTTTCCTTTTTTGTAAAAATCACTGAACTTAGCACTTATATACAGAAAATTCACTTTAATTGTTTTTCAGTAAATAGTTAGCCGAAAAATATACTTAGTATATATTTAGTTTGCACAAATAGCATGCCAAGTAATGTAAAGTCAGCATTTGACGCGGCACATATGCCACGTCACCAAATACTGAGACAAGGAAAATTGGGTTGGATGCTACGTTATTATGTCACATGGTGGATAATATGGACAAAGTGCCATGTGACATGCTGAGTTGGCAATATGTGTACTATTACGTGCACAACTTCCGCTGACTAGACCTGCTGAGTAGATTTTCTGGCGAGTCTTTTACCGAAAATGGGTCAAAGTGATTTTTTATATATAAATACTAAGTTCAGTGATTTTTATAAAAAAAAAAAAATCATTACTTTTGTGTAATTTAGTAATAGTTCAGTGATTATGGGTGAAATTAACCAATTTTTTCTGTATCTACTCTCATTAATTATATCTCTATTTTTTAAAATTTTCTCTCACTTTACTCATTGTATTTCGATTCTTATCCTAATTAAGTGGTCAATACTAAATTAAATAAAGGTATTTTTAACAAAATATTACAAATTTATCTAAAATCTAAACTATTAATTAGATTTGTTTATTTGTGAGAAATAATTTTAAATGACAAAAAATTGAGACAGATGGAGTATCATTTCTCGTAATTTTACCAAAATGACACTTAAATTGGAATTTTTTTTGGGGCTAAATGGACACATAATTTAGAACGAAGGGATTAACTTTTATGCACGTTCGAATCAATATTAAATTGTGAATCCCCTATATGAACAGTTAGACTTCTTTCTAGTGTCATCGGATTAAATAAATAAAATATATTAGTTCCCCCATATTATTCAATGATAAAAAATCGATGGCCAATAGAGAAACTGATTAAAAAAAGGCCAGTGAATGCACTTATGGCAAGAGATCCAGCAAAATCAAATATATTCGATACGACAGCATTTTCAGATGAAATCGAAGCAACAGATGGAAAGTTAAATGTAATAGAAGGCAGGAAAGACGAAGGAGGAGAAGCAGAAGCCAGAGGTCTGAATCTCAGAGCCGGAGCAAAGGCAGACAGTCTAACTCTTGGAGCAAGAACAGGCATTGATGTCCTCGTAGACAGGGGAGTCCTTATAAGCTTAGGAGAAGACATTGGTGTGGTGTACGAACCGGCGATTTCACTGAAGGACAAAGAGAATGAGGAAAAGTGGGAGTCCTCATAGGCAGGAATGTGTGATTCACGCCCTGGACATTTATTGCTGACGTATCCAATGAATGCACGATATGTGTCCCACTCGATCCATGTCAGTGATTAACTAACGTATTAACGATCAAAATTAGCGGCCATTGAAGACAATGGTAAAAATCTCACATTTTACAAACGTTAGGGATAAATTTGCACGTTTGGAAAAATATTAACAGCAAATTTGCATATTTGGAAAAACGTTAGGGGCAAAAATGCACCAAATGTTTGATTCACACGTTGGGCATGTATCACTGACATGTCCAATGGATGCGCAACATATGTCCCACTCGATTCATATTAGCAGTAAATTAACGTATTAACGAGCAAAGTTAGCGGTAATTGAGAGCAGGAAAAAAATCTCTAATTTTACAAAAGTTAGAGGCAAATTTGCTTCAAAATAAATGTTAGTGAAAAATTTGAAAATAATTTCGTCTCTAAATTTCCGTCGCAAATAAATATATTTAGTGATGAAATATGAATTCAGTCGCTAAAATGGCGGGATTGATTTCCCTCCATATTTAGAGACAAAAAATTTTTGTCTCTAAAATTAGCAACTGTCGAAATAGAGATGGTATCTTTCCGTCTCTAATTCTGTTGCTATTTGGGTTTAGAGACGGAATTCTGTTTCATTTTTCGTCTCTAAAATGCGATTTTCTTGTAGTGAAAATCGTTAGGTGCAAAAATGCACCAAACGTTTGAGCATTTTCATATTGTCAACAAGCAAATACAAGTAATTAACAAATGCTTTTGGTAAAGACAAACAAATGAACATTAAAAATTAGCTATGAAGCATGTTACAAACTCTCAAAAGTAAAAGATGTAAAGTCTTGCATATTAATAATAACACCACCATTTTTTCAGCAAATTTTAGGAACATTTAGAAGTTTTGAACTTAATCCAAAGTATGCAACCACGAAACATTCTTATTCTTGTGCCCCATAATTTGGCTGTTATAAGCACAAAATTATGGTCTTTCAGCCTCTCTACATAACTATTAGGGGTGTTCAAAAATGGGTTGGGTGGGTTATGATAAAATTTGAATCAAATTTATATAATATATTTTGTGAGATTATTTATAATTCAACTCCATTTTTCTTCTAAAAAAAATCTAATTGTAACCCATCTAACCCATGTAACCCATTTTTGAACACCCCTAACTATGACAAAGATCCAATATTTACCTGAAGTTCTTTAATTGGTGGTGCAGCATCAATTTCTTCATGCTTTGCTAGGAATACCGCAGTAAGAGCTGCCCTTGTCTGCTGATAAGCCTTCAACAATTCCAGGCCCTAAAACCCACAAAAACTTTTACAATTATTGCTATTGCAAATTGCAAAATCACCTTTATATACCTAATCCACAAAACATCTGTGTATTAGTTATAGTGACCATAGTAAAGAAAATGCATTCTCTAAAATAAGTAAAACATAAAATCAAATCTGAAACAAGAAATTGGAACCATCCAGGAATAGTCAATTTTCGCACGAATAATATTCTGATAATTATATTTTAATTGATAATAATAAAATAATTTAAATTTATTTTATAACTGTAAAATTAAAAATATTGGATAATTTTATTTTAGATTATTAACACGAATAAAAGTCGATGATTCAGTAAAATTAAATATTATTTTTTCTTTCTATTCGACAAATTAAATTCTATTTTATTGGAATAATTTTAAATAATATTTTTAAAAAAATACAAAATTGGTATCTAATAAAAGTATTTATAAATTTAGGGCGAGTAAAAAATTATAATAACAGATTGTGGTATCAAAAAGTAGGATTCATAGATCCCGAATGTTATAATTTCAGAAGCCTAAATATTTTTTTTTTTAATCTCTGTAAATAGTACTCCTTCGGCCAAAAGAAAAAAAAAACAATTATATAGAATTCGGATCTATTCTCTGATTCGTACAAAGGTGTTGTTAAATTGGAGATATGCTTATGGGCAAATTGAAGCCATCTTCAAAAATACTTCACTCTTCAGAGCTTGCAATCAATGAAAGGTATGGAAAATGTATGTATTATCAAACTATCAATTGGAATAGAGAAAGGAAGAGTACTGATTTTCATGTCACTAACTCATTCACTTGAAAATTTCTTGTTCTCTTCATATCCATCATGCCATATTTACATTCTTTTTTTGGAAAACAATCTTTATGACGTCTTTGTCCTTTTTTTTTTTTCATTTAGCAGGTGACAGGAAACAGATGTTGGAGTCTCATTTACCATCGCTCCCCTCTTATTATCTGACGATGAACCAGAGCCAAAAGCCTCCACTGAAGCTCCCCTCTCATTAGATTATGATGAATGTGATGAAGATGATGATGAAGCAGTTTAAAAGTGCTCAAAGTGTCACAATTATACCTTTTGTTCTAGCTGCACAGAGAGTACGAGGAAAGAGGTACAGATGGTTGATCATAAAGAAGGGTTTGTGAAAGGAGTGGTGAGCTATATGGTTATGGATGATTCGGTGGTGAAGCCTACGTCCACTCTCTCTACTCTTACTAGCTTAACAACTTCAATGTTCAGGAAATTACTGCACTTGAAGAAAGGGTGGCTGAGTTGGGCATGGCTGATGTACTTTTTTTTTTTTTTTTTTTTTTACAAAAATTATTTTCATCTATAGTTCTTGTTGATTGGTTGTCCATTCTTCTGTGGTTTAGGTTTTGAGGCTATTGAAGGCATCTCTGCAGTCTGATGAGGTTTGAACAAGTTTCTTCTTAACGAGCACCGTGACATGATGTTCTTGTTGTTATGAGCTTATGGTTGCAATTGTTGGCCCAAGGTCACACTCTAGTTTTGATGATTATCAAACCTTAAATAAACTCTATTAAGAATTCTAGTCTAAACAAATTTCTGCAGGAAAGTCTCTATGAATTTATCTGAGGATCACATTTCTGGAGAATGCATGTATTCTAAGTTGTAATATTTATTTATTGTGTTAGAATGTTAGGAAATTAGGTTATTAAAATGTAAGATCAAATTGAGGAAAAATATTCTCTATCATGAATGCATATTCTAGTTTTAAAATTTACACAAAAATTATTTTAAGTTAGAAAATGAATTTGTGAGCAAAACTGTTTTTTCGCCAGAAAATGATTCTTTAGAAAATGAATTTCTATGTATCAGTTTTCTAAATGAATTTCTATCTATCAATTTCTGACTGAATTTCTGATCGTATCAGAATTCTGGGCAAATCTCAGAATCGCACAAAAAGACAAAATAACGGCTAGAAAACGGCTAGTTGGATTTTAACTTGTCTGTTTTGCTCTCCAACAGCTATAAACGGCTACTTTATATTTTAAACATCTTAAACTAATTTTTTGAGTATAAATACATGATGTTTTACTCATTAGAAGGTTAGAAAAAAGTTTGGAAAGAAATTCTAACTCTTAAGAGAAAAGCTTAAATCTTTTATTTCACTTTCCACATCTTTGGCACTTCACTCTTTATATATTCTCCTCAATCTGATTATAGCTTTTGTTGTAATCTTAGTGTGAGGAAATTTCTCTTAAAAGGATTGTGAGTTAGGTTGGCTAGAAACCTTGTAAGAAGAATTCTAGTAAGATTTACAATCTTTTACTTTGGGAAAAAGATTGTGGGTAGATATACAAATTTAGGATTGTATATTGGCTTTTACTCTTGCCTTTAAAAGAGTTAAGATTGAAGAAAGGCTCAAGTAGTGAATCTTGGGGAGTGGATGTAGGCATGTTGGCCGAACCACTATAAATTCTGTGTGCAAGCTATTCTGATATCTTTTCTAATCTGTTTTCATATTCTGTTCTATAAAATCTGTTTTATTAGACAATCAGCCAGAAAATTTTGAGACACCCAATTCACCCCCCCTCTTGAGTGTCTTTGGGACCTACATTTGGTATCAGAGCAGTTCTCAATTCTTCTAAGGTTTAACACCCTTGAGTGATCCTACAAATGGCTGACATTCCTGTTGCAACTCCATTCAAAGAAGGGCACTCTGTTCATCGTCCTCCTATGTTCAGTGGTGAAAATTATCCATTCTGGAAAGTCGTAATGAGGCACTTCATCCAATCGCAAGATATGGATTGCTGGGATATTATTGAAGACGGATATGAACCTCCAAGAAAACCAGCAACTGAAGCAGGAGCTTCTGGTGCCACTACTGTGTTAAAAACGAGAAAAGAATTTACAGAAGCTGAGAAGAAATTAGTGCAGCTAAACTCAAAAGCTATGAGTATTCTGTTTTGCTCATTGCAAACAAATGAGTTTAACAGAGTCTCTGGATGCGATACTGCCAAAGAAATATGGGACAAGTTGGAAGCAACATATGAAGGAACAAATCAAGTTAAAGATACAAGATTGCATGTTCTGATGGTTGATTATGAAAGTTTTAAGATGAAGTCTGAGGAATCAATCTCTGAGGTAATTAACAGGTACGTAAAATTGACTAATGATATAAAAGCTCTTGGTAAAAAACTTGATGAATATGATAAAATTGCAAAGCTGGTAAGAGGTCTTACACCTAGATGGGAAGCTAAAGCTTCAATTTTATTAGATAAAGATCTCAGTACTCTCAATTTTGATAATGTTTGTGGATCTCTTATTTCACATGAGTTGTATATTAAGTCTCAAGATGCAGAGAAGGAAAAAGACAGGAAACTAAAAGCTATTGCCCTCAAGGCAGAGTTTGGAAGTGACTATTCAACAGGAGATGATGAAATGGCGTTGATCACCAAAAAATTCAAAAAGCTATACAGGAAAGGAAAGAAGTCCTATAAAAGACAGCATCAAAAATTCTCTCATCACAAGGCAGAGAATTCTTCAAAACCCACAGGAGATATTATCTGTTACGAATGTAACAAACCAGGTCATATAAAATCCAAATGCCCAAATTTAAAGAGAAAAGAGAAAAGATTCAAGAAGAGAGCTATGAAGGCCACGTGGAGTGATAGTGAAGAATCAAGCTCAAGTGAAGGAGAATCTGGAAATTCTGATGATATCGGGTTGATGGCAGTCTCTGATTGTGAAGAACGAAATTCATCTTCAGATGAAGAAGTAAATGAGACAGCTGGTAACTCTGAGAAATCAGAGGTAAGTGATTCAGAATCTGACACTGATGGAAATGAGTATGAAAAAATGCTTGACTGTTTTGAAGAATTGCATAATAAATATTGTTTGCTTAAGAAAACGCATACTGAATTAAAAAAGGATTTTGATGCATTAAGTTTGGAACATGAGAACACTAAGCAGTCAGAAATAAAATGGAAAAATGATTTTTCTGTTTTAGAAACCAAATATGCATCTTTACATGAAAAATGCAAAGGAAAACAAGTTTGTGTATGCAATAATAACACTGTTGAAATTGTGAAATTATCTCCTGCAAGCTCATCAAAGAATTTTTATAAGAAAAATTATTTTAAGAAAAAGACTGATAGAACAACATCTTATAAAAAATTAGCAAATAATTCCTCTGTTACATGCTTTTACTGTTGTAAAAAGGGACACATATCAAAGTTTTGTTTTTACAAGAAAAATGAAAATTTTAACAAGCAAAAATGGGTGATTAAAAATTCTGGAACAGTTACTGCTAACCCAGTAGGACCCAAGAAAAATTGGGTACCTAAAACTGTTTGAAATTGTTGCAGGTCTGCCTAAGGAGCACCAAGACTGAGAAATGGTATATGGATAGTGGCTGCTCCAGGCATATGACGTGGGACAGAACCAAGTTCACAAAATTGGTAAAGTCTACTGGTGGTTCTGTTAGTTTTGGTGACAATCGAAAAGGAAAAATAATTGGAACTGGATCAATTGGGTCTAATCCAGTTATTGAAGATGTTTCTCTTGTTGAAGGACTGAAGTATAACTTATTAAGCATCAGTCAGTTGTGTGATAAGAAGAGAAGAGTAATCTTTGAAATTGATCATTGTAGAGTTGAAGATGTTGAATCTGGAAAAACTGTTTTAAAAGGTCAGAGATCTGGAAATATCTACTTAGTTAGTCTTGAAGACATTAAGAAAAGTGAAGCAAAATGTTTAATTTCAAAAGAAGACTTAAGTATTTTGTGGCATAGAAAATTGGGACATGTAAGTTTTCACGTAATTGAGAAGCTGATGAGAAAAGATCTGGTGAAGGGTATTCCGAAAATGAAAATCGATAAAGACTATCTGTGCAATGCGTGTCAGCTTGGGAAGCAAACTAGGAACTCTCATAAATCCAAGTCTGGCGTGTCTACTGAGAAGGCTCTAGAACTGCTCCACATGGATTTATTTGGTCCAATTAATCCCTCTAGTATCGGTGGAAAGTCATATGTTTTAAATGTGGTAGATGACTACACAAGGTACACGTGGGTGCTATTTCTTGCTCATAAAGATGATGCTTTTGAAGCATTTAAGAAGCTAAGCAAGAAAATTCAGAATGAAAAAGGATATAAGATAACTAACATCAGAAGTGATCATGGTGGAGAATTTGAAAACAAGAAGTTTGAAGAATTTTGCAGTAATTCAGGTATTAATCACACCTTTTCAGCTCCAAGAACACCTCAGCAAAATGGTGTAGTAGAAAGGAAGAATCGAACTCTTCAGGAGATGGCCAGAACTATGCTAAATGAAAACAACTTACCAAAGTATTTCTGGGCTGAAGCAATCAATACAGCATGCTATATTTTAAATAGAGTTATGATCAGGTCCATACTGGAAAAGACTCCTTACGAACTATGGAAAGGAAGAAAGCCCAACATCAATTACTTTCAACCATTTGGCTGTAAGTGTTTCATTTTTAATGATAAAAGTAATTTAGCTAAATTTGATGCAAAAGCTGATGAAGGTATATTTTTAGGATACTCTTTAAATTCAAAAGCTTACAGAGTGTTCAATAAAAGAACACGTAAAGTAGAAGAATCAATAAATATTAAATTTGATTTTACTAACAAAATTTCTGGAGAACGTAGTCTGTCTGATGATGAAACAAGTTTTGAAAAAGAAAAAGATAAAGAAGGACAAAGTGCTGAAACAGAGAAATCACAAGATCAGCAAGAAGATCAAAATGATAGAAGTATGGATCAACATGATGAAATTGAAGATAATTCTGGATTACAGGAAGAAAATGAACAAGAAATCCAGATAGAACAACAGACTGAACAATTAACTGAACTACCTAAAGATTGGAGATTTCACAAATATCATTCAAAGGACAATCTGTTGAGTGATCCATCTCAGAAAATGATGACCAGAAGAGCCTTGCGTGAATATTGTGGTAACGTTGCCTTTGTCTCTCAACTTGAACCAAAAAATTATACTGATGCTCAAAATGATGAAAACTGGATTGTTGCTATGCAAGAAGAGCTAAGTCAGTTTGAAAGAAACAAAGTCTGGAATTTAGTTCCAAGGCCCTCAAATTGTTCTATAATTGGAACAAAATGGGTTTTCAGAAACAAGTTAAATGAGCAAGGTGATGTGATAAGAAACAAAGCCAGATTGGTGGCCCAAGGTTATAATCAAGAGGAAGGTATAGACTTTGATGAAACTTTTGCACCTGTTGCTAGATTAGAAGCAATTAGAATTTTATGTGCATTTGCATGTTTTAAAAATTTCAGATTATATCAGATGGATGTTAAAAGTGCTTTTTTAAATGGTTTATTAAATGAGGAAGTCTACGTTGAACAACCTCCAGGTTTTGAAAATACTGATCATCCTAATTTTGTTTACAAACTTAAAAAGGCTTTATATGGATTAAAGCAAGCTCCTAGAGCTTGGATGAACGGTTAAGTTGTTTTTTACTTGCTCATGGTTTTAATAGAGGTAAAGTAGACACCACTCTTTTTATAAAACATAAATCATCTCATATTTTAATTGTTCAAATTTATGTTGATGATATAGTTTTTGGATCTACTAACGTTTCTTTGTGCAAAGAATTTGAAGCTCTAATGAAAAAGGAATTCGAAATGAGCATGATGGGTGAGTTAACCTTCTTCCTGGGTCTCCAAATCAAGCAATGTGCTGATGGTTTTTTCATAAGTCAATCAAAGTACACTAAGGAATTGCTGAAAAAATTCAAGATGTCTGATGCAAAGATTGCCAGTACTCCTATGAGCTCAACAATAAAAATTGACAAGGATGAGAAAGGGAAAAGTGTTGAAGAAAAATTATATCGGGGTATGATTGGATCTCTGTTATATTTAACTGCAAGTAGACCAGACATTCACTTTAGTGTCTGTCTCTGTGCACGTTTTCAATCAGATCCAAAGGAATCACATTTATCAGCAGTCAAAAGAATTCTGAGATATCTCTGTGGAACACAAGAATTAGGTCTTTGGTATTCAAAGAACACTTCTTTTAATCTCATTGGGTACTCAGATGCTGACTACGCTGGATGTCGAATTGATAGAAAAAGTACTTCTGGTGCTTGCCACTTTCTGGGAAATTCGCTAATCACTTGGTCAAGCAGAAAGCAGAATTCTGTAGCTTTATCTACTGCAGAAGCTGAGTACATAGCTGCTGGTGGATGCGTAGCTCAAATTCTATGGATTAGGCAGCAACTAAAAGATTATGGGATAGAGTTTAACAACATTCCGATATTCTGTGATAATACAAGTGCCATTAATCTGACAAAAAATCCCATCTTGCACTCAAGAACAAAGCATATTGAAATTAGACATCACTTTATACGTGATCATGTGCAAAGAGGAGATATTTTGTTAGAATTTGTCTCTACAGAAAATCAAATAGCTGACATCTTCACTAAGCCCCTCAAGGAAGAAAGATTCTGTCAACTGAGAAGAAAGCTAGGAATGGGGAAGTCAGAATCGTGAACAAATATTGTATGGTAAAAATTCTTGAACAAAACTATTTTAATCATTAAAAAGATACGTATTGATCTATTT
This sequence comes from Excoecaria cochinchinensis, assembly GCA_947683425.1. Taxonomy (NCBI): domain Eukaryota; kingdom Viridiplantae; phylum Streptophyta; class Magnoliopsida; order Malpighiales; family Euphorbiaceae; genus Excoecaria; species Excoecaria cochinchinensis. The sequence goes on along the minus strand of CANTUQ010000101.1, from coordinate 24,244,722 downwards.
CTCTTCATAAAAGATATGGTTTAATTTTTATCCTGACAGTTATTAACTTGATTTGATGGATTGTGTATCACAGTGAACAAATTAAGAATGCAAAGTCCTTTTGATCCTATCTTTTATTACATCTATTTAAAATTTTGAGGGTAAATTGGTATTTTTGCCCAAAATCTCTGTCTTCCCGCCTCTCGATAACTGCACAATTGCAGTTTCCCCATGTAAAGAGGTTGGACTGAGCACGATGACCATCACGTCCTTTCAACTTCCGTTCACGGTAAGTATCAGTTTTCAAATTGTTTATTTATTTCTTGCTAACTCTCTTTCTCTGTGTATTCTATTTCAAACTCTCTCATCAAAAAGAAGCCCTATCTATCTTCAAATGGGGAGATCAAAATCGTTAGAAAAACGGCATCCCCGGCGATCTCCGACACACACCACCTCCATCCCATCGGAGATAACTCCCGATGACGAAATCCCTAGCCTCGTTCCAAATCCGCCTCCATCTGTCAAACCCACTAAAACTAAATCATCTTTACCCACAAAACCCATCTCAATAATGCCTTTCAAGATCATTGTTTGGGATGATTTAGCGCAACACGCTCCAGATGTTGCTCATTACGTTGAATCGCAATCTTGGAAGCGATTCTTCTCATTCCGACGGAGCTCATTTTATCCAGATCTGGTCAAAGAGTTCTACGCCTCGCGCTTTGAAGTCAGAACAGAGAGCTTCAAAGTCATCCTCAAAGGATCAACCTTCACAGTGACTCCAAATTTGATTGCTAAGGTATTTTCTATGAAATTTGGTGGATCTATCTGTACTAGAACTGAGAGTAGAATCCTTGATTTTGCTGAGCTTAACAAAGAAACCTTTTTAGGGCAAATCTCTAGTGATGGCAGTAGGGCGTCTAAGAATCCCTTAGCCTCAAATCTTTTGCCTCATTATAGAATCTTGTACAAATGCATGAGTCAGTACATTACTCCTCGGGTTGGAAGCATGTCCTATCTCTCTGATTGTGATATTGTGTTTCTGTGGCATTTTCATTCTAACAAGGATTTTAATCTGCCCTGTTTGATATTTAATTATATGGCCACTCGGTCTGTTGATGAGAAGCAACCCTTTGGCTTGATTCTGACCCGCCTGTTTGAACACTGGAATCTGATATCTGACACCTTGATTGGAGAGTCTTTTAAGCTAGAAAAAATTAACTTTGTATTTTACAAAGAAGCTGGCAAGAAAGTTGGAAAGAGAAAATTGGATGTTCCCTCCTCTCCTGTCACAACTAAAGGTAAGGAATTGGTGAAACTTGATGAGGCCATTCAATCTAAGTATATGGAATTTCTCAATTGGATGAAAACTTCTTCTGGCGTGGTTATCAAAGAACCCTCTCCTGTTGTAAAGCCTTCTGAATCCAGTGCTTCATCCAGCAAGTCTGGTAAGTCCTCTAGCCCCTCTGAGTCTGATAGTACTGATTCTATTGCTGAGTTTGCAGAACAACAAGGGCGCCAATTCTCTTCTGAATCGGGAAGTTCCTCTTCTCACAATGCTCCTTCAAATCCTCCTGCTGAGGCAGTTGAGAAATCCACAAGTATTCAGACTGAGACTGCTCCAGTTGCCCCTAAAGTTGATTCCCCTGTGCCTTCTATGGATGCTACTCAGCTCAAGAAGTTCGAAGAACACATTGTCACTGCATCTGCATTGTTCCACCAACTGGGCGATATTTTTAGCAAACTCGCTGCCACAGTTCCCGTGCTATTTTCCCCTGCCAGTGCAGGACCTTCAGTTCCCTCTTCTTTGCCCAAGTCCGACTCTCCAGTTTCAGAAGAAGAAGAAGATCCTTCTTTTCCAGATGTGCCTGTTTTCACTCGCCGTACATCCAATCGCACTCTTCTGAGGACCAGGAATCCGCCTCAGCCAGGACAATCTGGAAGTAGCATCAACCCCATGGACGTTGATAACTGAGGTACTTGTTGTTTTTTTTTTGTTTATCTCTTCCTCCTTTTGATGTTGACAAAAAGGGGGAGAACAGTATATGGATGATTGTCTCATTTTGCTCATTTTGTGGATATTTTTTTTGGATATTATGTTGTGGTTTGTTTTGATCCTGCTGATAGATAATTGGTGATGAACTAGTGTTTATCTATAAATGATGAATTATCTTGGTAAAATTTTGTTGATCTATATAGAGATGAATTGTTGCTCTATATAGTGTTGCTATTAACAGGTTTGTAGTTCTCAAAGAGTATAGTGATTATGTTAAAATGGTTATAAGTTTTATAGGAGATTTATATCTTTATAATTTTTTTTGTTTCTGCAATTACCCCATGCACATATTCAGGGGGAGTTTTTTACTAACCTAGATAGACTTCTAATTGGAGTTTATTAAGGTTTTGTCATCATCAAAAAGGGGGAGATTGTTGGCCCAAGGTCACACTCTAGTTTTGATGATTATCAAACCTTAAATAAACTCTATTAAGAATTCTAGTCTAAACAAATTTCTGCAGGAAAGTCTCTATGAATTTATCTGAGGATCACATTTCTGGAGAATGCATGTATTCTAAGTTGTAATATTTATTTATTGTGTTAGAATGTTAGGAAATTAGGTTATTAAAATGTAAGATCAAATTGAGGAAAAATATTCTCTATCATGAATGCATATTCTAGTTTTAAAATTTACACAAAAATTATTTTAAGTTAGAAAATGAATTTGTGAGCAAAACTGTTTTTTCGCCAGAAAATGATTCTTTAGAAAATGAATTTCTATGTATCAGTTTTCTAAATGAATTTCTATCTATCAATTTCTGACTGAATTTCTGATCGTATCAGAATTCTGGGCAAATCTCAGAATCGCACAAAAAGACAAAATAACGGCTAGAAAACGGCTAGTTGGATTTTAACTTGTCTGTTTTGCTCTCCAACAGCTATAAACGGCTACTTTATATTTTAAACATCTTAAACTAATTTTTTGAGTATAAATACATGATGTTTTACTCATTAGAAGGTTAGAAAAAAGTTTGGAAAGAAATTCTAACTCTTAAGAGAAAAGCTTAAATCTTTTATTTCACTTTCCACATCTTTGGCACTTCACTCTTTATATATTCTCCTCAATCTGATTATAGCTTTTGTTGTAATCTTAGTGTGAGGAAATTTCTCTTAAAAGGATTGTGAGTTAGGTTGGCTAGAAACCTTGTAAGAAGAATTCTAGTAAGATTTATAATCTTTTACTTTGGGAAAAAGATTGTGGGTAGATATACAAATTTAGGATTGTATATTGGCTTTTACTCTTGCCTTTAAAAGAGTTAAGATTGAAGAAAGGCTCAAGTAGTGAATCTTGGGGAGTGGATGTAGGCATGTTGGCCGAACCACTATAAATTCTGTGTGCAAGCTATTCTGATATCTTTTCTAATCTGTTTTCATATTCTGTTCTATAAAATCTGTTTTATTAGACAATCAGCCAGAAAATTTTGAGACACCCAATTCACCCCCCCTCTTGAGTGTCTTTGGGACCTACAGCAATTTGTTTCTTGTTTTGGCAAGTTAAAAAATAAGGCTTTTTTGTGTCTTTCTGAAAATTATCATTTGATTTTCGTCTTCTAGTTTTTTAGTTACTCTGCATAAAAGAATTAATGAAATGAAAGTTAACTGCAAATACCCTATGATTCAATCGATACAGAAAACTTTCATTTTTTTCTACAAGATAATCTGATTGGTGTAGACAGATAATAATACTAAAATATTTATTGTCATTTATGTATAGTTTTATCATTATTTTACAGGAATGTGAAAAAAAAAATAAGGAAAAGAATGACACTCAATTTATATTATAATTACTCCACATATATATTTAGTGTTTACCCATGGTATAATTGAAGCTGTTAATTTTGAAAACTTAATTTAAAAGACATTAATCAATGAAGTGGGAAATGCAAATAAGAAATAAATTACATTGACAACGGGAAGAGCATATTTTGGATAACAAGAGCATATATATATATATATATATATATATATATATATATATATATATATATATATATATATATATATATGTAGTCTCAAAATATTTGTCACTTTGATAAGTTAAAAAAAGAACTAAATTGCTTGTTTCCATGTCTACCTTCATTAATTATCTTTCTAATTTTTTAAATTTTCTCCCACTTTACTCATTATGTCACGGACTAACTTTCACACAAACTCTAGCCACGTGCGGCGCTAGCAAATTTCACCTAATCATTACGAAAAATACTAGTAAGCATTTTCCCAATTGCTTAACTTAAGCTTGAGAAGTTAAGTAAGCTAATAAGTGAATAAGAGAATAAGAAAACAAGAAAGCACACAAGAGAGAGTTTGGGAGAATGCTTTATATTGCTTAGATAATTGAATTGTTGGATGTGTTACAAATGAACTCTTACACCTATTTATAGGCCTCCCCTCCTCAATGGACGGTGAAGATTGATTTGATCCTACGGCTACCATTCACTATCTAGAATTTTTCATGAAAATATTTAGATATTTACAAGTAAAGAATAGTGTGGAGTATTCTAGAGAAATCTCTAGAACACTATAAATACCACTAAGCCTACCTATTAAGCAGTATGCTTCTCATCTCACGTGTTACTCTTGTGTATTTCTAGTAGTTTAGTTCAGCTCCACTTCTTCTTGTAACTGTATATATATATACAGCACTGATACATTAATAATATAAGATACTATTTTTCTCACATGGTATCAGAGCCTAACTAGATAAACATCAAAACAAAACAACTAAAAACATGACTACCACAGCAGCATCTTCCGTCCCCACCACCACAAATCACCATTCCTTCTTTGTTAAGCTCACTTGTAAAAATTATCTTGCTTGGAAAACCCAATTCCTTCCGCTCCTAAACTATCAAAACCTCACTGGTTATGTTGATGGAAGTCTCCCACGCCCAGCCTTAGAAATTGCAAACCTAGAAAAACCCACTGAAACAATCCCAAATCCAGCTTACCTTACTTGGTTTCAGAAGGACCAAATGTTGCTCTGTTGGCTCTTATCCTCTCTCTCAGAGGAAGTGTTCCCATATGTCACCGGTTTGACATCCTCCGCTGAAGTCTGGAGGTGCTCTCGCCAATACCTTTGGTGCCATTTCTCACAACCGACAACTGCAACTCAACATTGAATTGCAAGAATTAAAGAAAGGAGATCTCTCTGTCTCTGCCTATCTTTAAATCCCTTGTTGATGAATTGGCGTCTGCTGGTCGTATCATGACCACTGCTGAGTTCAACGCAATTGTTTATCGCAATATCGGAAGTGAGTATCATCCTATTATTACTGCATTAAATCTACGACCTGATCCTGTCTCTTTCAATGAACTTCTTAGCCATCTCCTAGCTCATGAGATCTTACTCAAGAGTCAACATGAGTCTCCTCTTGCCAATGTTTCTCAGCGTGATAGTCCCCCTGTGCCTCTTTCCTCGTCCCCTGGACACAACTCAGGAAGAAATCAGAAACAAAATTGAGGTCCTTGTCAGATTTGTAACTTGCGGAACCACACAGCAGATAAGTGTTGTAGACGCTATGACTTTAACTTCTCTAGTTATCGCAACAACACATCTCAACAGTAGCCTCCGCAAGCCCACTTTGCCCATCAGTCCTACCCCTCTCACCAACGCCATGATCAAATGCAACCATGGGTTGTCGACTCTGGTGCAAACTTCCATATGACTCCGGACCTGCATTCCCTTCAAATTCCTCAGCCTTATCCAGGCACTGATAAGATTCGCATTGGTAATGGCCAAGGTTTGCATATCTCTCATGTTGGTAAGGGTGCATTATCTCTTCCTTCCTGTCATCTCAAATTAAATGAGCTTTACTGTGTACCTTCCTTAAATAAAAATCTGCTTTCAGTCTCTAAATTTACTAATGAAAACCATTGTTATATTGAATTTTGGCCTTCCTTCTTTCTTCTTAAGGATCAGGTGACCAACAAACTCCTCCTCAAGGGTCGGACTGAAGCTGGTCTATATGTTCTCCCACCATCTGAAGGCAAAGAGGCCAACGTTGCAGCCACCTTTTCCTTTCAAGATTGGCATCGGAAGTTAGGCCACCCTCATCATAAAATTGTTTCTCAAATCATTCAAGAAAAAAAATTAGACTCATTTCCTTCCTCTAGGTCTTTAGTTTGTTCGGCTTGCTGCATGGGCAAGTTATCTAGGAAGTCTCTTCCTTCCATTGTTCACACAGCAAAGTCTCCTCTTGAACTTATTTATTCAGATGTTTGGGGACCTTCTCCCATTTTATCTAGTGCTGGTTTTCGATATTTTTTTATTCTTGTTGATGACTTTACTCGTTTTAGTTGGATTTACTTTCTCAAAAATAAATTTGATGTGTCTCAATGCTTTATTAACACTACAAGAAATCTGAGAAATAGAGACGGAAAATAGAGACGGAATTCCGTTTCTAATTGAAAATAGAGACGGAAATTTCGGTCTCTAAAAATTAGAGACCAAAATATTCCGTCTCTATTTTTAGAGACGGAATAACTTATTCCGTCTCTATTTTTAGAGACGGAAGGGACGTTTTCGTCTCTAAAAATAGAGACAGAATAGTGCTTTCCGTCTCTATTTTTAGAGACGGAAGGAGCGTTTCGGTCTCTAAAAATAGAGACGGAAAGAACGATTCCGTCTCTATTTTTAGAGATGGAAACTCAATTCCGTCTCTATTTTGTTTTCCGTCTCTATTTTTAGAGACGGAAAATCAATTCCGTCTCTATTTGTTTTTTGAATTTTTTTAATATATTAAAATAAATAATATTAAATTTAAATATTCCTTAATTTTATATAATGAATTTTCGTCTCTAATTTATTGAATTTTTTTTATATATTAAAAATAAATAATATTAAATTTAAATTATTCTTAATTTTATATAATGAAAAAAATTAAATAAACAATAAATAATTATGAAAATATTGTATTATTGAATGTATTAATATATAAAAAGTGTAGTGAGATTACAAATAAAAAAAGATAAAAATTCTAAAAATAATAACTAAGATGGAGGATAATGCGGACGATCAGCAGACGGTGTTTGCGGGTCAGCAGGTAATCTACGGCTAATGAAGTCCTCCAGCATATTGATACGGTCCATTAGTACGCCGACCGTACCGCGTAGCTCAATAATCTCATTAGTACGCCGACCGTCTCCAACTTCTATCCATATTACTCATTAATATTAAACTGCTTAGAAAAAATCATAAGGTCGAAGTTAGTATTTAATTTGAACTCAATTCTCTAGCCTACTATTTTGCTTTAATCCCTAATTAGTTTTACATAATGATTCATTTTCCTAAATTAAAATCATAAATATTTTGTAAACAAACGGACAGAGTTCCCCCTATACGGGTCCTTATCCCCCTGTCAAACATTAGCAATTTTAACATTTCGGTAAAATATCAACCAATCACAACTCCACAACAAACTCATTGTAATAAGAAATTTACCAATTCACATCAAACATCTAAATTTAACGGATAAAATCACCAACAGTTGTAAATTTATCCCTTAAAGTGATATTCCATTAATACAGTATCGTTAATAATAGCATAGTCGTTACTATTGAATTACAACATGACTATGCATGACTTACACATTTTTATCTCATTAAAGCAACATATTTCAAACATATAGATGCAATTAAAAAAATATTAAAAAAATTTTTCGTACTATTGAAAAATAAATTATTAATACATAACACATTTACCTAGCTCGTCCAACAGTTTAACGCCGATTCGGGTGCGGTTGTGGTAGGTACATGCAATGACAAATAAAAAATAATTTATATATTTTCCCTTATTCTTAAGTACACAATTGAAATATAAAAACTATAACAAAATACATTATTCCTCAATTGTGATGTAGATTCATGAGTATAAATCATGAATGCATACTATCATCTTTCCCATTTATATTTCTTACCCTTGAAACTCCCTAAATGTTTATACATTAAATTTGATGGTTTAGCTAACAAATTATGTAATTTTACAGGTGGCTGCTGCGTGTGAGGAGAACCCATTCAACATGTCATTTGTGTTGGGTAGAAATTATGTAATTTAAAAGAGAATTTGATTCATAGTGGTAGGAGAGAGACAAATTTTAGTGTTTTCTATTTAATCTCTTTAAAATCCAACAGCTCAAAAAGATATCTTTATATCTTTAATCTGGTAGTACTAAGGATTTTTAGGAATATAACAAATGGCTACATTAATAAAAAATCAGGCATACAAAGTTTAGTGGAGTAGAAATAAGAACAAAAAGATGATATTGAAATGCTAGATATTTACAACAATTTGAAGGTTTTGTTGCAAACTATGACTTTTTGGCCCAAACTAGGAAATGCTAATGCAAGGTGAAGCATTTTTCTCTTTTATGGCAGTGAAACTTATGAAATATGATGCCATTTCTATTCTGGATTGATTCAAATAGAATAAAACCTGTTATCACCTTGTATTTCCATACGCAACTGCCCTCTTCCATCGTCGACAGGCTTGAATATCCTCATCTTCACCACTGTTAAACCATCTGCCATCACCAACAACAATTCACAACAATCAATTCTTCCTTTCTAATCTTACAACCCATGAAAGAGCATATATCCATATGTCGATGAATTCATTTCTAAACTGTGATTAGTTAATCTCTTTACAAGAAATTGCACAAAGAATTGAATCTACTGGTGATTGCGGCATTGGTGATTGCTGGATGGAATTGATTGTGGGTTGGGCTTGATTGTCTTCTGATAGAAATAAATTGTCTTCTTTCTATTACTTTCTTTTCAGAGTTTATTTTATAATGAAATTTGCTAGAGCCCTTTGCACATTTCTCAACTACAGGGCAGTGAAGCAGAACAAAATAGAAAGTGAACTGTTAACTTTTAGGTCAAATCTGAAGAAATGAACAATATCTCCGTTAAAGAGTGTCCATAAAGCTCTCGGAAACAGAATGGGCAGCATTTCATTTTCAATTTTGAACATCTTTCAAACTACAGAATAAATAGTAATTAACATGATCAATCTCTAATTTCTCTAATTTGCCAATAAATTCAATCCTAATTGCTTAAAACTATGCTTAAACAGCCATCTTATATTAAACTCAGGTGCATCTTATATTAAACCCTCCATTGATCGTGGTTCTAAAATTACAAATTCAATTCACCACCCATAGCCATCGTCATTGAGTTTAGCTTGAGCAGTAGAGAAATTGGTAGAACCCATGGCTTCATAAATAAAAAAATAATAATTTGCAAAAAAAAAAATTACCTTTAGATGCAGATCTGGCCGCCGACGGGGAGGAGGGGGAGCTGCGTCGGCGCCGGTGTGGGCTGGGGGAGGAGAGGGGCTCGCACGTCGGCGGGGAGGAGGGGGGCAGCGCCATCGGTGGCGGGGAAGAGAGGGAGCCGCGACGGGGGAAGAAAGGGAAGGGGGAAGAAGAAGGACGGCAGGGAGGGGGCTGGCGGAGAGGAGGGGCAGCGCACGGTGGCGGGGTAGGCCGGTCGTCGGACGGCGACGGGGAGAGGGCAGTGCAACTTCCGCCGGCGAGGGGAGAGAAGGGGGGAAGCAGGGACCAAGGGAAAGAAATCGGGACCAAGGGAAAAAAATGAGAGAAGAAAAAGAAGGGACCAGGAAAAAATATCCCTAAAATAGAGACGAAAATTGATTTTCCGTCTCTATTTAGAGACCGCACGATTATACCGTCTCTAAATAGAGACGGAAATCAATTACCGTCTCTATTTTTAGAGACGGAATAATTTTTACGGTCTCTATTTAGAGACCGCAAATATTACTCCGTCTCTAAATAGAGACCGAAAACTTTCAGAGACGGAATTTATTTTTCATCTCTAAATTTAGAGATGGAAACTAATTCCGTCTCTAAATTTAGAGACGGAAATTGCTTTCCGTCTCTAAATTTAGAGACCGAAATATTTTTCCGTCTCTAAATAGAGACGAAATTGTTTCGGTCTCTATTTAGAGACGGAAATATATTTTTCGTCTCTATTTAGAGACGAAAAAAATTTCCGTCTCTATTTTCGGTCTCAAATTTTGGAGGAAATCGATCCCGCCATAAATAGAGACGAAAAATAGAGACGAAAATTTTTCCGTCTCTAAATAGAGACGGAAAATTATTTCCGTCTCTATTTAGAGACGGAAAAATTTCTGTCTCTATTTTCCGTCTCTATTTTCCAGTTTTCTTGTAGTGTAACTTTAAAACCATGGTTGAGAAACAATTTAATGTGCCACTTAAAGCTTGCAATCTGACTGGGGGGGGGGGGGGTGAATTTCGAGCTTTATCCTCCTTCCTTCAGCAAAATGGCATTTTACATAGACTTGCATGTCCCCATACCCATGAACAAAATGGCATTGCCGAGCGAAAAATTCGTCATGTTGTTGATACCGGTTTAACTCTCCTCGCTCATGCCCACATACCTCTTAAATACTGGTGTCATGCCTTTCAACATTCAGTATTTACAATTAATTTGCTACCCACGCCTATCTTAAACAACCAATCTCCATATTTTCGGCTTTTTGGTAAATCCTTTGATTACTCCTCCTTACGTAGCTTTGGGTGCACAGTCTATCCACTACTTCGTCCCTATAATGCCCATAAATTTGCTTTTCGTAGTAAACCATGTGTCAACTTAGGTTTCTCTCCTTCTCACTCTGGAACTCTATGTTTGGATAAAGACACTGGTCGCATCTATATTGCCAAGCACATAGTTTTTGATGAGTCTAATTTTCCATTTGCCAATGCTCAGCAGGCTGCTCGTGCCACCTCTTTGCCATCTCCAGCTCCTTGGTTGGACATGTGGCACACTTCAGCTCCAACTCCTTCAGGTTTGGCCACCTCTCCTTATCCTACCTCTTCTCATTTATCTTTATCTGATATTCCTTCTTCATCTTCTCCTACTTATCCTCAACCGACTGTTCCCAGCCCTCTCACTACTTCTTCTTCCTCTCCACCTCTTGACTTATCTATCCAACCTATCCTTACTCCATCCTCACCCACTTCCAACAACCCAACTTTATCCTCATCTCCATCAGCTACTGAATTAACTTTGGCAGTTGCCCTTTCAAAATTCTCTACGCCCACTCCTTCTCTTCCACCACCCACTCAACGGACCCATCCCATGCAACTTCGGCCCAACCCCAAGCCCAAATAGCTCCACACTGCCACTAAAACCCATCTGTCACCTAACCTTCCTCTTACGCCTGACCCATCTTTTCTTCATACTGAGCCTGCTACATACACCCAAGCTAAATGCAATTCTCATTGGCGAGATGCCATGAAGCAAGAATATGATGCTCTCTTATCAACTCAGACCTGGACCCTTGTACCTTGCCCTCCCAATGCCAATGTCATTGGTAACAAATGGGTCTATCGGATTAAAAGGAAGCAAGATGGGACAGTTGATCGTTATAAAGCCCGTTTGATTGCTAAGGGATACCATCAACAAGCTGAGATTGATTATAAGGAAACATTTAGTCCCGTTGTCAAGGCCACAACCATTCGAACTATCCTAGCATATGCAGTCACCAAGTGCTGGCCCATTCGACAGTTGGATGTGTCAAATGCCTTCTTACATGGGTTCTTAGATGTACCTATCTTTATGGACCAACCAAGAGGATTTATAGATGCTGCTCAGCCAAATCATGTTTGCTTGCTTCGTAAATCCCTCTATGGGCTCAAGCAAGCTCCAAGGGCCCGGTTTGATAGGCTACGAAATTTTCTCACTACCATTGGTTTTGTCTCTTCCAAATCTGATCATTCTCTCTTCATTTGCAATACCAATGGTGTATGCTTGTTTATACTTGTTTATGTGGATGATATCCTTGTCACTGGAAATTCCATTCATGCTGTTACCAGTGTTACCTCAAAATTGCAAAGGGAATTTCCAGTCAAAGATCTAGGTGCCTTGTCCTATTTCTTGGGTATTGAAGCAGTTCACACTTCTGATGGTCTCTTCATCTCTCAACACAAGTATCCGAGTGATCTTTTAGACTCCTATGGGTTCAGTAATCTCAAGGGATGCAACACGCCAATTGCCACTTCCCCTCCCCTGCACAAAGCTGACAGCTCTCCTCTAGTGGATGGCAAACCATTTCGTCAGATTCTTGGTGCTCTCCAGTATGCCACCACTACTCGACCTGACATATGTTTTGCTGTTAACAAGCTCTGTCAGTTCATGCACTATCCAACTGAATATCATTGGAAAGCGTTGAAATGCCTCCTCCGTTATTTATCTCATACTATTCATTTGGGCATTCTTTTCCGGACAGACTCTTCCCTTGATTTGCAGTGCTTCTCTGACAGTGATTGGGGTGGTGATCAAGATGACCGACGGTCCACAAATGGCTATGCTCTGTACCTAGGCCGCAACATCATATCTTGGGTTGCTAAGAAACAACCAACGGTTGCTCGCTCGTCAACTGAAAGTGAGTACAAGTCCCTTGCAAATGGTACTGCTGAATTGCTGTGGATTCAGTCCCTACTGCATGAACTTGGTGTCCCCAAGTCTCCTCCCATTCTTTGGTGTGATAATATAGGTGCCATATACCTATCTCAGAATCCTGTTTTTCATGCTCGCACAAAACACATTGAGCTTGATTTTCACTTTGTTCGTGAGCGTGTTGCCAGTGGCCAACTACAAGTTAAGTTTCTAGCCACTGAAGATCAAATTGGTGATATTTTTACCAAACCTCTGCCTTCCACTCGGTTTCTATTTTTGCGGGACAAGTTATGTCTGATGTCTCGCCCAGCATTGGTTTGAAGGGGGGTATTAAGCAGTATGCTTCTCATCTCACGTGTTACTCTTGTGTATTTCTAGTAGTTTAGTTCAGCTCCACTTCTTCTTGTAACTGTATATATATATACAGCACTGATACATTAATAATATAAGATACTATTTTTCTCACACTACCAAACCTCATTTTGGCAAAATGTGGTGACAATTATCTCTCTATTCTCATTTTAATTAAGTGATCAACAATAAATTAATTAAATAAAGGTAATTTAAATGAAACATTACGAATTTATCTAAAATCCAAACTATTAATTAGATTTATTGGTTTGTGTGAAATAAATTTAAATGACAAAAATTTGGGAAGATAGAGTATCATTTATCTTAATTTTATTAAAATGATACTTAAATTGGAATTTTTTTTGAGCTAAATGGACACATAATTTAGAATAAAGGGAGTAACTTTTATGAATAAAGGACAAAATTTTTCTTAGTGATTTGAATCAATATTAAATTTTGAATCCCCTATATGAACTATTAGTATTAGACTTCCTTCTTTCTAGTGTCATCGGAATAAACAAATAAAATGTAGAGTATTTGTCCCCCCATAATATACAATGATAAAAATATACATATATATAAAAATAAAAATAAAATAAAATCCGCCAAACACAAAAACCACGAAGAAAATGAATCGATTCGGCATCAAATATTTAACATTCCAATAATATTTGGCATGGGGAATCCTGAAAGTTGCATTGCGTAGAGCTTTATTTAAGCATTTTGTTATTTCCAAAGACAGTTACGCAAGCCATTTATAGTTAACATTAATTCCTCTACTATATATAAATATAGTGAATAATCTTTGCTGTTTTCATCAAGCAATTATGGCAACCAAGGTTAGTTTGAAGCTCTTAATTGACAAAAACAACAGTAAAGTTCTGTTTGCTGAGGCAGGGAAAGATTTCGTGGATTTCCTCTTTAACCTCCTCACCCTTCCCCTTGGAACTGTGATTAGGCTCTTAACCAAGAACAACATGGTCGGTTCCTTAGGCAAATTGTATGAGAGTATTCAGAATCTAAACGAAACATATATGCAACAAGAAAAGGACTGCCTCCTAAAGCCAAAAGCTCCTTTCACAACTACAATTGAAGCTCCTCTCTTATTAACTAATGCTGAGTCTATATCTCGAAAGATTTACAGGTGCAATAATCAGTATGGTAATTGCTACGCTTACGTGGCTAACAAGTGCAACATGATTTGTCCCGGTTGCAACTGTACAATGAGCCGAGAGGTAACAGTTGTTGATCCAGTTGCCACTAATCAGTCTTCTTCTGATCCTAAAGCAGGGTTTGTGAAAGGAGTGGTGACCTATATGGTTATGGATGATTTGGAGGTGAGACCTATGTCCACTATCTCTAGTGTTGCTTTGCTCAACAAGTTTCATGTTCGAGAAATTGGTGCCCTTGAGGAGAAGGTGGTTGATTTAGGCATGGCTGAGGTATTGTACTTGTTTTTCTAATTATTTTCATTCATACAATTTCTGCTTTCAATTATAAATATATGCATGCTTTTTTTGTTTGTTTTTTACTGTATCTTGATGTTCTTATGTTCATATAGGGTTTAAAGCTGTTGAAGGTGTCTCTGCAATCTAATACAGTATTAACAGCAGTCTTCCTCGGCAGCAAGGACGCAACATGATCCTCTATTTATGTTCCTTCTGTGATGATCTTACGCGTATTGGTTTTATGCATGTTTTGGAGTTTATTATAACTTTTTTTTTTTTTTTTGTATTTTGATTTTGGTATCTAATTCTTATTTTGTCAATTTGATAATTAAACATATAGCATTCAAACCACAAAGAAGCTTTTGATCTCCAAAAATATAACCCTCCTTACAAAATTCACAATGTTCCAATAAAACTTTTGATTTAAATCAGAAAATTTAAGGAAATTGCAGAGGTCATTAGGACTGGAGATATTTTTGGCAAAAGAGAGAAAAGAAAATTCATGACTAAAATGTGGCCTAAAGAGAGAAAGAGATAAGATTTTTGCTTGTATTGAAATGTTGTCAATTTAATTAACGCGGTTTAATTTTTGTTGTCATTATATTGTGTTGTCATTATGGTGATTTATATAATCTTAAAATGATTGTCTTAAAAGAATTAAAATAAAATCCACATCTTCAAAGAAATTCAGTCTGCTAAATTAAAATGAAATGAAATCTTGCTAGGTAAATTTTCATAAAACTGCAAATTTTCATGTATTTTGCTTTTCTAGCCACGTAAATGCAATCAAGATAAAACCCCGAGCATTTTCATATTATATATCAACAAGCAAATGCAAGTAACAAATGCTTTTGGTAAAGACAAACAAATGAACATTAAAAATTAGCTATGAACCATGCTACAAACTCTCAAAAGTAAAAGATGGGGTTGATTTCACCTATAGTCACTCAACTTATCACTTATCGCGCAAAAGTAACCGACTTTTTTTTTCTTACATAAATGTCACTGAACTTTTAACATTATTGCACAAAAGTCATGTTCACCGGAATCCGGCAACGACTCTTGCCGGATTGATAAGTTCAACAAATGCTACATTTAAATTAATTTCACTCACGGTCACTAGACTTATCATTTATCTCGCAAAAGTAATTAACTTTTTTTTTTCAACTTAAATGTTACTGAACTTTTAACATTTTTGCAAAAAAGTCATCAATCCGGCAAGGGTCGTTGCCGGATTCCGGTCAACATGACTTTTGTGCAATAATGTTAAAAGTTCAGTGACATTTAAGTAAGAAAAAAAAAGTCGGTTACTTTTGCGCGATAAGTGATAAGTTGAGTGACCATGAGTGAAATTGACCCGTAAAAGATGTAATGTCTTGGAGATTAATAATAACACTATCATTTTTTCAGCAAATTTTAGGAACATTCAGAAGTTTTGAGGATTAAGTATGCAACCGCAAAACATTCTTACTGTACATTGGTAGTGCTAAATATCACTTAACTACATATTAGTATAATATTGTCCGTTTTGAGCTAAATCCGCATGGATTTATTTTTGGGCTCCTCCCAAAAGTTCTCATACGAATGGAGTTAAGTGAACACCTTATATTTAAGGTATTTTTCTCTTAATTTTAATGTGGGACTTTGAGTAGTAACCCCAATAATTCTCTTCTCAAATCAAGGACTATGTCCTCCTCTCGAGCGATAATTCATTCGATTCGTTATATCATCTTGTACTGCCGTTATCAACTAACACTACAAAAAAAACTCAAATTAGCGACGGAACTTTTCTGTCGCTAATTAGCGACTGATTTGCGACGGAATAAGAAATTAGTCGTGAAAGACTATTTTTTCAATTTTAGCGACTAAATAGCGACGGAAAAAAAAAAACCGTCGCTAAATTTTGGCGTCAATTTTTAGCGCTTTTTTTGCGACTAATTTAGAGACTAATAGAGTCATCACTAAATTTAGCGACTAAAAAATAGTCGCTAAAATAGCGACGGCAATATCAGTCTCTAAATTTGGAGGTATTTTTAGCGATTTTTTTTGCGACCGATTTAGCGACGAAAATTTTGTCGCTAAAATTAGCGACGGAATAGCGAGGAAAAATTCTATCGCTAAAAAGTTTTCATATTTAAAATAAATTTTTGAAATAATTTAGCGACGGAATTATCTGTTGCTATTTCATCGGTAAAATTAATTAAAATATTAACAAAAATATGCATACATACTTGTGGTTATGAATTTTTTTTAATATTTTTCTTTACACATGAATTTTAATTTATCTAAAATAAATTTTATTTTTATTTTTAATTTGTCTAAAATATTTTTTTATTATTCAATTATTTAAAAATTTAATGAAAATATTGGATGGATGAAATAAAATTAATATTAATAAAGAAATTTATTAAGAAATATGTATTGATAATTTTTTTGGGTTTTAAATTAATAATTTTGACTAAATGATTAAATTAAAATGCACAATTTAATATTTAAACTCGAAATTACATAAATAAAAAAATTCAAATCAAAATTTAATAATTGTAACATCCAAAATTAAATGATTTAATTCACATATATATATATATATAAAACCACAAAACCCTAAATCACTCATCCATGCCCCTCTTCTTTTTCTGTCGAAGTTCGCCTTCCCTCATCAGCCGCCATACCTCATCTGGATCCCCTTCTTTCTTTCGAAATCCACCGATCTGGCTCTCCCTTTTTCTTTCGAAACTTGTCTTCGCTGATTAATAGCCGCCACCCCTTATATGCCTCTCCCTATTTCTTTCAAAATTAGTTTTCACTCTGCTTCTCCCTCTTTCTTTTGAAACCTGTCTCCCCAATCAGCAGCTCTCCTATAATCAGCAGCCGCCTAATTTCTGTGTTCCTTTTCCTCTTCACCCCTCGTCAGCAGCCACCACCCCCAATCGGAGCTCAAGGTACCGATTTTGAGTAAGTTTCCTTTATTTTTTAAGTGTTTGCATTTTCTATTCTGTGTTGTTCGTTGAGTTTTATGGCTTTTAGATTTTAGTTCTTTAACTCAAGGAAATGTACATTGTTGAGTGTGGACCGAAGGCAACAAACTGATGAACAAAAATAATCAGTTAATTTCTGTTTTTGGAATTCTGTTATGATGTAATTTTTGTTTTAGAAATATGTTATTAGATAATTTTTGTTCTGAAAATCTATTATTAGATAATTTTTGTTCTGGAAATCTATAATTTTTGTTCTGCACTCTTCATGATAGCAGAATTAGTCCCCTTTAATTTATTTGGAATTTGTATAAGTGATTTGAATTTTTTAAAGTGTAATATTGAATTATGCTGTATTAAAAATAGTAGACTATGTTATATTTTAATGAATTTATGGCATAATTGATAATAGAATTCTATCAGTGTATTATAAATTATTTTATGCTTATACATTGTTTTTCACCAAATAGTTTTCCATCTAGGCTTACCTTCTGAGACAAAGACAGGAGACAAAAGCTGTTGGTGACGCCCTTGGCATTGGATCAGCCTTCCTCTTCTCTTGTATAGATGGGATTAGATTGTTTTAACATAAACCTTGAGCTTCAGTGCATTCAGTGCTTTGTTTTCATTTGCATTTTTTAAAAATAACCTTATTAAACTATCTGGTTATCTATGTTTGTCAAGATTGAAGCAAGCTAAAATTGCACAAAGTCTTACTTTATAATAAAATTGCTGTTTAAAGGTTTATCATCAACTCCTTAGGCAATTCAAAAAATAAAATATGAGCTGAAAAAGTCGTGATTTTCTAAATAGGTTTCACAAAGGAAAAACTTGAATGGAGCATGTGATTTAGTTTAAAACAATTGGCAACTATAGATAAGTTGGATCATTGAACACTTAGAAGATTCATGTCTTGTTTACTCTAAAAAAATATATATGCATAGAAGCATATCCTTTTCTCTTGGGCTTATTTATCCTCAAGATAAGCTTGCCTGGAGTTATGCTATAGTTCAACGTGATCCATAAGCATAATTTAGTACCTTTGTCATTCTGAAGGTTAGTTTGTAATTTACTACAGTTAAAAATAATTGGAGAGAGATTTTCTGAAAAAAAGTAAGGGGGCTCGAAATTCTTTTGTTGTTTTAGTTTTAATTTTGTGTGGATCTTAGGAAAGTTGAAAAGGACAGCAATTTCCACTCTGCAATGAGTGACCATTTTCTGGATTAACTTGATTTCATTTATTCTCAGGCGTTAGTAGGAAGCAGACCTAAAACTTATAGAAGAAGAGACAGCAAAGCGGGTAGAGGAAGTTTAGCAATGCGTAACTCTGGCATATTAAATTCTAAATTCAACTTAACAAATCATAGTCATTAAATTCTGGCATATTAAGCAGCTAGAGCTCCTCTGCCATGTTCCATTCATTTTTGTCGAGTGAGACAGCCACATCTACATTGTATATGTGTGTATAATTACTCAATTAGTTAATTGTAATTACTTGATTTGTTATCATAATTATATGATTATCGTAAATAACTTTTGAACCAAACCAAAATATAAAATGGTTCATTTTAGCTACTTTTTTTTAAGAAGTTTGGCATGTTCATTATTGAGTAATTGAGAACCAAGTTTTTTCTCATTAGAAATTGTTTATGTGCTTTATCCTATATATTGTGAACTTCTATATATTGATAGTTTGAATTAGTATTTTTTATAGTGCTTTTTAAGTATTATATAGTTTAATTTACTTTTTTGATATTATATTTTTTTAATTAATAGTAATACTGAAAATATTGTATAATTATTATTTACATAAATTAAATTAAATTTTGGATGTAATAATAATAATAAAAAATTAAATCGAAAATTGTAATAAAAAATATAATAAAAATTATATTAAAAATATAATATTTTTAGCGACGGAATAGCGATGAATTTTCCGTCGCTAATAAATATTTATGCGACTAATATTATAGTTATTTAGCAACCAAAATTTTATTTTTAACGGTTGAATTTTTTGTCGCTATTTTTAGCGACTGTTTTTCAGGTTAGTCGCAAATTTTTTGCGACGGAGCCAATAGCGATTGTTAGTCGCCGAGTCACTAAAAGTTAATAGCGACGAAAAATGTCCAATTAGTGACGGAAATGTCCGTCGCTAATTGACCTTTTTTTTTGTAGTGTAACGGAACACGCTGTCTGACTACCACAATATCAGAAAGACGTTCGACACAAGGCACTACAAGAAAATATAGTTTTCGCGACGGATATTTAGCGACGGAACCATTTCCGTCGCTAATTAGCGACGGAATGTCCTTTCCGTCGCAAATTAGCGACGGAATATATTTTCCGTTGCTAATTAGCTACGGAAAAAAATTCCGTCGCTAAAAATGGCGGGAATAATTTCCCTCAATTTTTAACGACCGAAATTACGACGAAATTCGATTTCCGTCGCTAATTTTAGCGACGGATTTTGAAATCCGTCGCTAAAATTATTTAAAAAAAAAATAATTTCTTTTATTAGCGACGGAATTAATTTCCGTCGTTAAATAAAATTAAATATATTAATTAAAATATTTTTAGCGACGGAGTTCAAATTCCGTCGCTAAAATTAGCGACGGATATTAATTCCGTCGCTAAATGTATAAAAAAAATAATTTCTTTTATTAGCGACGGATTGAAGTTCCGTCGTTAAATAAAATTAATTGTATTAATTAAAATATTTTTAGCGACGGTTTAGATATCCGTCGTTAAAAAAAATTAAATATATTAATTAAAATATTTTTAGCGACGGAATAGTATGTCCGTCGCTAATGTTTAGCGACGGTATACTTATACCGTCGCTATTTAGCGACGGTATTTTTCCCGTCGCTAAAAATAAGGGTTTTAAAATCCCTTTTCCCTCTTTTCTTTTCCCTCTCTCTCTTCTTTTCCCTCTCTCCCTCCCTTCCTCCCTCACGCTGCCTCTTCCTCCTTCTGCCCAGCCCCTGCATGCCCACCGCCAGATCTGGCTAGCTACCGCCGTCGGAAGCCGCCGCCGATCGGTCCGCGTTCGCCTGTGCAGCCTGCTTCCTCCTCCTCGCCGTTTGCTCCTCCTTCTTCTCCCTCCCTTCCTGGCTCACGCTTTCTCTTCCTCCTTCTGCCCACCGCCAGATCTGGCCAGCTACCGCCGCCGGAAGCCGCCGCCGATTGGTCCGCGTCCGCCTGCTTCCTCTTCCGCGCCTCCACGCGTGCTCCCTGGTTCTGCCGCCCCCGAGGTCCAGCTTCCTCCTTATTTTTTTAATTTATTTTATTTTGTTAATAATATGTATGCATTTTTATTATTGTTTGAATCTATGGAATTATTATTTGAATCCAGTATGTGATCTGAAATGTGGTTTGGCAACTATTATCGGAAATCAAACTTTATATTTTTTCACCCTTAATTTGTAAAGGGAAATGCCAGTATGTTCAAGAATCCTCAGGCCGCCGATTTCTCATCCCCCGATTCGGCTAATGAAATCAAACTTCATCAGGTTATGCATTAACTAGTGTATTAAGAATTGCTTATTCTAATTCTTTTATTTGTAATTTTTATTAGAGTGTGATAGCAAATTTTTAAATTCTGGATTTGCAGGTGTTTAAGGATGATAGAGAAGGTAATGGAAATTGAGAGAGATAAATTATACTTGAATTTTCTTTGGAGAGCAAGAACAAAATGAAACTATTATCCCCTGGCTAAGAAATACTGGTCTCGTTGTTCATGTGGATATATAAGAGGTTCTTTTGTGAATTTTATTAATTGACTGGCTTTTATCTTTAATAATTTATCAATTGATACTTGCTTGGAGGCTGTAATGTTTTGTTGGAGTGTGTAAAAAAATAGCAATGAGTTTATTTGGAATGGAAAAAGTATTCTGATAAAAGGTATTATAGCATGTGATTTTAATTTGTTGCATTTAGCTAAACTAAATCTTGTTTTGTCTGCTAATATTGCCCCTCAATGGATGTTTTGAATGTTTCTTCTCCTGGTGGTTGGAAAAAACCTCCAGTTGGTTGGTTGAAACCGAATGTACATACTAAAATAAAGCAGGTGTTGTTTTTATAATTGTTATTATTGTTTTATTTAATGTTTTTATATGCTTTTTAAATTACTGACCCAATGGAATATTAAATTTCGTCGAAAATTTCTAAATTTTTTTTTAATTTTTTAAAAAATTCCCGACGGAATTTTAAATTCCGTCGGTAAATTCTGATTTTTTTTTAATTCCCGACGGAATATTAAATTCCGTCGGTAAATTTCCGACGGAATTTAATATTCCGTCGGGAATTACCGACGGAATTTTAAATTCCGTCGGTAAATTCTGAATTTTTTTTTAATTTTTTTTAATTACCGACGGAATATTAAATTCCGTCGGCAATTTTCCCGACAGAATTTAATATTCCGTCGGTAATTTTTTTTAAAAAATAAAAATATTTTAGAATTTCCCGACGGAATATTAAATTCCGTCGGAAAAATTGCCGACGGAATTTAATATTCCGTCGGGAAAATTCCCGACGGAAAAATATTTCCGTCGGCAAAATTGCCGATGGAACAATTGTTCCGTCGGCAATTTTTACCTACGATCTCATTGCCGACGGAATTGCATTCCGTCGGCAATTTCATTTTCCGACGGAAAATCTTGGATTTCCGTCGGGAATTTCCGTCAGAAAATCCTTAAATTCTTGTAGTGAGGCATCAAACACGAATCTCCAATCTCAAATTCGTACCGGGAGCCTCCCACACAACTCAGTCCACTATTCCGGATCGTCTCCAAAACACAGCTCTGATACCATTTGTTGGAAAAATAACCATTCTAATAAATACGGAATAAATTGGAATAAATCAAAATAATAATCACAACACAAAAAATTATAGTAAAAAATTGCAAATCGAAGAAAAATTACTTATTGTCCGAAAATAACCAAGAAAATTTCACTAAATGTTTAAACAATTTTTATATTCACACACTCTAATATTTTTCTCACACATCCAAATAAATGGATAAAAATTCAAGAGATTTTTTCACAAATTTTCTGAGTTTCAAAGCTTATAAATAAGCTTTTATTGGATATATCTCTTTGAATCCGATTTTCATTTGAAAAACAATCTCATGTTTTATATAAACAGGAGATTCCGTGTGGCCAGTCAAAATTTGCTGACTGGCCACAGTCAAAATTTGCTGGCCAGCCTCCATTTTTTACTTACTCCTATTTTTTACTACCTCCATTTTTGA
The DNA here is from genome assembly GCA_947683425.1 of Excoecaria cochinchinensis. Lineage (NCBI taxonomy): Eukaryota > Viridiplantae > Streptophyta > Magnoliopsida > Malpighiales > Euphorbiaceae > Excoecaria > Excoecaria cochinchinensis. Next base: position 24,222,224 of record CANTUQ010000101.1, on the reverse strand, counting down.
CTTCATTTTTGACTTCCTCTTTCTTTCTTTCTTTCTTTCTTTCTTTTTAAAAACAAAAATCTAATACAACAAATTTTTACCTAAATTTAAAAAAAAAATATTCACCATCGCCTATACCGACGAAATAATTATCTAAAATCGATAATTAAAAATACATACTCCACCATACAAAATATTTCACTTAAAATTAAGAAATTTTAAGTCATTAATACTCTGACAACATGTCGAACAAAATTATTGAAATTATGGTGCAACTCTCATGCTTATTTTTTTTTCGAGAGTTCCTCAATCATCGACATAAATTTACTTCACACCTTGCATCTTGATTAAGCCAATGCCCATGTGGAAAACCTGCTAGTAGTAACACATCCTCTATGATGGCAACTTATGGAGACTAGCAACATGCCATGAGGATGCCCATACTCTTTTTAGAGAGCATTCCCAAAATGTACGTCACCCGAAATAAACACACTGTTAGTTTCACAAACGGAATTAAACTTTGAGTTGCCAGCTCTACCTTTTCGATAATTTCTTTTAAGGTGACCCGATTGTCCACACCCCCCAGTATACCGGGTTTTTATTCCCGGAGTTTTTCCTTTTCCAACTTCCAGCAACCACTAATGTTGAGTTTTCAGGTGATACACCATTTCTACCACTCAGCATTTTTTCTTCCGATAAAAGTTTGTTAGTGATTTCAGAAAATATAACTTTATCCTTCCCATGTATCAAAATGGATTTCATATGCTCATAGAAAAATGAAAAAGGCCAGATAAATCTCAATGCAATATCCTCATCATCAAGTTTCACTTCTATAGATTGTAATTCTGAGACGATTCCATTAAGGACACTCAGATGGCCCGAAATGGTAGTTTGTTCTTTCATACGTAAGGTATAAAATTTCTCCTTAAGGTACACCCGATTTGAAACTCCCTTTGCTTGATACATCTCTTCAATCTTCTTCCACAAATTTTTGCAGTAGAAATTCCTTATAAAAGATTAATAGCTACATTTCATCCTAAGTTTATTTCTTGCCAAAAAAATCCTAAAATTATCCAGTTAATGGATACAATCTTAAAATGTGATAAAGAACAATAATATATTTTTTTTCTACATAATATTTTCGCTTGCTTGATTATGAAAAATGCCATATCTATATGAGAAAGGTAGTAATTTAGGATTTAGGGATGTGCAAAAAATTGTGATTTCATTTAACCGGCAAAACCGAATCGATTATTGGTCAACCGAACCAATTTTTTGGGTTCATGATTAATAATTTATAAATTTTCAAATTTTTATATTAAAAAACTGTCAAATGCCGATTTTATATATTTATATATATATATATATATATATATATATATATATATATATATATATATATTAAAAACCAGTAACTCAAAAATGAAAACCCTAACTGCCTCTCTCCTTCTTTCGAAATCGCCGGTTGCCTCTTGAAATCGCCAGCCGCCTATCATCGGTTTTCGGCGAGTGACAGCTACAGATCGTGCCATCGCCAGGAGCTACATATCTAGATCTACAGAGCTACAGATCGTGTCATCGCCAAGACCTACCAAACAAAATCGAGCTACAGATCTGCTGGTTTTTGGTCCCCCTCACACCCGATCCCCCTCAAATGAATAATATGAACTCTTTGTTTGGATGGATGGAATTGAGAGTTAGTAAGGAGAAAGTAAGTAAAACTCAATCAACTTGTTTTGTTTGGTTTACAAAATTATAGAGTAAATGGGAGTAAATGGAGGAAAATTAATTTTACCAATTTTCTCTCAATCTTTCAAAATATTTTCTCCTAATTTAGAAAAAAAAAAGCAGAGAAAATAGAGTAAAAGAAGAAAAAGAAACTGATAATTCTACTCTTTTTTCCCTTCATTTCCCTGTATCTTTCTAAATTAACTAAATAATATCAGGAAAATAAAATTTACATTACCCTTATTTCTTTTCATTTCTCCTCATTAAAGTAAATTCAACTCACCCCCATCCAAATAAAGGGGAAGAAGAAGAAAAAAGAAGAAGAAGAAGAAGAAGAAGATGCATAAGAACATAACACTCAAAAATGTGTGGAGGTCTTCCTCTTCCCCTCTCTCTCTTTCTCACTCCTTACTTTTCGCTGGGAAAGTGGGGTGGAAAGATAGATCGCCGTGGAAAGAGAGAGAGAGCGAGAGAGAGATGAAAGGAGGAAGAGAGAGAGAGATATTTGAATATTAAATTACTAATAAAATATTCATACCATATTAATGAGGGACATTGATATTTTTGGCGTTTTTGAAAATTTTATTTTTCGTTTTGGTGTGAGTTTTGAAATAATTCCGGAATTGGGGTTTGGTCAGAAATCACAGCTGACAGTTGCAATTTCTGATGTCAGAAACCGCAGCTGTCAACTGCAGTTTCTGACTTTTTTTTATATTGGAGCTGCCTCTCCGGCAGCTCCTCAAAAAGCAAAGGCAAAAGCATTTGTTTTTGTCTTTTATTTTTTATTTTTTAATGGTAGTAGAGCTGCAGACCTGCAGCTAAAAAGCTGCAGGTCTGCAACCTTTAACTTTTTTAATAAAATATTATTTTTTTAATAAATAAAAATAATAATTAATAAATAATAATAATTAATAATTAATATTTTTTTATAAATATTAAATTTGATAATTAATACAATTATGAAAATTTTATTTTTTGACAAATCAAATTAATAAAAAATTATTGGAAGCCAAGCAGATGATTTTGCAATTAGAAGCAAAACTTGGTTACTATAAACAAACAAAATAAAATTTAAATTTAACAAAAAAAAATCTTCCCGCTCTTATTAGACAAATAGAGTTTTTTTTTTTTTAATAGAGGAAATGAAATGGAAGTAAAATCTAAAATCTAATAAAATTTGTAACGGGATTTAAAAATAAATTTTGTTGTCTGTTTTTTTTTTTTAATGGGCCTTGACAGGTATACTCAGTCTATGAACAACTCTAATATATATATATATATATATATATATATAGAAGAGTATAATATTACTCATTCATATTTTTTATATTTTGATAGAGTTGGGATACGCACATAACTTTATATACAATTGAGTTCCTATCCAGATTAAATTGAGTTATTTAATCTAAATTGAGTTATTTAATCTAAATTGAGTTATCAAATCTTATTTCAGAAAGGATTCTGAGTTAGAGTAGGGATAAGTCTCTACCCTTTAGGATCTTTATAAATAGAGGTGAGGTCCTCATAATTTGGTAACGAGAAAATGTATACGCCGCAAGGCTATATATATATATATATATAGAAGAGTATAATATTACTCATTCATATTTTTTATATTTTGATAGAGTTGGGATACGCCCATAACTCTATATACAATTGAGTTCCTATCCAGATTAAATTGAGTTATTTAATCTAAATTGAGTTATTTAATCTAAATTAAATTATCAAATCTTATTTCAGAAAGGATTCTGAGTTAGAGTAGGGATAAGTCTCTACCCTTTAGGACCTTTATAAATAGAGGTGAGTTCCTCATAATTTGGTAACGAGAAAATGTATACGCCGCAAGGCTGCTCGTTCCCACTCACGATTATTTTGTGTTAATCTTTCAGGAACTTCTATATTGTGATCTAGCTGCTATTATCTCGAGTGGGTAAAAGCCAGACCGGTGACCAATAAAAGGAGTTACTTGTAATGCTTCCGCAACGTGATTTTCGCGCTACAACAAGTACGTATTGTTTACTTCTTTTATGTCTCCATTATTTTTCAATCATTGGTATCAGAGTCTTCATTTTATTGCGTCCTGGCATGCGGCTTAAAAATTGATCTAAAATTTTATGAGTAAAATTTGTAGATCTAGGAAGCATGAAACGCAACAAAAATTTGTTTTTTGTGTGAAAAATATATATGCGTGTATATTTCGGCTTAATTTCATGTATGTGTACACCAAAACCCGAGGGATAAAATTGAATGTTCGAAATGTTAGTCTAGAAATTGGGATTTTTATTTTTTACCATACAACTATGTTCACAGACCCCGAAAACCCCCAGCCGACCGAAATCCGGAGACCTAACTCAGCCTGGAAGGTGGCACGTGGCTTGCACGCGCCACCATACATTGGGCGCGTGCGCGTGGGCGGTGGCCCATACGCGCGCAAACACGTGTTAAGGAGTGACGCGTCCTTGACACATGGCCCAATAGTCATGAGCCACGTGGCATATTGAGGTCATGCCACGTGGATCCGACGTGTCCCCTGGTGCCACGTGGGCGCCAGGTGGACCAATAGGGGGTCGACACGTGGCAAGGCTGAGGCATGCCACGTGTCATGATGATGTGTCATCACCGTACATGTGTACCAATTAGAGTTTGCCACGTGTCAAGCCACGTCACTGCCACGTGGCAACCACATGTCTATATGGTGCCACGTGGACCTGTGGATGTCGGACACGTGTCACGCTGTGGCGTTGACACATGTCAGACCGCAGGGGAAGTCGCGCGTGGGGGCGCGTGAGCGTGTCCCCTTCCCTCTCGTCGATGCCTGTCGACACGTGGGTGCATCTCCGGTCTCCAAATCAGCTCTATTTTTTTGCAAACATGTTTTTTAAAATATTTCTTATTTATTAGTCTATTTTTCAAATTTTTTTTATGACCATAAAATATTTTTCTTTATTTTTTAAAATAAATATTATAAAATAATTATGGAAAATGTGTTTTCTATTTTGAAAATTTTTTTATGTGTTTTTATGTCCTTATTTATTGATTGAAATGTGTTTCAATCATATGTGTTTGTACATGAGTGTATTAACCATTTGAATTTCTGTAATGTGTTTCAGAAATGATGATAAGGACACCTATGAATTCTAAAACTCCCGCATGGGATTGCTTTAAGAAATGCATGAGTGCGTTCAGTAAGCAAAATGAGAATGCGGAGGAACATTCGAGCTGATGATATTGATGCTATAGTGCTTCATATATTGACTATGATGAACAAATACAGGAGTGCATTTGGATAGGAGGTTTAAGCTTAGGAAGGGATGACAGAGATAAAATCGAAGCGTTGGTTAACTCTTTTGAATATCATCCAGTCCTGAGAGAGCTTTTGGAAACTACTTGGTACATAGGAGATAGAGTTTATAAGAAATATATCATCCATTTTTTGGCTAGAGTTGCCAAAAGAGAAGTGTTAAGGAGCAACATTCCATCTGTGATGAAATTAAGAAGTGAACGTAAAGTGCATCGTCCATGGCTTCATCAGCAAACTTATGAGTTCCCTTATGAGTTGATGAAGTTGGTCAAAGAATCAGTCCCTATGTCAGCAAAGGTCTTGAGGAGATCTAATTTTCTTTAGTAGTTGACATGAGTGTCAATTATAGTTAGCGTTTGATATTGTAGGATTTATGTTTCCTATTATTATTATTATTTGACATGAGTGTCTTATTTAAGAATTATTGGATTTATTTATTGGTTGAATGAATGAGTTTATTCTTTATGGCTTTTAATTACTTTTTTAATAAATGTGTTTATTTTAAAATGTTAATTGCCCTACAATATTTTATGAATAAAATGTTTGCATGTTTATTAAGTAGAAACTTAATAAAATAAAACCAATAAAATATCCCTCAAAAGTTTAAGAACTTAAATAATCCAATAATTCTGATTTACTATGCATGAAATCTTAACCTATAAAGTTGGACATTAGAACTTAGAAGGTAATTGGTACTCTAAGTAACTTTTTTGAATTTGAGTCTAATAGAAAATTTTATTAGGTTATTATTTCAGGTGTATAGTAAATTGCATGTATTGCCTTATCTCTCACTAATAACGTGCAACTTTGTTCCATTTGAATCAGAGGATACAAATGGCATCTGCTTCCAAATCAATTATCGCTGAATTAAATAAAGACTTGAAATTAAATGGCGACAATTATGAAATCTGGAGTCTGAAGATCCAGTATGTGCTAGAGGAGCAAGAGGCTCTTGAAACCTTGAGTTCGGTTATGGCTGAACCCGAGGATGGCAACACGGCCCAGTATAGGCCGGATCGAGATGTATATCTGGCATGGAAGAAAAAAATTCCACTACTCGTATCATTCTCCTGAGTGCTATAGAGGATGATATAATCAAGCAATTTCGCAAGTATCAGAACGCAATGGATCTGTGAATCGCTTTGCGGGAGAAGTTTGGAGGAGTGACTCTAACTAAGCTCTAATCTTTGACGATCAAGTTTGATACTTATCAAAAGATGGCTGATCATTCATGCGAAAACATCTCAGGGAGATGAAAAACATGATGAGCGAGCTTAGTGAATATGGTCATAAGTTAACCGACGAGCAGCAAGTGCAAGCTGTCATCCGTTCCTTACCCAAGAGTTGGGAGCATATGAAAATGCAACTAACTCATATGGATAGTGTGAAGACATTTGAGGATGTCGCAAGACATTTGGAGCTTAAAGAGGAAAGATTGGCATCGATTAAGGTCAATGCCGAGTTGCATGTGGCACAGTCCCGTTCTGGTGGAACAAGTTCAAACCAAAATAAAAGGAAGGGCTTCAAAGGTCGGGATAAGGAACCTGCCAAGAAGAACAAAAGGCAGAAAAAGGAGCAGAATTCTAAAAGATCCAAAGGCAAGAAAAAGATAAACATTTCAAAAGGGAAATATTTTAACTGCCAACAGAAAGGACACTATGCAAGAGACTGCACTGTGCCCAATCAGATACACTATTCTGACTCAAGAGTGAGTGAAATTTGTGTATCTAGTTCTGTATTACTAACTGAATTTTATCCTTTGTGGGTGGTTGATTCAGGAGCAATGGATCATGTAGCAAAGGATCGAGATGCCTTTGTAGAATTCCGACGAATACCATATAGAGCAAAATATACATATGTGGGAAACGACGCAAGAGTGTCGGTTCGAGGGACTGGCACGTGTAGATTAGTCTTACGCAAAGGCTGAACCTTACTCCTACATGATGTGCTTTATGCTCCAGATATTCATAGGAATTTAGTTTATGTTCTTGTGTTATTAAAACTTGATTTTGATTTACACTTTAAAGATGACAGTGTGCGCTTATGTTTGGATGATGTCTATTATGGTTCTGATTTTATTTCGAACAATTTCATTATTTTGGATATCGATCCTAACTTTATGAATAATAACAGTTTTTCTTTAATCTCTTCTACTTCACATAATAATGAGAATCATGTGAAATTATGGCATGCTAGATTAAACCATATTGGGCAAAATCGAATGAGTCGGTAAGCCAAAACTGGTTTACTAGGTAATTTGAATGAGGTTGAATTACCTACCTGTGAGCATTGTCTTAAAGGAAAACTAGTGAGAAAACCGTTCGGAAAAGGAACTAGAGCTGAATTTCCATTGCAATTAATTCATTCTGACGTTTGTGGTCCAATGAATGTGAGGGCAAGGCATGGGGCCTACTACTTCATCACATTTATAGATGACTATATAAGGTATGGTCATGTCTACTTGATTTCTCACAAGTCAGAAGCATTGAGTTGCTTCAAAACTTTTATGAAATTAGTGGAGAATCAATTAGATAAAAAGATCAAAACTTAAAGAACTGACCGAGGTCGAAAATATCTTTCAGATGAATTTAAAGTTTTATGTGATGAAAAAGGGATTGAATATCAGTTGTCCATTCCCAAAACTCCACAACAAAACGGTGTTACGAAAAGGAGAAATAGAACTCTCCTTGATATGGTTAGATCTATGATGGCGGAGGCAAATTTGCCTATCTCCTATTGGGGAGATACTTTATTAACTGCCACATATGTTCTAAACCGTGTGCCCTCAAAATCAGTCGCATCCACACCTTATGAGTTGTGGACTGGTCGGCGGACTGATTTAAGCCATCTACGACCCTGGGATTGTGCTGCTTACGTCCATGATACCTCAAGAGGTAAAAAGAGTATCTTTGTGAGATATTCTGAAGTATCAAAAGGATACGTATTCATGGGTGAGCAGGAGAATGGTTCTGTGACTGAATTTGAATCACGAGACGTCATATTCTTGGAAAATGAGTTTCCAAAGTTGGGCGAAGTGAATCAAGATTTCACTCTCTATGAAACTCAGGAAGATGAACCGTCAAGATCACTCCATCCGAGTGGGAGGGAATTAGAGGAAGAAGGTCAAGATCTTCCTCCTCTACATGATCCGGATGTTCGAGACCCTGATTTGAGTGGGAGCATTCCTGACTCTAGTGGGAGTATGGAACATGGTCCCAGTGGGAGTATTTCAAATTACGATGAATATATGAGACATGTTTATCAAGATTTGGAACTGCGTAAGTCTAAAAAGATAAGTGTTCCTCGCCGACGATTTGAGATCGAAGGCTTGAACGAAGCCCTTTTGATTACCCCACAAGACGAGGAAGAGCCTAAAAATATAAAAGAGGCCTTCTCATGCCCAGCTAAAGAAAAATGGATCAATGCAATGGAAGAAGAAATGGCATCTATGAGATCAAACCGTGTTTGGGAACTAGTTGATCTACCAGAAGGACGCAAATCGATTGGGAATAAATGGATTCTCAAGGTAAAGCGAAAAGCTGATGGCAGTATCGAAAGATACAAAGCTCGACTAGTTGCTAAGGGGTGGGGTTCACACAGCAGGAAGGGATTGACTATGAGGAGACTTTCTCTCCTGTTGTGAGATTTATGTCTATAAGATTAATTCTTGCCATAGTGGCGAGTTTAGACCTAGAGCTACATCAAATGGATGTAAAGACTGCTTTTCTCAATGGAGAATTGAATGAAAAAATCTATTTGGATCAACCTATAGGTTTCATCGAAAAAGGCAGCGAACATAAGGTTTGCCGATTGAAAAGATCAATCTATGACCTGAAACCGTCTTCTAGACAATGGTATTTGAGATTTCATGAAACAATCATGTCGAATGGGTTCAACATGATTGATGAAAACCATTGCGTGTATAACAAAAGATCTAAAAATAACTTTGTCATTTTAACGCCGTATGTAGATAACATACTAATAGCTGGAAATGACAAAGAGTACGTAAATTAAATCAAAGATTGGTTATCGTTCAACTTTGAAATGAAATATATGGGTAATGCAGACTACATTCTTGGAGTTAAGATTTCAAGAGATCGTTCGAGAAGGTTGTTGTCCCTTTCTCAAGAGACATATATCAACAAAGTCCTTGAACGATTCAATATGCAGAACTACAAACCCATAAACTGTCCCATTGCCAAGAATCAGTTTCTTAGCAAAGAGATGTGTCCTAAGACGCCAGATGAAGTGGAGCGTATGAGAAACGTTTCTTATGCCAGTGCCGTGGGTAGTCTTATGTACGCTATATTTTGTACGAGACCTGATATTTGCTATGCAGTGGGCATGGCAAGTAGATATCAATCTAACCCAGGCGAAGCACATTGAAAAGCAGTTAAGAGGATACTTAGATACCTCAAAGGTACAGCAGATTATTCTCTCTGTTATGAAGGCAAGGATCTGCAATTGAGAGGATACACCGATGCTGATTGGGCTGGAGATATGGACGAGAGGAAATCCAAATCAGGTTTCATATTCTTGCTTGGCAAGGGTGTCATCTCATGGAGTAACAAGAAACAAACCTGTGTAGCCTTATCAACAATGGAAGCTGAATTCATAGCTTCCGCAGCTGCAGTACAAGAGGCAGTTTGGCTAAAATGGTTGATGGACCATTTAAGAGTAACTACCTCGGAGGGACAAGTAACAGTCTATAGTGACAGTCAATCGTTGATAGCTTACACAAAAGATCCGAAATTTCATAGTAGGACTAAGATATCGATATTAAGTATCATAAGAGATGTAGTTGCACGGGGAGATGTGAACTTACAGTACATATCTACGCATGATATGATAGCAGATCCGTTGACTAAACCTATAACGAAAGATGTGTTTGAGAGACACATTAGATTTCAGGGTTTGCGCAGAATTTGATGTGTACCGACTTTATTTTTGTAATCCCTTAACATTATTATTTGTGAATAATAATAAAGTTCATTGTTGGCAATACATGAGTGTAAATGTTTATTGTGTGAACACTTACTGTTATTTGTTTGAGTTTGAGCATGTCAGACAGAGAAGTAGCCCACTCATAAAGGTGTTTACTTTAGTTTTGTCGATGAGTTGGTAAAAACTAAGATGACGCAAATTTTGAACAAAAGAGCATGCTCGATAGCTTGTTCAAAATAAAAGTGCCGTCTTGCAGAAATTACAAGATATGTCTTATTAAGGCGCAAGATAAAGTCATACATGAGGTTGTATGCTTTGGATTGAGATCCAAAATAAGGATCGTATGGAATCCGATGGTTAGTTATGTGTAACTACCATGTTCTGTCTTAAAAGCCAGAAGTAGTTCTTAAGTAAGCGAACTAAAGTTGGGTGCTTCGTTGCATCGCAACTTTACGCTTCTGTATGGTGTTTTATATACACATTATTTAAATGTGAGACATGCGCTCTTTAAGGGAAGAAAAGAACACCATAACACATGTTTTATACCGTGTGTGCTTTAGTGACCAAAGGGATGGAAATTTAATACAATTGATCTCAACTTTTCCTATTGTGAGACCCTGTTTATATATCGACCCTTAGAACCCTTAACTTATCCCTGAAGTATGGTTCAATGTGGCTAACTTAGTTATTTTTCAAGAGGTCTGGAGAAAAATTTAGGCCTGGCGGATCTAACTAAAAAAGCGAGTTGAATCATGATAGATGGCATATAGTAAGAGGGGAAGATAACGTTTTGATCACATACATAAGAATTCGTGGTTCACGGACATGTCTATTATTGTTTCTATGAGTAGAAACATAATAGTGAACACGAATGACGTTTTATGAGATCATGAGTTAAAACGGTGATTGTGAGAAGGTAGTCTAAGGTTAGGCATACGTAAAATAAAAGGATCGTCTTTTTCGAGAAGCTATATATCCCTAACAGGTGTATAGCAATAGTGCTCTCGAGATATGCTGGTCACACAATCTATTAGTCTGTATAACTAAAGATTATATATGGAATGCGTTTCATCATGTGCGAGTGGGAGATGATAGAGTTGGGATACGCCCATGACTCTATATAGGATTGAGTTCCTATCCAGATTAAATTGAGTTATTTAATTTAAATTAAATTACCAAATCCTATCTCAGAAAAGATTCTGAGTTAGAGTAGGGATAAGTCTCTACCATTTAAAACCTCTATAAATAGAGGTGAGTTTCTCATAATTTGGTAACGAGAAAACGTATATGCCGCAAGGCTGCTCGTTTCCACTCACGATTATTTTGTGTTAATCTTTCAGGGATTTCTAGATTGTGATCTAGCTGCTATTATCTCAAGTGGGTAAAAGCCAGACCGGTAACCAATAAAAGGAGTTCCTTGTAACGCTTCCGTAACGTGATTTTCGCGCTATAAAAAGTACGTATTGTTTACTTCTTTTATGTCTCCATTATTTTTCCATCATATTTTAACAAAAAAAATCTTTCGTTGATAATTTTTTTTCTTCAAAAGTACATAATACAAATTTCTAATCTAATATAAAATTGATTTCTATATATAGATATTTTTATCCACTTTAGAGCAATATTAATTAAAATTATAACCCAAAGAAATCCGAAATTCTATTGGAGAGTCATTTATTAAGGTCTTTTACTATTATTATTTATTTATTTTTAGCAAAATACTAGAGAAAACTATATTTGTCTTTTTAATAATTTGAAAACCAATTTAAGTATAGCTTTTCCTAAAAAGCAGGGCTAAAACCTCTGCAAAAGTAGACAATTCATTTGACAGACAGAGAAAAGGAAAAGAAAATTAAAACCAAAAATTTGTACATACAAATAATAAAAAAAAAAACACCCAACAGTCAAATTATCCATTTCGTCCAGTGCACCGCATTCCCTTACGCGTCAACCTTTAGTTCATCTCCGCCCAATCTGCCTTGTTAACTTTCTTGCAGCCACTTTTTTTTTCTTTTTCCTGACACACATCTGAAACCGCAAGTGTCAGTTGCGGTTTCAGGCCGCAAGTGTCAGTTGCGGTTTCAGGGTCTAAAACCGCAACTGACACTTGCTGTTTCAATGCAATTTGGCAGCCAACTTATGTGGATCCCGCAGTCAAAAATCACAACTGTCAGTTACGGTTTCTGACTCACCCCAAATTTAGAAATATTTCGAAATTCACACCAAATTAAGAAATATTTTTCTTAAAAATACTAATTATATCTTTGTCCCTATTAATGATGAGAAAAAAAAAAACGAAGGAAATAAGACATTAAAAAGAGAAAGAAACCAATTAATTTTATTCAGAGAGAAACAAATTCAAATTTTGGATTTAGAGCATTAAAATTTTGAGTACAAGGATAAAAGAGTCATTATACACCGTATTCAATGCTTTTTTTTTTTTTAATATAATGGATGCACTACATATTTAAATTGGCAACATTAAAGTCGGAGAGTACAAAATTAAATATTAAAACATTAAAGGATAATTCAGAATAATTAACAATTAATAAGACCGAAATTAATATGAATATATAAATTCATTAAAATTTACCCCCTTACATTAAAAATCAATGTGTATATGTTTATATTGTATCAAATTAAATTAATATATATATATTTGTTTTTTTTTTTTTTTAAACAAAATTAATATATATATTTGTTCAAATTAAAAATAGTATATTGATTGGATGAATTGAAAAAGTTAACTTCTTCAATAATTGAAAAGCTGCAATTATGAGAAATATAAATAAAAAAGAAAGCCACTTATTCCTCAGTCAAATATTTGCTTCATTAACAAGTAGATTTGTCTTATCTTAATTATTATCATCTTGACCAATACCTTATAGTCACCTTAATTATTTTTATATTTTATAAATTAATTAATGAATTATTTTAATTTTCAAATATTTGAATATTTTTAATTTATATACATAATTTAAATATTATATTTAATTATTATGTTGAATTATATTTATTTTATAATTTTAATTTTTAAGTACTTTAATATTTTAAGTTTTTTAATTTTTTAATTTTTTTATAAATATATTTTATAATTATAGTAGTTAACTGAAATAATATTAATTAATCGGTCCGAAAATTAAAAATTAATAGACTGATTAAGCGATATAACGGACCAATTAATAGTTAATTATTTTCAAAAACCGGTATCTAATGAACTGATTTTTTCATGCTAATGATCACTCCAAAAGGGTAATGTGTAACTTTAGATGGTAATGTGTAACTTTCAATAATAATAACAATAATAATATTGTATGACATTTTTTTTATATCACAATAGAAATATTTTAATTTAGAACTTGATGAAACAAGAAAAATACATTTTCAATAATCTCATTTCAACGAATTTACAGTATATATATACATTTTGGTATTAGGTTTTATGTTAGAATTAGTAATGGTAATTACCTTCTAACAGCATAAAAGAGACATTTAGCATAAAACAGACATTTAGATGGCATGATATTTTAGAGACAGATTTGAGTTGAGTCAGAAATCGCAATCTATGCAATAATAGATTGCGGTTTCACCGTATGAGAATTATGGATTTGGAAAGATTGGCGCGAAAATAAGATAGGCGGCTATAGCGCTTCTTCTATACGTACAGGAGAGGCGGTAAAGTGACGTGATAATACTGTATGGGATTCATTCAGCTTAAATAAAAAGAAGCTGAGAAAAATTAAGGTTAAGTCTTAATAGATTTTTTTTTTTTTTTTTCCAAAACTTGATAGCATAATTCATCCTAAAACTAAACTAAATCGAAATTAAAGATAAAATGCAGAAATTTATAATGGTATGTTGGGGTTTAAGTATAAAAAAATTATTCTACTCTTCACTGTAAAAATTATCTCACTGTCTGATCCGATTTTTCATCAGTGAGAAAAAAGCAGAAGGATAGCGTACAAAAGGAGGAAAAAGATCATAGCTGTGTTGTCTTCGCCGCAAAACCCAGAGCTTGCGTGAGCAGGGATCAAAAGAGAAAAGATTCCCATCAGCCTAAATCTGGTATGTTCACTGTCACAGCCTGCCCATCCCTGACGGTAGTTTCTTACGCGTACAGAGCTAGCAACACTGCCTTGCATTAAGTAGAGCTCTATTTACGCATTTTGTTATTTCCAAAGCCAGTTACGCACGCCATAGTTAATATTAATTCCGCTACTATATATAAATAGTGAATATTCTTTGTTGTTTTTATCAAGCAACTATGGCAACCAAGGTTAGTTTGAAGCTCTTAATTGACAAAAACAACAGTAAAGTTCTGTTTGCTGAGGCAGGGAAAGATTTCGTGGATTTCCTCTTTAACCTCCTCACTCTTCCCCTTGGAACTGTGATTAGGCTCTTAACCAAGAACAACATTAGGCAAACTGTATGAGAGTATTCAGAATCTAAACGAAACATTTATGCAACAAGAAAAGGACTGCCTCTTAGAGCCAAAAGCTTCTTACACAACTACAATTGAAGCTCCCCTCTTGTTATCTGATGCTGATTCTCTATCTCCAAAGTAATACGCGTGCGAATATTGTCACTGCGTGGCTGATAAGCCCAACAAGATTTGTCCCAATAAGCATGCAATGAACCAAGAGGTAGAATTTGTAGATCAAGTTGCTACTAGTAGTCAATCTTCAACCGAGGCTAAAGGAGGGTTTGTGAAAGGAGTGGTGACCTATATGGTTATGGATGATTTGGAGGTGAGGCCTATGTCCACTATCTCTAGCATTACTTTGCTCAACAAGTTTCATGTTCAAGAAATCGGTGCTCTTGAGGAGAAGATGGTTGATTTAGGCATGGCTGAGGTATTGTATTTGTTTTTCTAATTATTTTCATTCATATAATTCTGCTTTCAATTATATATCTGTGCATGCTTTTTTTTTCCACCGTATCTTGATGTTTTTATGTTCATATAGGGTTTGAAGCTGTTGAAGGTGTCTCTTCAATCTAATACAGTTTTAACAACAGTCTTTCTCGGCAGCAAGGAGGCAGCATGATCCTCTATTTATGTTCTTTTTGTGATGATCTTATGGGTATTAGTTTTATGCATGTTTTGGAGTTTGACAACTTTTTTGTATTGATTTTGGAATTTATATTGTCAATTTGTTAATCAAACTCATAGCATTTAAACTAAAAAGAAGTTTTTGATCAACTAAAATATAACACTCCATACAAAATACACAATGTTCCAATAGAACTTTAGATTTAAATCAGAAATTTTAAGGAAATTGCAGTGGTGATTAGGACTGGAGATATTCTTGGCAAAAGAGATAAAAGAAAAATCATGACTAAAAGGTGGCCTAAATTATGTGTCTAGTTTCGAGAAAGATAAGTTTTTGCATTTATTGAAATGTTGTCGTTATGATGAGTTATATAATCTTAAAATGATTGTCTTAAAATAATTAAAATAAAATCCACATTTTGAAAGAGATTCAGTCTGCTAAATTAAAATGAAATGAAATCTAACTACATGATATTACTACTCAAAATATATCAATATATCCATTAAACTGCAAATTTTCATGTGTTTTGCTTTTCTAGCTAGGTAAATGCAATCAAGATAAAACCTTGAGCATTTTCATATTATCAACAAGCAAATACAAATAACAGATACTTTTGGTAAAGACAAATTAATGTCTTGCAGATTAATAATAACACCACCATTTTTCAGCAAATTTTAGGAACATTCAGAAGTTTTGAACTTAATCCAAAGTATGCAACCATAACATTCTTACTTTTATGCCCCTTAATTTGGCTGTTATAAGCACAAAATTATGGTCTTTCAGCCTCTCTACATAACTATGATAAAGATCCAATATTCACCTGAAGTTCTTCTAATGGTGGTGCAGCATCAATTTCTTCATGCTTTGCTAGGAATACCGTAGTAAGAGCTGCCCTTGTCTGCAGAGAAGCCTTCAACAATTCCAGGCCCTAAAACCCACAAAAACTTGTCCAATTATTGCTATTGCACATTACAAAATCACCTTTATAAACCTAATCCACAAAACATCAATGAATTAATTATAGTGACCATAGTAAAGTAAATGCATCCTCTAAACAAGTAAACATAAAATCAGAATCTGAAACAAGAAATTGGAACCGTCGAGGAATAGTTTTGATCTGGTTTTGATTTCAGGTCATAAATCATGTTGAAGATAATGAAGAAATAGCAAGTCACATGTTTTTCTTCAATCTAAGTATTTGAATAAGTCGATGACCTATCCTGGTTTCATGTTAGTTGATATTTGTCAATTATTTTAGGAGATTTGATTATCATTTCTTCTTGGTTGCTTAATTTGTGGGATTTTCAGTCGTACTTCACCATATTTACCGTATCAGTTCCCACGAGCTGTTTGATAAATTTTCTGTGTGAAGATCGATTTTACTAGCTCTGCTCTCTTGATTTTGCAGGCAAGCAGAAAAGTCTTGTCAATTGTTCATAACCGTATTTTAAAGTTAACAAATCATTCGTCCACAAAGACATTAATTAAAAATAAATCGAGAAGTAGATGAAATTCAAATTCATCAATCCTCCAAACAGGTAAAATGGAGAACTGGAAATTGAAATTTACATACCTCATCAGCCCCAAATTCCACCGTTTTCTCTTCAAGAGAACCGAAACCCTTGGCACTATACTTGTTGAGTAAAGAAACACCAGAAATCATCGACAGTGGCGATACTGACAGATCATCGGTAACCATATAGGTCACCAGCCCCTTCACACAGCCTCCCTCGTTACAATCACTGCCTGTTGTAGTATTACCTGATGACGAGTTCGTCCCTTCACCTATTACCTTAAGTTGAGTAGTCATTATATTACCGCAGTAGCTACAATCAACACCGCTCCGGACCGAAACGATGCACCGGTGTTTAGAGCTCGAACATGCGTATATCTTTAGTCCGGCCGATGGCTGTGGATTATCAATGTCAGGCAGCAAAAGAGGCAGTTTATGAACCATCTGATTGGCAGTTGGTTTGAGAAGTGAATTTTTGTCTCGATTAGGTTGAATATAAGCATCATTGAGGTTCTCAAGGCTTTCATAAAGATTGCCTATGCAGCCAACCATGGCTGAGGTTTTAAGGAGGTTAATGACTGTGCCAATTGGCAGAGAAAGGAGATTGAAGAGGAAATCCACAAAGTCATTTCCTGCTTCGGCGAACATTACTTTGTTTGATTGCTTATCGATTAATAGCTTCAAGCTGACTTTGTTGGTTGCTGCCATTGTTGATCGTTTCCGAGGTGCAAATAGCTGAGGCAGCCTAATGAGTTTTATATTGCCATACAATGACTCTGTTTGTTTTGAGGTAATGGGGAAAAGAAAGAAAGTTTACTCAATTTCCTTTCGGACGTTAAAAAAGGAAGAGAAATAAAAAGAAAAAGAGATGAAGGGAAATTGCTTTTTGAAGAACGGATCTTAAAGTTCAAAATAGGCAAAAGGTCCAATTTTGCCCTCAACGTTTCAGTCAAATGGCATATTACACCCTATAGTTTGTAATAGGGCAAATAAGCCCCCAACGTTATGAAAACAGTACAATTTAATCCCTGCCGTCATCTGCAGTTAACTTTAACTAGAGGGACATCAATTGACTTATTACGTGGCAAAATGGAACATGTGGCAAGATTTTGTTGGTCAACGTGGAGGGCATTTGAAACCCACCCTCTCTTTTAAGAATTTCTCACCTTTTAACACTTAAACAGATCCAGTAGAAGAACTATGCACATCAGTGTGATTCTCAGTAAAAGTACGAATAGCATCGTCGATCATGCCAGCCTGGCCATAGAGAACAATGGCGTGTGCAGCAAATCGTTCGGAAGAGCGGAGGTCTGGCCGGGAAGACCTGAGATCGTCGAGGAACTGCTGAATGTACAGGAGAAATTATTGGATTTGGAGAGTTTGTTGATGGCTACGGAGAAGGAGATCCGATCCAGGTGGGTTTCTGGTGTTAGAGAAGCTTCTCGGCAAATCTCGACGACCTTTTCTGGATTGTTCTTGGATTTAAGAAGAGAAAGAGCAGTTCCGGTTTTTTCCTTGGAGGTTAATGGAGTTCCGGATTTTGAAGAGAGGATTGAGGAGAAATGACGTTGGTTTCTGGTTAGGTATTGGATTCGGGGACGAAGAAGAAATGCCATTATTGATTGAGCTTTGAGTTGTTAGGGTTTTAGTGGAGCTGGCTAAAGCTTGAAAAAGATGAAGAAGGGGTTTTAGTGGAGCTGGCTAAAGCTTGAAGAAGAGGAAAAAGAGCTGGCTAAATGCCCTCCACGTTGGCCAACAGAATCTTGCCACGTGTTCCATTTTGCCACGTAATAGGTCAACTGACGTTGCTCTAGTAAAAGTTAACAGCAGATGACGGCAGGGGTTAAATTGCACTATTTTCATAACGTTGGGGGTTTATTTGCCCATTACAAACTATAGGGTGTAATATGCCCTTTAACTGAAACGTTGGGGGCAAAATTGGACCTTTTGCCTTCAAAATAATTTCCCACCAAATTGGTTAATAAAAACAATTACAAGAATAGCTTAATGCAGCGTAATTTTACATGTGATTAGTCAACTTTGGCCCGGATAATATTTTTATCACTCTATTTTTATCGGCAATAATAAAATAATTTAAATATTATTTTATAACAGTAAAATCAAAAATATCGAATAATTATATTTTTGGTTATTAGCATGCGTAAAAATCGCAGACTCAACAAAGTTAAATACTATTTTCTTTTATATTCAACAAATTAGGCTCCGTTTTATTCTTCTCTATTTTTATTCTAGTAGGCGGTTGATCAATTACCTATAGACTTAGGGATTTCTATACACGCCGGTAACCGAAAATATAATTATTCGATGTTTTTGACTTTACTGTTATAAAATAATAGTTGAATTATTTTATTACTACCGGTCGAAATATAGTAACTAGAACATTACTTATGTAAAAATTGAATAATTAAGGATAAAATTATCCGCTCAAGATGCACTGAGCAATGTGCATGTTAACTCACGTATCAAGAATTTTGGATGGGTGAGATTCACAATTTTAAGAATAATTTTTTTTTTTCTATTTTATTGCAATCAATTTTAATTTTTTTATACTCCCTATTTAGGGATATAAGTGTCCAAATAATTTATAATTTTTATTTATTTGCTTTTATATTATAGAAAAGAAATTGGGATGTTTTGATCCGCGCATATAAAGGTGCACACTATTAGATATTAAGGTAGAAATTTCAGGATAATTTTTTAATTAATATTTTTTGAAAAAAAATTATAAAATTAATGTGTTTTTCAAATTAATTACAGAATTTAGGATGAGTCAGAAATCACAATTAATTATTGCGATTTTAGGTCTAATATTTTTTTATTTTTGCATTTTTTTTTCATTTTTATCTATATAAACGAAGACAATAGAGACAAGACCATGATCAAACATGAAAATACATCAGGACGTGCTCATAAATAAAAGCATCAACAAGAGAGTTATCCACTCTAGCACCTTTCATGCTCTAACCATTATATCTTTTCTAGTCAGAATCATGAACCAGTTAATATAAGAAAGACAGCATATAATATCAAACTATGATAAGAGAAGAGAGATGAGAGTAGACTATGATAAGAAAAAAGAGATGAGTGAGAGTAGTTTAAGCAAACATTTATTTATCAAACTGGCCAGTGTCTGTTTAGAAAAAGGAAACAATCAAAACTCAGCGAATAATTTATAATTGATAGTCCGGGATCATATTTGCACTTAGGGCGTGCAAATGATCGCTTCGATTCAGTTTAAACCGATTCTCCACAAATATGGCTTTTTTTTTTATATTTTTAACTTATATGGACCTATGAATTAAATTAATTTATATTCAACAAAACAATCATTTAAAATAATTAAAAAGAAAAAATATATATAATTTTTTCATATAATATTTCTAATAAATATTAAGCAAAATTACACTAAAAAACATATATTAAAAATAAATAAAGAATAAATTTTAATTAAATAATACATTCAATGTCCTCTATTTTTTTTTTAAAAGCATACATATAAATAAATAAAACACAAATTATATAAATATATATTATGCAGATTGCGTTGCATTTGTGCTCTGTAGCAAAGCTCGGCTTTCAGGATCCCGAATTTCTAACACAATTTACATAATACGGACAAAGTTAATTACATATTTTTGCATCTTTCACTGTCGGGATAATGTATTATTCAATAGCTACTAATCCCATTAAAAGCTTCTCTCAAGAACAAGTGGCAATTTGTGATGAATTACCTCATCAACTGACTCAAACAACAATTTAGCAACTCAAAATCCTTGACCTTAGAATTACAACCATGCTCATCTAATAAAAACTGGAAACTTTTTCTTTTTATTTTTTTTTTCTCATCAAACAGGAAAATGACTCTTCCATTTTCCACTGTTCTCTCACCAACCAATCAGAAGAAAGAACAAAACTTTCAATCTCCAAAAGCAAAGATAACAACTTTCTGCTCCTTATTAATCACACATAATTGAGATCAATACTAACAACCATCAATATAAAAATATAAGCAAGCACAGAAGCACAATCATTCTAAAAAAGAAAAAAAAAATGAATTAAATAACTAATTAATGAAAAAATACGGAATATGAAAAACAGGACTTTCAAAGGCTTAAAATAGAAAAGAAGGGGAAAAGAGAAGGCTTCCATTAACGTAACATTGCAATAAATAAAACTCGTGTAGCTAAACAAGCGTCATTGCTCTTGATAACACAGCAAATATCATTTGTTTTAAAGCCCATTCAACTGGCAAGGCCCAAGGCCTAATAACCAAGAATAGTAGACACGAGCTCCTAGGCAGCGCACACGCCCGATCGGCTGATACGACCGCTAGTCCCATCAGCCGCCTGACACAGGATAGCGCTCATGCCTACCACCTGCTCTCTTTCATGTCGCCGAATACCTACTCTGACAGCCCGTAATCACTCCCCAGGCACTCAAGTGCCCCTCAATCATCTCATATAAATAGCCCAGCCAACGATGACACCAAGTATTGAATCCTAAACATTCTATCTCTAAAAGCACTTTCTCTCTCTAAACTACTAACTTAAACTTCAAAATGCTTACACCTGGTCCGACCGGGCACCTCTTATTGCAAGGTTTTCTCATCCGATCGGTTCTCTCTCTCTCTCTCTTAGATAAAGACCTCCTATGCTTTATCATTTGGTGCTTTCGTTGAGAGGATGGCGAACTCAATATCTAACAAGAACACAACCCCCATGGACCATGATCATGACGATAATGTTCGTGCCAGATCAGGCACCTCGAGAAGGAGGGAAAGGCCCACCAGGTCCCCCACGAGGACCAACCTCCTTCTCGAATTCAATGATGCTACCATGAGGCAACCTGAGGATACCCCTGTCACCGTGAGAGACATGCGCGCTATCCTCAACGATTTCACCAAGAGCATCGTCCAAACGCTCAAGAAGGGTAAGATGCCAGCTACTTCTGAAAGAGCCCAGGAGGAATACCTTATGGGCGAAGACTTCAGAAGGAATAGAAACAAGGGAATTATTATTAATGAGCCTCGAGCTCAGGGCACTCGAAGGGGCGCGGTCAGAACCCCGGGAAGGTATGACAAGGGAAAACAGATGATGTCCACAAACAGGGGCTCCCCTTACACCAGCAGGTCCACCACTCCCTCCATAAGGGACGACTTGTCTTATATGTGCACTCCGAGCCGCAGCTAGACGAGAAAGCACAAAGACGAGTCCATCGCTACAACCCTGAGCAAAGAGGATCAATGGCTCAAGCAGAAACTCAAACAACTTGGCTTTCTCACGCCTAAGAAAGGTGCCTTCGAAGGGAACACTTGCGGGAATACTGCCTCCCCATTTTGTAGAGAAATCACTGACGCTGAGCTCCCTCCCAGGTGGAGAGATGTGGTCATGGAAAGGTATACGGGTAAGACCGATCCTACCACCCATTTGGCTGAGTATTTGACCAAAGTCCAGGTCTACACCTACGATAAAAGGATAGCCTGTAGGGTTTTTCCCACCACTTTGGGAGGAGATGCATTGACGTGGTTCCACGAGCTGCCTCTGGGATCCATTACGTCGTTCAAACAGTTAAAGGAGCTATTCACCACGAGGTTCATCGTGCAAACGCGTGCACCGAAGACGGTGAACGACTTGTGTAACCTTTACCAAAGAACCGATGAAAGTCTGCGAGACTACATCGACAGGTTTTAGGCTACCATGTCCGAGGTAAGAAACGTCAATGTGGAGATGGCGACTAACGCCTTAACAGGGGGCATCACTGACCGACCGCTATTCGAATCACTCACAATAAGACCCCCATCCAGTTTTGCCGAACTCATGGAGAGGGCTAGGCAGCACATCCAGTTGGATGATGCCCTCCGATCCAACAGGGGAAGAAGGACCAGCGTATTGGACCGCTTGCAATATCCGGACGGGCGCTCCTCTCACAGAGCTTCCGCCCCTGATCGGACAGCTAGAGGCCAAGACGGAGCTGCCAGTTCCAGAAATTCAGGCCAGATGAAAGGGTCGGGACGAGACCGGTCTACGCGTTCAGACGATCGGCCCGAAAGAACATACACCACCCTCAATGCTACCCCGACCGCCGTGCTAATGTGGATAAAGGAGAAGCACCGCCAAGTCAACTGGCCCAGGGACCTGTCCGAAAGAAGCAGGGCTACGAGGGATCAAAATAAGTACTGCGAATTCCACAGAGACGTCGGTCATTTAACTGATGAATGCACTTCGCTCAAAAAGGAGATTGAAAGGCTAATACGTCGCGGAGCCCTTAAAAAGTTTATAGGCCCGGCCAGAGGGGATGAGCCCTGAAGACAGCCGAAGCCTCGCAGGGACGATCCTGAATCAGACAACGATGAGCGTAGGAACCCAAGAAATGCCGACCCGAGCAGGCCATATGCCGGGGTAATAAATGTGATCACCGGAGGGTCATCTTACGGGGAGGATCTCTCCAGAAAAAGGAAGGGGAAAGGTGTCTACCTCTCCCACCAGGCCGAGCAGCCTGCCTCAATCACCATATCCAGCGAAGACGCACGAGACGTCATGTTTTCCCATGAGGACGCCCTCGTTGTAAGAGCTCGGATTAATAACTTCAACGTCAAAAGAATTCTGGTGGACAATGGCAGCACTGTTAATGTCCTAACTCCCCAGGCTTACCGAGCGATGGGACTCCCGATCGGGGAGCTGAAGCCGAACGCCACGCCGCTGATTGGGCTGGGCAACGCTACCATCCCAGTAGCGGGATCGGTAGAACTCTTTGTCAATCTGGGCCAAGAGGCAATTGCTCACGCATGTAAGGTAATTTTCATGGTTATCGATATGACGTTTGCCTATAATGCCATCTTTGGCAGGCCATTGCTTTTCCAGACCGGAGCCGTTACCTCCATCCGCTACATGGTGATGAAGATCCCAACCACAAGAGGCGTCGCCATCTTGAGAGGCGACCAAAAGGCATCTCGAGAGGCTTATATAACCATGATAAAGCAACAGCGGGAAGCAATGGTCGTAGAGCCCAGCCTCGAGCAGCCAGAGCAGGCGAAAAGGCCCAGAATGGACCCTATCAAGGAAACAAAAACAAGGGCGCTAAATAAAGGGAAAAATGTTCAAGTCGGGACCAGCATGGATAAAGAGACGGAAGAAGCCATCATGCAGGTCTTGACGATAAATCAAGCGACCTTCGCCTGGAAGCTAGAAGACATTCCTGGTATAGACCCCAAGGTGATCACCCACAAGTTGAATGTGGACCCAAATTATCCTCCGATCCGACAAAAGCTAAGGAGGCATGCACCCGACCGGAGGAAGTTCATTTCTGAAGAGGTGGATAGACTACTTAAGACCGAAACAATCCGAGAAGTAAACTACCCCGAGTAGCTGGCTAACGTGGTTCTAGTTAAGAAAAAGTCAGGCAAGCTACGGATGTGCGTAAATTTTACTGACCTCAATAAGGCATGTCCCAAGGACAGCTATCCCCTGCCCAGCATAGACCAATTGGTGGACGCCACCGCAGGCCACGCCATCTACTCTCTTCTCGACGCATACGCCGGCTACCACCAAATCCTAATATGGCTCCTGGATCAGGAGAAAACTAGCTTCATTATAGATGACAGGACCTTTTGCTACAAGGTAATGCCGTTCGGCCTGAAGAATGCTGGGGCCATGTATCAGCGCTTTATGAACAAGATCTTCAAAGACCAGATCGGGCAGAATGTCGAGGTCTATGTAGATGACATGATCGTCAAAAGCCGAAACCCCGAGCAACACCCCGCCGATCTGGCAAAAGTTTTTGACACTTTGAACAAATTCCAGATGAAACTCAATCCCGAGAAGTGCATCTTTGGGGTACCTTCAAGAAAATTTTTAGGATTCCTGGTCTCCCAGAGAGGGATTGAGGCTAATCCGGAAAAAATCAGGGCTATCCTCGAGATGCAACCCCCTAAGAACATAAAAGATGTCCAGAAGCTGAACGGAAGAATAACAGCTTTGGGACGATTCATCTCCTCCTCAGCCAAGCGCTGCACTCCCTTCTTCAAGAAGCTGAGAAAGAATGAAACCTTTGTCTGGGGGAAAGACTGCCAGCGAGCCTTCAAAGAGCTGAAGGCATTCCTCACCAACCCACCGCTGCTTAACCGGCCAGTACCAGGTGAAAATCTATACCTTTATTTAGCCACCTCCAAGGAAGCTGTTGCAGGTGCCTTAGTCCGAGAGGAAGGAACTCAATAGCTGGTTGTATACTACGTCAGTGAAGTACTTAGAGGTGCAAATTTAAGAAAGGGACCGGTTGAGCAGCTCATTATCGCCCTCATGATGTGCGCAAGAAAGCTAAGACCGTACTTTGAAGTGCACACCATAGTCGTCTGATCGGGTCATCCGCTCAGAAAGATTCTCCAAACCCCCGATCTGGAAGGCAAAATGGTGGGATGGGCAATTAAACTACAGTTTTGGGATGTGAGGTACGAGCCCAAAAAGGCAATAAAGGCCCAGGCTTTGGTAGATTTCGTCGCTGAATTTACGGGTGAGGAACCACGGAGTCAGCCCAAGCCACAAAATTGGGAAATGACGGTGGACGGCGCAGCAAATGACATTCGAGGAGGTGTTGGCATAGTAATAAAAGGCCCCCTGGGCATCACAATAAGGTACGCAATAAAGCTCAATTTTAAAGCTTATAATAATGTAGCAGAGTACGAAGCACTCCTTCAAGGGCTGAGACTGCTCCACGCAATCCGACCAGAGTCAGTAGCCATCAGGAGTGATTCCCAGCTGGTAACCAGTCAGGTTCTGGGGACCTTCAAAGCCAGAGAAGCCACCATGATCCAATACCTCGAGGAAACTGGGTAAGAATGGGCGCTCCAAAAAGTGCCAAGGGACCAAACTTCAGAAGCCGATCGGCTAGCAAAGATGTCTGCATCTAAACAAAGTGTTGTAGAGGAAAACATTGTCATTGTCGACCAAACTTCCTCCTCCCTAGATGAGCCGGAGATGATGGAGATCGACCAAGAGGATGAAACCTGGATAAGCCCAATCAAGCAGTACCTCCAAACAGGTCGGCTGCCCGAGGACAGAGACGAAACTCAAAATGTATCACGAAAATTCCTTAATTACTCCATTATTAACGGTGATTTGTACAAGAAAGCTTTCAGCCACCCTTGGCTCAAATGCGTGACGGAGCAAGAGGGAGATTACATCCTCAGAGAACTCCACGAAGGTATATGCGGAGCACACGAGGCAAGCAGAGCTATGGCAAGAAAAGCCTTCCAAACAGGATACTACTGGCCCAACATGCTCAAAGATGCCAAAGAAAAAGTAAGAAAGTGCCCGCAGTGCCAGGTACATGGTGTTGGGTTTCAACGGATTAAATCAACATCAACGCAGCGAAATAAAATTGAAACCCGAAACAGGATCCAAGTATTTTCGATTGATTCAAAAGTAAGAGATTAAAATTACTAACCTTTAGAATGAAATTAGCTCCTTTAATCCGGACTGAAGACGTTGCCTTTAACACGAACGTCCTCTACTGGTATCCACACGCACGATCAAAATTGAACCGAAGTCGCAGGGTTGCTAGTTCCCTTTACGATGCGAATGGATTTTACGATTTTCTTTCCTTCTCAAGGAAGAACAATGGTGGCTGCTCTTTTTCTTTTTCAGAAAATTTTCTTGAGTTTTTCTTTTCTTCTTCTCAATAAGAAGTTAAGCTAGCTTGGGTATCCAATGTTGGTATCCTATGTTGGTATCCAATGTTGGTATCCAATGTTTTTAACCATCTTAAAACTCTCATTCCTTTTGAAAAACGGAAATTGAGTTTTGATAAGAGTTAATAACAAGAGATAATAGCCCAATAGCCCAATAAAATCCATATTGTTCATTTTGGTCTTGGTGTGTGACCCAATAGGTTTATATTATGTTGGTAGTGGGCCTTATCCCATAATAAGCCCACAAGTCATAATTGGTCTCTAGCAAGACATTATGACTACCCAAATAATATAAATATCGTTAGTCCGATTTTAACCTGTCAATAGAACATGTTATTATCCTTTTGTCACACGATATCTTGTTCGAACATAAGTCATGGTCGATGTCAAACTTAAATTGTTCAAACATATAATTTCTCGATCATTAAGCAGACTGATAAATTCAAATGACATTGATGACACTATCAATTCATTCGAGCACGGCCATGCATTTTACAGTCCTACTTATCGAGGGGCCCAATAGATATCTCTCTCATTAGAGAGGGACAAATTCCATCTTGATTATTCACTTTCCTCCGCATAATTCTCACTATGTCCGATCATAAACTTTATAATTATCCGATTAAAGATAACGTTTGATTATGTCAAAACATAATGATCCTTATGTAGGAAACTATGATAACCTCAGGTCAAAGGATTCAATAATATATCTATTATAAGATCACTTATGACATTAACCCATGAAGTGATCTTATAGTGGGTCTATCCAGTACTTTGTTCTCTAGCAAGTACATATAGATTTGATTTATATCAACATATATAATCATCCCATGATTATCAATGCAAATCTATACTAGTCTTAATTTATCTTTATGCCCTTTATTGATAAATGACTAGGGACAACATGAATAACATTGTTATTCATAAACATTACAATAATGTAACATGCCAATAATATCAATGCGAAGAAAACCATTATATAAATGAAAAAGTAATGATTACATCAAGGTCCAAATGTTTGGCCTAGGGAATAACCACTAACACATGGGAGGATCATAAGGCAATATGGGGCAGACCAACAGCCGATCGGAGTTGCTTGGCCATTCGATCAGTGGGGGCTGGATATCCTAGGACCTTTTCCCCAAGGCAAAAAGCAGATAAAGTTCCTCATAGTAGCAGTAGACCACTTCTCCAATGGATCGAGGCTGAACCTGTAGCCACTATCACAGCCGAGAGGGTCAAGAGCTTCACTTGGAAAAATATCATCTGCAGGTATGGCTTACCCAATGTTTTTATTGCATATAATGGCAAGCAGTTCGATAGGTCCACTTTCAGAAACTTTTGCCAAGGCCTAAACATCAAATTAAAGTTCACGTCAGTCGCTCATCCCCAAAGCAACGGAATGACTGAGGTCTCCAATCGGACCATCCTGGAGGGGTTAAAAAAGCGACTGGGTGAAGTAAAAGGCAACTAGACTGAAGAACTGCAGAGTGTCCTGTGGACGTATAGAACTTTGCCCAGAACAGGTACTCATCAAACGCCATTCTCCCTCGTCTACGGCTCCGAAGCAATGATACCTGTAGAGGTCGGCCTTCCCTCTTATCGATCGGCGCTATACTCTGAACAGAAGAATGCTCAAGAAAGACGCCAAGACTTAGATCTAATAGAAGGAAAGAGGGAGGATGCCTACACCAAGATTGCTGCCTACAAGCAAAGAGTTGCTAGGTACCACAATGCTAAAGTAAGGTCAAGAACTTTCAATGTCGACGATCTGGTACTCAGAAAGGCAGACCTAGGTTCGGGAAATGCCGGGATGGGCAAGCTAATGCCAAATTAGGAGGGACCCTACAAGGTTTCCAAAGTCTTGAGCCCGAGCACTTATAGGCTCCGAACTGTAGAAGGCCAAGATGTCCCCAGAAGCTGGAATGTGGAAGTACTAAAAAAGTACCATCTCTAATAATGTATTAGAACTTGGCAATTGCCTAATTAATAAAGAGGTTCTTTCTTTCACTTCCCTAAATCTGTCATGATGGAGGATCTAACCTCCCCAAGTGTTTGCATTATGGAGGATCTCACCTTCCTGGCTCGATTATGCAATTTTACGAGTATCGCCTAGCTCGATTATGCAACCTTTATGCAGCTTTACGAGTATTGTCTAACTCGATTATGCAATTTTCATGCAATTCTACGAGTATCACTCAGCCCCATTATGCAATTTTTATGCAACCTAAAGGGCTCATGCACCGGGTTCGACACCTGCTCCAAACCAAAAATGCAAAGGTCGGGTGGCTCATCCGCTAAGTCGGACGCCCCGATCCAAAATTGCGCGGACCGTCCTATCGATCCGATAGGATCGACGATGCTTCCAATCCAGATTGAGCCAAGCGGCCACTAGACTTGAAGATTACTCCAATTCAGGAAGTACTCAGTTTTATTGAATTATTTCACAATAGCAAGTTATATGCACTTTAGTGAACTTTGAAAATTTCATGCAATTTTTTCAGAGATTTATGAATGCACGGTCAAAATCACAACTTACGCAAAACAAAGTTAAATGGCGAAGAATATATTATTCATTGAAAAGGAAAAACAAAAACGTCATACAATTTGTACACATATACAACTTCTAATCTAAGTCTCTATATCTACAATCTCTATTGAGTCAAGAGGCTCGGAAGGTGTCTCTATATTTTGAGCGGGTAAGGCCTGAGAAAGCTCGGCAGCAGACTGAGAAGGCTTAGTTGCCCCTTCGGAGACAACCTCGACAGGTGTAGGCACGTTGACTTCGGCCTCGGGTGGCGCATCTCTCTGAGCTTGGGGCGAAGAGACCTGCTCGGAAGCTCCCTCTCTAGGAGCATCTCCTTCATCGTCACTGGACGGCGGATTGGGCAAAGCTGTAGGGTCCTCCATCCAGTTGAGATCGGCATCAGGGAAGCGTCTCCCCGCTTCATAGATCAGCCGCGACAGCAATTTTACCTGAGCCTCTCCCATTTGATCAAGCAACTGCTCCTCTCGAGAGGCGAGTCCCTCTTCAAACTTCCTCCCCTAGGTGGCTTCCTTGTTCGCCAGAGTGGCACGAAGATGATCGCACTCCGCCACAGCTTGATCTCTCTCCTCCAGAGCCTTAGCCTTCTCGGCACTTAGAGTTTTGCACTTGCCGCCCAACTTGGTCGCCTCTGCCTCAAATTTTTGGCACTGAGCACTATCGGTTGTTAGGCGTGCCACTTCACCCTTCAGACGATCAGACTCAGTAAGCCTCGACTTCAGCTCCTCGGCATGGCGACTGGCCTCTCTCCTCGAGACTACCACCTCCTCCCGAAGGCCGGAGAACTCCTTTTGAAGACCTACCACCTCCAGGCGAAGTGTGGAGTTCTCTTGATGGGCGGAGTCCCATTGAGCGGCAGCCTCTCCTCTTGCCTTCCCAACCTCCCTCGCCCTGGCCTCAGTAAGGCCACCGATGCCATGTAGGCGCTGACCTCTTCCAATCAGCTGCAAAAGGGAAAGAACAGCCTCAAGCAAGAGAAGAATTTGCCATAAGAGGCAACAACAATCAGGCTGGCCAAATCTTACCTCCAAAATTTGCTGATTGAACATGCTCCACTCCCGAGCGAGTGAACCAGGGTCTCCCATGGCCTTGTAGTCATCCTCTTGCAGAATACCTCGACAGAGATAACTGGCAACTGTTTTGTTGCTCGTCGACCAGTCGTCGCTAAAGTTCTCCTTCAAGAAGTCCTGCAACAGCATAGGTCGCCTGTCCGCTCGTCAAGGTGGATCGCTTGGCAAGATAGCCTTGCCTTTGCTGGCTACAGTAGCTTGTCTTCTGGATGCCTCTTCGGCCTACCTCCAATCGGCCTCGGACAATCGGGTTACCCCCTTCTGGGCCGTCTCCCTCAAATCTTGTAGGTTGGGAAGAGAGACGTCCCCAGACCTTTCCTCCTCCTCCTCCGGCTCGTTCCCGAGGATAACTCTCCGTCGGCGGGGGGGCTGATCTACTACTTT
This sequence comes from Excoecaria cochinchinensis, assembly GCA_947683425.1. Lineage (NCBI taxonomy): Eukaryota > Viridiplantae > Streptophyta > Magnoliopsida > Malpighiales > Euphorbiaceae > Excoecaria > Excoecaria cochinchinensis. The sequence goes on along the minus strand of CANTUQ010000101.1, from coordinate 24,192,006 downwards.
AGGACCACCGACCGGAGGAGCTGTACTGACTGGAGGTTGGCGATTTGAGGTCGCGGCGGCTGTTGAGGGAGGAGCGACAGAGATCGAGACGGCGACAAGCGGGACACCGGAAGCAACGTTCTGCCGCAGTTTCTACACCTCAGAGGGCAAGAGCTTTCGCCTTTTCCTCTCCTCTTTGGCTTTTCGCTTGGCCTCCCTTTTAGCAACAGCCCGGCCAAGGATGCGCTGGGACATGTCATTTCCACCAGCCATTTCAGCTGCAAATAGACAATAAACAAGATAAGTTTCTCAGACCAAAAATTCACGTAAATCAAATGCAATTCATGGCTGATGCATGATGACAATGTTTTCTCCCCGATCCTAATGCTCACGTTCTACATTCTCAGCGCCTTCGGAGCTGGAAGAGCCAAACAGCGTGGTCAGGAGAAAGCTGGACTGATAGGGCTCTCCCTGCCTGCTCACGGTATCCATCAGCTTCTTAATATCACCCTCATACATGGGCTGACCGGCTGCCAGGTCCCTCAAGATTTCGGCTCTATCCGATCGGGTGAGGCGCACCCCAAATCCGCCCTTCATCCCCACCAGAAAGTATCTCTCCTTATACCCCTTCATTGAGGTAGGGATGAACATCAGCTTCTTCTTTGGGCGACTGGTGAAGAAGTATTCCGTCCCGTCTCTCCGACCCGATATGTAAAAGAAATGGGTGAAAAGGTCCAGAGTTGGCGCCACCCCTCTATTTTGCAGAGAATTTTGAAGCACGCCACCGATCTCCACCCATTCGGATGCAACTGATTAGGGGCGATCCCATGCCCCTCCAATATCGCCATATCGAAGGCGCCTAGCCGGAACCTCAGGCCTGCATCTAAGCTCCAGAGGTGACAAATGAACCACTCGTTGTTATCTTTGCCAAAGGGTCCATCTGTCACCGCCATCGATTCTGGGCAGGCCGCCACGGATACGTCAACCGGCAAGCCATATTTGGAGGGGATTTCAGCCACCTCCACAGCGGTCAATCGAGAGTGTAGTTCGACGGCTGGTTTGTTCTCATACCCATCCAAAAAACTTTTATCTAGCACCTCACCACTACTGGAAGCCATCTTCAACAAGAGAGAATGGAAGAAAGGTGCAATTATCTAACTTCTAAATGGAGTGGATGCAGAAAGAAAGTGAAAGGCGAAATGAAGCAGAAAGCAAAGAGGAAAAATTACTTACTTGATAAAAAGGACTTAAGAAATTTGAAGAAGAAGCAAGGGATAATTGCAGAGATCTGGGAGTTGAGAAGGAATTTTGGCAGAGCTTCGCTAGGGATTGCAAAAGTAAAGAGGAAATTCTTTTGAAATCCCCTATTTATAAGCCAGAGCTTCCGGAGCACGCCAACCGTCGTGCCACTAGAAGAGCGCCACGTGTCAAGAGGCATTATGGTTGTACGCAGAACGAAGCGTCACCCTTGGAGCATGCGCAACATTAAATGAAAACAGCTGTCCAAGCAGGTGCGTCTCTTCAGAAAAAGCGCCTCCCAGTTTCAAAAATTCCGCCAACGCTCGTCTTCGGATCGGGAAAATTCAGAACTGATTCCATCCGAACGGACATACAAAAGGCAAATTCATGCCCGATTGGACCTATTGAGGGGGTAATAAGTGATAACACAGCAAATATCATTTGCTCTAAGGCCCATTCAGCCGGCCCATTCAACTGGCAAGGTCCAAGGCCTAATAACCAAGAGTAGTAGACACGAGCTCCTAGGCAGCGCACGCGCCCAATCGGCTGATACGACCACTAGTCCCATCAGCCGCCTGACACAAGGCAGCGCCCATGCCTACCATCTGCTCCCTTTCATGTTGCCGAATACCTACTCTGACAGCCCGTAATCACTCCCCAGGCACTCAAGTGCCCCTCAATCATCTCATATAAATAGCCCAGCCAACGATGGCACCAGGTATTGAATCCTAAACATTCTATCTCTAAAAGCACTTTCTCTCTCTAAGCTACTAACTTAAGCTTCGGAGTGCTTACGCCTGGTCCGACCAGGCACCTCTTATTGCAGGGCTTTCTCATCCGATCGGTTCTCTCTCTCTCTCTCAGATAAAGACCTCCTAGGCTTTATCAGCTCTAAATCACAAAGATCACTGATCATACATTCATCCCCAAATCAAAGAAGGTGATTTCAAAAAGAAGCAGCAGAGAACCCACAAAGAAAACATAGCTAATTATGTAATTTCAGAGCTAATAACTACACCAATTAATTCGAAGCACCCACAAAGAAAATCAAATTAAGTAATCTCCTTTCAAAGTAACAAAAATGAAAACAAATCAGACAAAATGAGAAAAGCAAAAAGAAGAGTAGAACAGATACTGACCATGGTAGGAAGAATTGAAGAACTGAAGAGGAAGAAGTGAAGAACAGGAGAGGAGAGCAGAAAGAAGATGCGCATGCAGCGCTAAGGTTCAGGTAAGAAAGCAAAACACACACACACACACACACACACACACACATATATATATATATATACACACACACACACAATTTAATTTAGTCGGTTCGTTCCTTCGATTTTTTAATTTTAAAAATCGAACCGAATTATTCAAAACCAAACTAATCAGTCCAGAATTCATTTGATTCGATTTTCGACTTTGGTTCGATTTTACACATCCTATTTGCACTCAAGAGTTTCTTTTATGAGAAAATAATCGTCTTTTTCTTGCACCCAAACTAAGCAAATAATATTTTTCGTTTCATTGCATTAATTTTGCTATAACTTACTCTTTAAGTTATTTAAAGTTAATTTTCCACATAAATTTTCAAATTTGATTGGATTGTGTTGTACAAAACTCTGTAAATTAGCAGAGAAATATAAGAGAAGAAGATGAGTAGTATGTTTTGTATATTCTCATAAAGATGCAATACCAATTACAGCTTCTATACAAGAAAAAATAACTAAAAATCCCTATACAACTCAGCAAGAATCTACTCACACAAAAGGAATGACACTACTAACATAAAATAAAGGGAGTAACGGAAACAAGAAAAAATAACAGTAATAGTAAAAATAGGTATATACAGGGTATATACATAAAAGATAAAATGGGTAATTTATCATCCCCCCTCAAGTTGGAGCAGGGGAGAGTAGGGGTGGGCAAATGTTGGGTTCGGGTCAACCCGACCCGAACCCGAAAATCGAAATATGGCAAATTTTATCACCCGAACCGACCCTAAATTATAATAGGGTCCCGAACCAAATAACCCAAAAAATTTCTGGTCCCGACCCGAATAACCCGTATTTCAATTCTTTTTTTTTTTTTAAGTTAAAACTAATTAAACAATAATATTAAAACTATTCAATACCTAATTATCATATAATATGAAAAATACTAATTAAATACCTAATTAACTTGTTCACCATCATAAAATGTCTAAAAATTACAACAAATTAATAACATTAAATAAATGGAGAGAGTCAATTTCATTATCTGAACTTACATGAACAAGTGTTGGAATTAGAGATCAAACATCAAAGAAATTCCTCATTTTAATTCCTTAAAACTCTGGTACTGCTCATTATTTTTATTAATTGTTCATGTCGTAAAATTAAAAAAATAATATAACTAAAAAATGATGCACTTAATTTAATACAAACCTATAATTACCAATCAATTGCGTCCTAAAGTATACGTTATTGAAAATTCACGTGTTGCCTCATATATATTAAAAATTTAATATTCCATAAATAAATTTTACATTACCAATATGAGTTTAAAAATTAAATACTACTAAATAATAATAATTTAATTCTATCGCAATCTATCTAATCATATTATGCCATATTTTTACTTAAACAAGTTATTATAAAAAAAAATTCATAAGGAAAACCATACAATAACCATAATTGAAAGTTTTATTAGAACTAAAAAATTAATTATAATTTAATAATAAAGGCCTTAGCTCTTAAAACTAAAATTTTGTAAGCTTAACGTCTCTTCAAAGATTCACGGCAACCAAAAACACAAAACACCCTTCTTCTCCTGTGACTCTCTCTATTCCCAAATCTCACCCCCTTTACCTACTCTCCCTCCATCTTTCTCTCTACACCCACTTACTATTTTCACTTTAAAATGCAGAATCGCCAATCAAATTCCCGTTTTGGGTTACCCATTTCTTGATAAAAATCTCAGCTTTTGTTTTTTTATTTTTCCCCCTATTTGGGTTTTTAATTTGCAGGTTATAGCTATGAAACCCACTACTGTGTTCTCTATGTGAGAGCTACAGAACTTCTTTGCCTCTGGGTTTTCTAACTATGAAACCCACTACTGTGTTCTCCATGTGAGAGCTACAAGCAGCGACAGCGACGAAGAAGCTGAGCGGCGACGGCGGTGGAGGAGAAAAGTGGCAGGGCAGAAGAAGAAATGGATTCTAGGGATTTATTGCGTGAAGGTGAAACTGAAAAGGGATAAATGAGGGCCAAACCGGGTTTTTTTCTTGTAAGGGTGGGTGAAAGTCGGGTGGTTCGATTTTATCTTATTTTCACCCGAGCCGACCCGAACCCGAAATTTGGCAAATCCTTCAATCCGAACCGAACTGAATTATCCGAATAACCTTACCCGAATTAATATATATTTCGGTTCGGATTATTCGGGTTATTCGGGTCGGTTCGATTTTTGCCCACCCTTAGGGGAGAGTAACCATGCCCAACTTAAACAAGAGAGAAAAGAAGGCTACTGGAGGTAGAATTTTGGTGAATAAATCTGCCACTTGCTGCTGAGAAGAAATGTGCTGTGGATTGATGAAGCCATATTTGTATTGATCGCGTAGCAGGTGACAATCAATATCAAGATGTTTGGTATGTTAATGAAAAATCGGGTTAGCAGTTATATGGAGTGCAGCTTTATTGTCACACCAAATGGAATAAGGAGATTGATAGGGACATGAAAGTCTTGAAAAATATAAGAAATCCAAAGCAACTCACAAATCGAGGAAGCCATGCTTCTATATTCAGCTTCAACAGAGGACTTAGACACTGTAGATTGTTTCTTGGTCTTCCAAGAAATGAGAGAAGTGCCAAGAAAAATGCAAAAACCTGTGAGAGATCGTCTGGTGCCTTTGCAAGACCTGAAGACTAGAGAGGTATTGGCAGTAGGAAAGGTTATGAAAGGGTTATATGTTCTTAACAAATACTCTTTTAGTAGAGATGTTATTAGGAAACACACAGTTTTTCTTGAATTTCCTCTGTTAACCATAGATTCAGATGGCTCTAGTAATAATATTGCTTGTTCTGTTTGGCACAATAGACTTAGTCATTCTCCCATTAATGTCTTGAAACATATTCTAGATATTACGAATGGAGTTCAGAATTTTGATGAAACTTGTGATATTTGTCCCCTAGCTAAACAGCAAAGACTTTGTTTTCCTTCAAGTGATACTCACACTAATCGCATTTTTTAGTTACTGCATATAAATGTTTGGGGACCATATGATCATCACAATATAACAGGGGGATCTTATATTCTTACTATTATTGAGGATTATAGCAGGGGAACATGGACATATTTAATGCAGAATAAATCACAGGTTGCTAACATCTTAAGAAAATTCTGCAAAGTGATCACCAATCAATTCAATACAACCATTAAGATCATTAGGACTAATAATGGAATAGAATTTTTAGGAAGTAATTGTCGATATTTGTTTACTAAAATGGGACAAAATGGGTAATCTATAAAGCACGGATACGGCAGCTTCATCGCGTATCCTATATCGACAGCGTATCTGATGCGATACACATCCGATACTGTAGGATACACGTACCGTACGACACTGAAAAATTGGATACGTTATTGTAATATCAAATATGCGTATTTGCGGGGTTGGATACGCCCATCGAAGATATCGGATATGGTAATTTGAATCAACTAAGAATATTTAGAGATCTAAAAGAAATTAAACTCTAAAATGGAAGAGTTGTATTGAAATTTCACTTAGAACGGCAAATCGACAACCTCTTTAATTATATTTCTTGAAATTATCATCAAAGCATCTCTTAATCGGTGCTTCTGCTTCATCTCTATCTCGCATAGTGCATCTGCATCAGCCATCACCTCTTCGGGTTTCCTTTTGCATGCTTCACTTGGTTTCATTCTTCGCCACTCTTTCTCTCGATTTCACAGCAGCACTACAACAACTCTGGTAAGTGGTAATCTATGAATTTGGGTTTGCTTTGTTTCTACTTTTTCTTATTGTCTTTTTGGACTTTTCAAGCCAAGGCATATAAAAAGTGCATGCTAATCTACTTCTATTTGTTTTTATCTTTTTTCTTTTTGGATGTTTCTACTTTTTCTTTTTGTTTTTATCTTGTTTATCTTTTTGACTTTTCAAACCAATTTAACAAGTTCTCTTCCATTGTTTGCTCGTTTTTCTTTTTGAATTTTTAAACCAATTTAACAAGTTCTCTTCTATTGTTTTGCTTGTTTTTCTTTTTGACTTTTCAAATCAATTTGATATTATATACGGACAAATTATGGGTGTAGTTATGCAATATGAATGCTTCATGGCAATGCTTAAGTTTATACAAAATATTTTTGTCTTCCTCTTTGCCCCTCAAGGTATTAATTTCTCCTTGTGTCCCAAGTTAGAATTTGATTCGTAATGTTGTACATCCAAACGATTCTGATTCAAAATGTTTAAAATCACACAAAATTTTGGAGATTGGAATGTCTTAGATATTTACAACATCTCTCTCTCTCTCTCTCTCATTAGCATTAGTTAGCTGTGAATGTTCTGTGTCAAGCGTGGAACCAATTTTCTTTATGAATTAACTTTATGACTTATACGATGCAGAAGAATGAGTCAATCCCAATCAACTTCAAGTTCCAGTAGCAGTCCCACCGTGATTCTTGAAGACAAATGTGAGGAGAATCACAAGAACGATCCTCCACTTTGGAAGTATGTTAAGATCATTGAAAAGGCAGGAAAATGAGGAGGTAATACAGCATTTAAATGCAATTTTTGTAAGACAGATTAGTGCTCTTGAGGAGAAGGTGGTTGATTTAGGCATGGCTGAGGTGTGACAAATGGTTTTCTCAATAGTATTATGGACGTGTAAAGAGACAATTTATAGTCATGTACAGTAAAGAGGAAAGTACAAATATACCCATATACAAGTACATATTTACAAAGATATATTGCAAACATATATGCTATTACACCTCCTCAAGTTGAGCAGGTGATGGAGCAACCGACAACTTGCCACGTAGCTACCGAAATTTGGATTTGGACAAAGTTTTGGTGAGGAAATCAGCCACTTGAGCATCAGTGGGAAGATAACGGACATAAAAAGAACGGTTTGCTACCCGTTCCCGCACAAAATGAAAATCAATCTCAAGATGCTTGGTACGCGAATGAAAAATAGGATTGGCAGTCAAATAAGTAGCGCTAAGATTATCACACCATAAGACTGGAGCAGTTTTCAAGGGGAAACCAATATCATGAAGAAGCATAGTTACCTAGGATAATTCAAAAGTGGTTGTAGCAAGGGCACGATACTCCGCTTCAGTAGAGGACCGAGAAACGGTGCGTTGCTTGCGAGAAACCCAAGAGATCAAATTTGAACCCAAAAAGACAGTATACCTCATCGTGGATCGACAGTTATCTTGGTCACCCCCTCAATCTGAATCAGAAAAACCTTGTAGCTTAATAACTTATGAAGGTCGAAAGTGGAGACCATAGGTAAGAGTGGACTGTAGGTAACGAAGTATGCGTTTAACTTCTTGCCAATGAAGATCAGTTGGGGCATGCATGAATTGTGCCACCTTGTGTACACCAAAAGCAATATCTGGGAGAGTGACTGTCAAATATTGCAAACCTCTCACAATACTAAGATAAGTCGAGCTATCAGGCAACATATCACCCCTTGAAATCGAGAGCCTAGCAGAGGTACAGGCTGGTGTTGAAAGTGGTTTACAACCTATCATTTGAGCCTTCGAGAGCAGGTCTCGATTGTATTTTTGTTGAGTGATATAAAGGGAGTCATCATGCCAAAAAGTCTCCAAGCCTAGGAAATAGTGAACACATCCCAGATTTTTTATTGCAAACTGTTACTGCAAATAGGAGATAAGAGACTGCAAAGTGCTATTATCGCTGCCAAGAAGCAACAAGTCATCAACATAAATCAAACAAAAAATTGATAATTTTTCGCTGCTAAAGATATAAAGAGAGATATCAACCTTAGAACAACGAAACCCAAAAGTCATCAGTGCCTGTGTGAGGCATTTATGCCACATGCAAGGGGATTGTTTGAGTCCGTACGATGATTTTTGAAGAGAACACACATGTGTTTGGTAGTTCGGATCAATGAAACCTTGGGGTTGTTACATAAAAACTCGTTCGTCAAGGTTTCCTTATAAGAATGCATTAGAGACATCAAGGTGTAAAACCTACCAAGAAAGGGAAACTGCCAATGCCAACAATAGCCGAACAGTAGTCGACTTAATGACCGAACTAAATGTGTCAATAAATTCCATGCCAGGTCTTTGATGATACCCTTTTGCCACCAACCGAGCTTTGTACCATTTAACTGAACCATCGGGTTTTCTCTTAGTCTTATACACTCATTTGCAGCCAATGATATTCGTGCCTAGAGGGGGGACAACAAGTTCCCATGTGCCATTGGAAATGAGGGCATTTTATTCTTGGGTCATCGCCTCTCGCCAATGTGGGAATTTGATAGCTTTAAAGTAACACATTGGGTCTGAGGAATGAACTTGAGTATTGAGAATACGAGGTTTCAAGGTCCCAGTTTGTGACCTTATAACCATGTGGTGTTTTGTAGGATGAGTACTGGATGGCCATTAGAACACTAATGGCCGCTGTATTGGAGGTGAAAAATCCATTGGAACTTGAAGACGTAGTTGCAGCGGTGGAGGAGGATTCAGTGTCGGCCATATTAATTTAGCAGTGCAAAATAATGAACTAGGTTTTGCTTTATTTGGGGATTGCGGCTGTTTTGGCCCTATCTGCTCTGATACCATGTGACAAATGGTTTTCTTAATAGTATTATTGAAGTGTAAAAAGACAATTTATAGTCATATACAGTAAAGAGGAAAGTACAAATATACCCATATACAAGTACATATTTAAAAAGATATACTACATACATATATGCTATTATGAGGTATTGTATTTGTTTTTCTAATTATTTTCATTCATATAATTTCTGCTTTCAATTATATATCTATGCATGCTTTTTTTGTTTTTTTTACTGTATCTTGATGTTCTTATGTTCATGCAGTGTTTAAAGCTGTTAAAGGAGTCTCTTCATTCTAATACAGTTTTAACAATAGTCTCCCTTGGTAGCAAGGACGCAGTATGATTCTCTATTTATGTTCTTTTTGTGATGATCTTATGGTGGCAGCTGCATGACCTATTCATGTTCTTTTTATGATCTAATGGACACTGTTTTTTGTTATCTTGGTATGTCAAAATTAGAATTTTTGTGTTTTTTGGAAAATTATCAGACAAGTTTATGACTACTTTTTGTATGTTGATTTTGGTATGCATGTCGTACTTTGTTAGTTTAACAATAAAATTTATGTGTTTACAATTAAATTTATGTGTTTGCAATTATGAATACCATGCTTTGATTTATGGCGGAAAAAAAAAGACTAAATATATGAACAATAATTGCGAGCCTTTTCACTTTTTTTGGATTGAAGTAGATTGAATTTATTTTAATGAGGAAAAATTAAAGTAAAGTAAATTTTATTTTCTCTGGTTTTGATTTCCATTGTTTAATTATAAAGTAATCCCGTTTGTCATTCCCACTATCTTCTTCCTTTACTCCCATCTCTGATTTCTAATCTCGCTCTCTACGATATCTCGCTCACCTTTGGTTTCTAACCTCACCCTCTATGATATCGCAAACACCCTGCTGTCGCTGTCGATGTTAGCCATATCAACATCATATCTGAGGTACGCTTTAGTGTAATTTTGCTCTCTAGTTCTAAATTTTACTTTTATCTGCTACTTATCTTGCCGCCGGTGAATTCTAATTCTGAATTATCGTTAAACCCAGTGTGTAAAATCTGGTTCATTGGTCTTTCATTCACACTCCTCTTTCATTTACTCTGCTTTCTTTTCAAATTGGAAGAAAATATTTTGAAGAATTGAGAATACATTGGAAAAATTAATTTTTCGTAACAAATCAAACGGTTACTTTCTCTTTAATAACTCGCAATTCTACCGATCCAAGCAAATTTTTAATTACTGTAAAATGTAATGAGAACTTGCATAAACATATTTAAAATTTGCAATAGAAATGACAATTATTGATCAATGTTTTAAATTTTTTGATTTTAAGCAAGATCATTTATAATTTGCAATCGCATAAATTAAAAATTGTACTAACAAATTAATTCGCAAGGTTGTTAAATTGATTAATATATACATCCAAATGCCTCATTCTTCACATATTTAGCTTATCTTATTAATTTATGTCTTCACTAATATTTATTACTCCCTGGACCACATTAAGTTATAAATCTCAATTTAGCACAAAAATTAAGAAAATAATTAAAAAATCATAATTTTATAAAAATGAATTAAAAATTTACTAAATTACCATTTTTTTAATTTTAAGCGGTCCATTTAATTTTTTACTGGATCAAAATTAAATTTATTACTTTATTAAGTTTAAATACTTTAACATTTTAAATACATGGAGAATCAATTAACTAAAAAAAGAGAGAGTGTAGTGATTAGAATTTATTATTAATAATCCTTTTAATTATCAGATCAATCACATTACTCTCTACACGTGTAGGTTTGATGCAAAATAATTAGAGGTATGCATCGGTTAGGTTCGGATCAACCCGACCTGAACTCTATTAACCCGAAACCTAAAGTTTCTCTAAAACCATAATCCGAACTGACCCTAACTTATAGTAGGACACCGAACCGAATAACCCGAAATTTTTCGAGCTTTGAACCGACCCACCTAAATTACCCGAAGTTAATTTTTTTTTATTAATACCTAATTAAACAATAATATTAATACCTATAAAATACCTAATTAACATATAAATACTTATTAACATATTCACCATATAATATGAAAAATAACTAATTAACATATAATTAATACTTAATTAAACAATAATATGAAAACTAAAATGTTCACCATCATAAAATGTCTAAAAATTACAACAAACTAATAACAACATTCTTGATCCTTAATTAATAACATTAAAATTGAATTGTACATGAAATGCCACCATCTTTGATCTCTTCCTCCAATTCAATTTCATTTGATTGAGACATCTATAAATTTAAGCAAATAAAAATTCAGTATGCTTAAACATAAAAAATCATAAACAGAATGGCAAATAAAAATTCAGTATACTTGCATATAGAGAGAAGTTTCAGCTGCCAAGTTGCAATACAAACTGCAAGTCTAAATACAAAATAATTTAAAATCAGTGTATCTTTATCTAATGATACATCAATGTTTCATCACAATAATGCAGCACTCTAACAACACATAACAACAACATTAGTAGTGAAAAAAAAGATTGGATAGAATAGAATCAACCATCACCAACATAGCAAAACAGATAGCAACTATGACCACAACATTAGTACAGAAAAAAAAAGAGTAAATCAACTTCAAAGAAAAAAAGGAACACATATATTTGCTTTAAATAGTGATGAATCATACTCCAAAATCACGCAGAAGAGAAAATGTATTGTTCACATACATAAAAGAAAAATAACACAGAGAGAAAAGGGATGAATCATACTCCAAAATCAATTACTTATAGTTATAGAAGATGAATCATGCTAATTACCTAATAAACATGCATCATTGTAATCTGGCTCTGAAGAAATAAAACCAAAACAGAAAGAGGGGAAGAACCGGAGAAGAACAAGCCATTCACGTACTTCCGTTGAGGCTACTGGCGACGGCAACAGGCAGTGGCAACGAGCGGAGTGAAGGGTAGAGGGCGACGATTAGGGATTTGTTGTGTCTGAAAAGGGGAAAAAATGAGCACCATCTTCAATTTTCCCTTTTATATGGAATCACTATAAGAAAATTGCTATTTAGCGATGGAATAATTAATCTGTCGCTAAATATGGAGCCAAGGATGATTTGCTATGAAAATTACCGACGGAAGTCATTTCCGTCACTAAATATTAGTGACGAAAATTAATTTTCGTAGCTAAATAGCGATGGAATTATCCTCTGTTGCTAACAAATATTAATTAAAATTTTTAGTAAATTTTAGCAATGAAAATTAATTTCCGTAGCTAAATAGCGATGAAAATTAACTTCTGTCACTAAAAAATATTAATTAAATTTTTTTAAAAAAATTTAGCGACGAAATTTCGTTTCCATCGCTAAAAAAATAATTAATATTTTGTATTTTTTAGCGACGAAGTAAATTTCCGTTGTTAAAAACCTTATAGATAAAAAAATATTCTGACTTTTTTCCCCTCCCTCCCTCTTTCTTTCTTCCCCCCCCCCCTGCTAGCTCTCCCCCCGCCGCCCTCACCCTTCACCCCCCTCTACCCCCCGCCAGATCTGCTCCCTTCCGCCGCTCTCTCCCTCTCTTTCTCTCTCTTGGCCTTCGCACCAGACATGCCCTCGCCCCCTCCCCCACCCCCCCCCACCCATCGTCGTTGCCTCCCGCCGCTATCCGCCCAGCTGCTGATCTCCTCCCCCACTGCTCTGCCCCGCCGCTCGTCGCTCTCCCTCGCTCATCCTTCCCTCCGCCCATCGTCCTCCCTCCCTTCCCTTCGTGATCTCTCCACTCCAGCGCCGCCGATCTCCTCCCCCGCTGCTCCCCTACCCCGGTGCTCCTCCACCGCCGACGTTGCTCCATCACACTACTCAGGTAGTTTCATATCTCTTTTTTTTTTCATTTATTATTATTATTATTATTAGCTGTATAATATTTGTTTTTTTTATATATTTTTTTATGTGTATAATATTTGTATAGATAATTTATATACTCATATCTGTAATGAGAGGCAGACTCATGCATCAAAGGTATATATATCTGCATCTTAAATATTTTTGCTTGTCTAGAATAACAGTGAATATTTGCTGCAATGTTGCTCATATTGTTCAAGCTGAACACTACAAGAAATCTGAGAAATAGAGACGAAAAATAGAGACGGAATTCCGTCTCTAATTGAAAATAGAGACGGAAATAGAGACGAAAATTTTCCGTCTCTATTTCGTCGGTCTCTAAAAATTAGAGACCAAAATGTTCCGTCTCTATTTTTAGAGACGGAAGGGACGTTTCCGTCTCTAAAAATAGAGACGGAATAGTGCTTTTCGTCTCTATTTTTAGAGACGGAAGGAGCGTTTCGGTCTCTAAAAATAGAGACGGAAAGAACGATTCCGTCTCTAAAAATAGAGACGGAAACTCAATTCCGTCTCTAAAAATAGAGACGGAATAAGTTTTTCCATCTCTATTTTTAGAGACGGAAAATGAATTCCGTCTCTATTTTTTTGGAATTTTTTTTAATATATTAAAATAAATAATATTAAATTTAAATATTCCTTAATTTTATATAATGAATTTTTGTCTCTAATTTATTGATTTTTTTTATATATTAAAAATAAATAATATTAAATTTAAATTATTCTTAATTTTATATAATGAAAAAAATTAAATAAATAATAAATAAATATGAAAATATTGTATTATTTAATGTATTAATATATAAAAAGTGTAGTGAGATTACAAATAAAAAAAAGATAAAAATTCTAAAAATAATAACTAAGATGGAGGAGAATGCGGACGACCAGCAGACGGTACTTGCGGGTTAACAGGTAATGTACGGCTAATGAAGTCCTCCAGCATATTGATACGGTCCATTAGTACGCCGATCGTACCGCGTAGCTCAATGACCTCATTAGTACGCCGACCGTCTCCAACTTCTGTCCATATTACTCATTAATATTAAACTGCTTAGAAAAAATCATAAGGTCGAAGTTAGTATTTAATTTGAACTCAATTCTCTAGCCTACTATTTCGCTTTAATCCCTAATTAGTTTTACATAATGATTCATTTTCCTAAATTAAAATCATAAATATTTTGTAAAAAAACGGACAGAGTTTCCCCTATACGGGTCCCTATCCCCCTGTCAAACATTAGCAATTTTAACACTTCGGTAAAATATCAACTAATCGCAACTTCACAATAAACTCATTGTAATAAGAAATTTATCCATTCACATCAAACATCTAAATTTAACGGATAAAATCACCAACAGTTGTGAATTTATCCCTTAAAGTGATATTCTGTTAATACAATATCGTTAATAATAGCATAGTCGTTACTATTGAATTACAACATGACTATGCATGACTTACACATTTTTATCTCATTAAAGCAACATATTTCAAACATATAGATGCAATTAAAAAAATATTAAAAAAAATTTTCGTACTATTAAAAAATAAATTATTAATACATAACACATTTACCTCGACGAAAGCAGCTGGAAAGCTGCGATTATTCGGTGCGTCCAACAGTTTAACGCCGATTCGGGTGCGGTTGTGGTAGGTACATGCAATGACAAATAAAAAATAATTTATATATTTTACCTTATTCTTAAGTACACAATTGAAATATAAAAACTATAACAAAATCAAAATATATCACAACTCAATTACTACCTAATTGTATAATTATAGTTTCAATCATCTCAAATCATTGTCCATCCTAAATTCCAAAATTCGAACATATTAACTCATTTGGACAACAATTGCATTTAATACAACCAAACTTTTTACATCCAAAATATATATATAGCTTAGCTTTTTTGAACAAACAGATTCAATTTAAGCAACCATTTATCTAATTAATTATTCCAAACCTTTTGCTCATCATATACTATTGTTACATCAACTTATAGCTATAATCTATGAGTTTATCTAACCCATTACCATAACAGTTTGTCCATTTTCAATAGCTAGTTGTCCATGATTTGATAAATTCAATTTATGCAACTAATTACTCCATTAACGTAGCTAAATTTATCATTTAATTGAGTAACCATAACAACACTGCCAAAATTTCAACAAAAATCCACAACATATTGTTTACATTCTGTGTTCAGTAAAATCATTCTCAATGATTTTTAATTTATGAGAAAAATCACTTAGAAAAATAAGTTTGGTGGCCACATACCTATTTTCTGTATATTTTGGGTCTTTTCGCGGTCGCCGGAGCTCCACCGGAGTCACCAAGACCATCGGAAGGAAGCTCGACGCCTCGGGGTTCCTTTTCCGGTGATCACGCGCCGAAAATGCCCTCTATTTCGCCGAAATCGTCGTCGGTAGGTTCGGTTTTCTTCTCCTCCGATCTACTCGTCGCCGGCGATTGAGGGAGATCCACGGCCACCGAAAGCTTCGCCTTGCCTCCATGAGTCCAGTCGCACTGCTCGTGTCGCCTCTCGCCTTCGGAGCTCGTCGGAAAACGCAAGAGAAGCTCACGGTGCTTCTCTCGCTCTCCTGGAACGACGACAGCCACGGACAGGGAAAACGCCGAGAGCTGCGCGGCAGGGAACGTCGGCGATTCGTTGCCGGTGTCGTCGCCGGCGCTGCCCCTCAGCCGCTCCCTCTTCCCCTCTCCGATCTCTCTCTCTTTCCTTCAGTCTCTTCCCCGTTCTGCCTCCATACCCAGAGTTTTCTTTTCTTTTCCTATTTCTCATAATACCCACTAATTCTAACTTATTTAGGAGCGGCGCACGGTGGCGGGGTAGGCCGGTCGTTGGACGGCGACGGGGAGAGGGCGGCGCAACTTCCGCTGGCGAGGGGAGGGAAGGGGGGAAGATGGGACCAAGGGAAAGAAATCGGGACCAAGGGAAAAGAATGAGAGAAGAAAAAGAAGGTCAAGGAAAAAATATCCCTAAAATAGAGACCGCAAATATTACTCCGTCTCTAAATAGAGACCGAAAACTTCCGTCTCTATTTAGAGACGGAAAAATATTTCGGTCTCTAAATTTAGAGACGGAAAGCAATTTCCGTCTCTAAATTTAGAGACGAAAATTACTTTCCGTCTCTAAATTTAGAGACCGAAATATTTTTCCGTCTCTAAATAGAGACGGAATTGTTTCGGTCTCTATTTAGAGACGGAAATATATTTTCCGTCTCTATTTAAAGACGGAAAAAATTTTCGTCTCTATTTTCGGTCTCAAATTTTGGAGGGAATCGATCCCGCCATAAATAGAGACGAAAAATAGAGACGCAAATTTTTCTAGAGACGGAAAATTATTTCCGTTTCTATTTAGAGACGGAAAACTGATTTCCGTCTCTATTTAGAGACGGAAAATTTTCCGTCTCTATTTTTCAGTTTTCTTGTAGTGGAAAATTAAAGATCAATGGCTTATAAGAAGTGTTTTTGGCTTCTGTTTATAATTATTTTTCTTAATTAGTATAAATTAAGAGATGAGATTTTTGATGATTGCTGCACTTTAAAGCTGAAAAATGTCACTACAAGAAAATTAATTTTGATGTATCAATTCAATGCTTACTTTTGCTTGGAAAATATGAATGATTTGATTTGTATTTGATTGAGTTTAATTGAGTTGCTTGTTATAAGTGTGATTTCTTGATGTTTGGTGGGTTGATTATGTGAATTGTGCTTAAATTTTGTTTAAAAACCTAGTGCACATCAAGTGCTCGATAAAATGCCTCAATCATATTTTGCAGTGCCATTAGTTGTTTTTCTTGCAATTGGTTTGTAATTTGGACATCACTAGATCTTATTTGAGCTTTTTTATTAAAGTTATTTAAACAAAAATTTGAGTTTCCTGCTAAACCAACTACTCATGCATAGTTACTGCCTTTTTATCTCATAAACCCTTTGTTTATGCTTTTTCATGTTCAATCGGCACCTTGATTACTATTTTGCGGCTGTCTTTTAGCTTGATTAAATAAATTTATATTTATATTTGCTTGTTTAACTTTGCTTGTAGCTGTTGATGTGTACAGGGCGCTGCTATTTGAAGTAATGGCTACATTCACTGGGCAAGCAACATAGTTAGAGTTTTTTTTTTTTTTTTTAAAATGTACTATTTGTAAT
Organism: Excoecaria cochinchinensis; assembly: GCA_947683425.1. Classification (NCBI taxonomy): domain Eukaryota; kingdom Viridiplantae; phylum Streptophyta; class Magnoliopsida; order Malpighiales; family Euphorbiaceae; genus Excoecaria; species Excoecaria cochinchinensis. The sequence goes on along the minus strand of CANTUQ010000101.1, from coordinate 24,174,920 downwards.
ACATTTTATTTATAATATATTATTATTGCGTTTTTTATTTTAATAAATACATTTTTAATTTTATTATTTGTGTCAATTATAATTTTTAGAATATTGGTAATTATATCATTTAAAATTAATAATATAAAAAATTAAATTAAAATAAATAAATAAATAAATAAATAAAAATCTATTAAATTAACGACGGAATTCTGTGTCCCGTCACTAAAATTAGCGACTGACAGAGCATTTTCGTCGCTAATTGAGCAATGATCAAGATTTAGAGACGGACACGAGTCTTCCGTCTCAAAATCGCTAATTTTAGCGATGGAACTGTTATCCGTCGCTAAATTTAGAAACAGATGATTTAGCGACGAAATTTGACCATCGCTAAATTCCGTCGCTAATTTGCATTAGAGATAGAATTACGTTGCTAAATTCAGTCGCTATTATTGCATTTTCTTGTAGTGAATGAAGTTAGGGTTGTTTAGGTTTAAGGGGGTTTTAACCTGACCCGAAATTTCCAAATTCTCAACACTTTGCACACCCCTAAAGATAACATAAAGTAACAAATAATTTTGATACCAAGGACAAACAATTGAGCATTAAAAATTAGGAAGCAAATTACAAATTCTCAAAAGTGAGAGATGTAATGATTAGCAGATTAATAATAAAGCCACCATTAAATATATTGAAACAATATTCAGCAACATTTAGAAGTTTTGGCCTTAATCCAAAATACGTAACCACAAAAATAAGTTTTAGCCATACTCTTATGCCCACTTTGGCGGTTATAGCCACAAAATTATGGTCATTTAGCCTCTCTACATACATGTATCTACGAATTCACCTGAAGTTCTTCAATTGGTGGTAGATCAACTCGCGAGGCGATAGGCCTGTGAACAAGCATAAAGGCGTAACTGAAAAGAAAGTTTGTATCGGTGGATATTTTCATAAGTGGGAAAGGTGTTAAAATACTACTCTTGTCTTCTGGAGGGTATTAAAATATCTTTTTATCGTTTAATTTGAAGCAAAATTGTCTCCTAACATTATAAAAATTAATATAAAATGTTCATGTAAGTAATTTTCATCAATTTCAAATTAATGGCGCTGACACATAGCAAAACAAGCCACTTAAATATTTTACTAATTTTACTTATTAAAAATTTATTTATTAATTTGGCAAAATGTGACACTAACGTGACATGTTTTTTCATATGTTAATATCATTTAAGTGTCATGTTAGCACTATTTCAGCACCGTTAATTCAGAGTTGACGAAAATCACCATGCATTTTGGTATAAATTTCAACTAGTTTAAGGACATTATTACTCTAAAGTAAATGATAAGCACATTTTAGTACTTTAAAAAAAGATTGAAAAAATAAAAAGATATTTTGATATGGACAAAATTATTCTAATTTTAAAATATTAAAGATAGTATTGTACCGAAATAAATATTAAAAATAATCAAATTTTAAAGACATTATGTCTATAGCCACTAAAATAATACAAAAAATTATGAATTTAATTTATATAAAAATTGAAGGTGAGAGACATATTAGATGGTATAAAATTAAATGTTCATAAATGACATGCGTAAATTATTCAGGCAACTTCTAATGTCAAATTTGAAATTTCTACCGGATGTCATATCATCAATCTGCACCAATTAGTATTTGACCAAATAGAATTATTCAGTTCTTATAATACTTATCACGTACAGATAGAAATATGGCTTTTAAATTAAATTCCGAATCAGTCGAGGCTGGCAAAAGGCATTTATGTCTAAAGGGTCGGACTGAAATTTGTGCTAAACTTCAAGGCCAACCAGTCGAGCTAAACTGGATCATAAGAGAAATGGTTGCTTAGTCTTGGGCCCATGAGTTTAAAGTCCATAAATCTAACAAAATTCTAATTTACCCCTTAATAAATTCGTATACTTAAATAATAATTTTACAATTAAATTAAATACATGATCAACTTTTTTTTTTCCAACTTCTTGCAATTAAAAAAAAACTATTGGTGCGGGATAACCGATCACACACATTTAAGAAGTATATTTATATCCTTCCACGTATTTAAAAGGCATATTTAAGAGGAATAAATCCACCCTATACGTTTAGGCCATGTTTGCTTTTCTATATAATACACGAGATAGTATAGAATAATACCCTCTAATACATTAGATAGTATTTGGTTAAATCTTTTAAAAACTAATACATATATTATATAATACAGAGTTTAATTTTTATCCTGCATATACAGAATAAAATAATACACAACTCACTCTTAAGTTTATTTAATACAGTGTTTATCTTAATCTCCACTTTTTCATTTTATTTTATTGTTTTATTGTCATTTTTATTTTGTGAATATATATTTTGTGTGTTATAATAGTTTGTTAAATTTATTTAGTTTGAATATTTTTATTATTATTATTATTATTATTATTATTATTAAATACTTTTTTTGCATGGTTTTCTACTTATGTGACACTGTTGCATATTGGATTATTTCTAAAATAATAATGATAAAATATATTTATTTTGATTTGTTATCGGACCATGTATAAAATTATTAATTGTAGCACATTTGTTAATATATTTTAATTATATAATTGAATGTTAATAATTACGTTGTTTGTTTGATTATTAATTTATCTACTATTATATATTCATGTTTCAAAAAATTTGTGCACTTTCTTTAAAAAATTGTATTTTACAATCAATTTTTTTGGGTCTAAATTGGTAATATTAAAAATAATTTAATTTTGCATAATTTTTTATTTTGTTTTAAAAAAATACAATACACTATTGTACACCAAATACAATATAAGATATTACAGGCTAATATAATATTATATCAAATACTGTATACTATAATATAAACTAATAATATACAAACTAATACTATATAGATTAATAATATACATGCTAATACAATACAGGCTAAAATTTACTATGCAAAGCTTGCATGGTAGCTATCTAACCATTACACGCATTTAAGAGGTATTAAGAAATTATCCGTCACCATAATTAATGACCAACCATTATTAATAACCACGAATCATCTGAAGCCTAACACATTTAGGCCCCGTTTGGCATAGCTTTTCAAATGAGAAAAAGCTGATTATGGGATAAAAATCTGATTATGGGATAAAAATAAGTGTTTGGTAAATGCTGATTTTAGAAAAATCAATTTTCTGAAAAGTGAAAAAACCTTATATTAGAAAAAGTTAGAAATTGAAACTTTTCACAAAAGCTGATTTTCAGCTTTTAAGGGTAGCAGATTTAATATTTTTTTAGACAAAAATATCCCTTATTTTATTTCATAATGACAATTTTATCTAATATAAATTTTTTTTTGCTATTCCTCTTATCCTACCGCCCAAAATCATTTGACGTTAAAAATAATTATGTTATTTTTTTTTCTCTTTTCTTTTTTTATCATCCAAAATAATATATATGATTAATTATGAAAACAATATATATATTTTTAACTTTTTTATATTTTATTTATTTTTATTTAATTATATATGAAAAAATATGTTCTTAATAGTTTAGTGAAATAAAAAATTCAAATAAGTGGGAATTATTATTATTATTTAGTGAGATTTTGAATATAATATATTAAAATTTATATATATCATTTTTTATTTTTTTATTCTAAAAAATCATTTTTAATCATATCATTTACCAAACAGTTGACAACGGTTTTTGATTTTATAAGTTATTTTAAATTTTATTTAACAAACAGTTACCTACTTTTCGACATACAACTTTTTGGAATATAACTTTTTTCAATTGAAAAATCTGTTTTCATAAATTTTGTGGGTTGATTTCACTGATGGTCATCGAATTTATACCAAATTACGCAAAAGTAACTAAATAATTTTTTCTTTCAAAAAAGTCATTGAACTTAAAACCATTATACACAAAAGTCATTATGAACGGATTCCGGTGTTGACACTCGTTGACTCTCACCGGAAAATCTAGCCGGAATCTGTTCATAATGACTTTTGTGTATAATAGTTTTAAGTTCAATAACTTTTTTGAAAGAAAAAAATTATTTAATTACTTTTACGTAATTTTGGTATAAGTTCGATGACCATCAGTGAAATTGTTTTAAGTTCGCGTGTGCACATGGGCTGTCGGCTAGATTTTCCGGTGAGCGTCAACACTGGAATCCGTTCATAATGACTTTTATGAATAATTATTTTAAGTTAAATGACTTTTTTGAAAGAAAAAATTATTTAGTTACTTTTGCGTAATTTTGGTATAAGTTCGATGACGATCAGTGAAATTAACTGTAAATTTTATCAAACTGGCTCTTAATGTGAACGGAACAAATTATATAAAGCTCTCAATTCTATTAGACATGCTCTAAAAGCTCTCCTCACTCGAGATTTTCTAAGGGAAATTCGCCATTACATTACCGAAATTATCAACTTTGAAATATGAGAAGCTATTTTGACTCAACCTCAGCCCAATAAAGTTAACTAATTCTAAGGTAAATTGAATTTAACTGATCACGTTCGAAGAACAAAAAAGCAGTATACATCAAATCCTTCAACCAAATGAATTTCGCTTCTCTACCAATAAATCAGATTGCAACCACGAAGAGAAGTTTTCAACATATGCTCGAATTTCCAAGCCAGTGTAGAAGGTTAATCCAAGGAGTCATGTTACATGAAAATCTTAATTTCTTAACAAATCACATTCAAGAAATATCAAAGAAAAATTAAAAGAAAACGTGATACTATATGAATTCAAGGTGTCCTCTTCAAGAGGCAATGAGTAAAGGATTAAAGTGGACATGCATCTTAATAGCCTAAGTCAGAGAGGAAAATCAAGTTGCATAGGTGGAATTTTGATGTGCATCTATTTTGCCTGAAAAAGTCTTTTGTTTCTAACAATAATGAATATACAACATTAAATTTGTTGAACAAAATGATTCAGTTATCAGGGTGTCACATCACTGTACAACCAGATTAATAGCCACAAAGAATCAAAGCCTAGACAGTAGCCACCTGCAAAATTCACATAAAGCAGAGTCCCAACTGCTTATCAAATTCTTAAATACTGTCATAACAAAATCACTAGTGTACACCCACCCAGCTCCCATATTAAATTCAAGATTTTCCAAAATTCAAGATTTTCCAAACCATTCAATATATTTTTTAACGAAAAATAATTCAATTCAGTTTTTCTAAATTTAAATGAAATAACAGTATTATTTTATATATACTAAATTTCTAATTTATTTTATATTGAACGGTGAAAAGAAAAATGTAAAAGATTAAAATAATAATAATAGTAAAGGGCAGAGAGGAGAAGGGAAGTGAAGTAGGGTTAGGGACGGAGTGGGACCCAAAGACGAGTGGGTCTCCTGCGCAGAAGGGAAAGAAGTGGGGCCTTCAAATAAAAATTTAACACTATTGTACTGTACGGATTTCTGAAATGCGATTTGGCCATTTATATAAAAGAAAGACTTTGTCTGTAATGCTATCTCCAATCCATGTATGGTGTTTTGGAAATGGCATGATCTATCATATGTTTGTAAAAATCTTTATCATGATATGAATATTTTATTTATAAATTAAGGAATTTTTTTGAGGGAAATGAAACAAAAGAAAAAAGCCAGAGCTGGAGTCATTGAGCCATGTGAAAAAGTATACTTTAGTATAGCGGTAAAAATATAGCGGTAAAAAAAAAAAAAAAAAAAAAAAGAAGAGAAGAAGAAGAAGAAGTCAACTTTGTCGGAATTTATCAAATGTCCTTATAGATCTTTAATCCGGACAAAACCTGTCAAAACAAACAATGGCTTCTTCTACTTCTTCCAGCAATCATCAAAGAGAAAAATATGATGCGTTCATCAGTTTTAGAGGAGCTGATGTTCGCAATCGTTTCCTCAGCCATCTTCTGGTTGCTTTACAAAACAAACAAATTAAAGTTTTCATGGATGACACTGATCTTGAAAGAGGAAAACCGATAGCACCAACCCTTCTGAAAACTATTGAGGAGTCATCTATATCGATAGTCATCTTCTCAGAAGACTATCCGAATTCTGAATGGTGTCTTGATGAGCTTCATAAGATACATGAATGTATGCAATCAAACAACCATTTTCTATCACGTAGATCCGTCTACTGTTCAGGATCTCCAACAGAACCATGCACTTACTATCCATGCTGGAGAAGCCCCAGATGCATGGAAACATGGTCTGAAGGAAATAAGCCAAAAAGCACCGAAAACAAGGTTAGCCGATGGAAAACAAGAAACTCCATAAACCAATATCAATTGCAACAACAATCAATGGTAACATTGAGTTCATTCTATGCTAGATGAATTTAAAAAAAAGAACATGTATGCTTTTAATTAAAACTTAATTTGATGATCAAATCATGGAAATGCAACAAAATCTAATTCTTAAGGTACCCAAAAGTAAGATAAAGATGAGATCTTTGACATACCTAAGCTGCTGCGGCTAAACAATGGAGTTCCCGGAAGCGGAGAAGAAGAACTGGTGCATTTTATATATAGGATGTTCTTGAAAATGCCAATATAACCTAGTTAGGCTGTGGGTAGGCCTTGTTTATCAGTTTTATGGCCAGATTTAACCCAAACTTTGAAAAACAAAAACAAAAACAAATTTACAGTCCAATTCAAAACAATTTAGATTACACCCATTTGGACAATAGGCCCATAATTAGAATCAATTGAATCTGAATTAATTGAATTACAGATTTATAATTGAATTTTGACAAAGGATTAAGGTGAATTTTTACCCTGAATTATCGAAAATGGAGTAATTTTGCTCTTATACTTTTTTTAAGCCTTTTTTGCTCTTGAACTCAAATTTTTAGTGTGTTTTTAACCCTATAACAGACGAAATGCTAATATGGCTAACGACACTAACAACAGCTAATTAACATGCAACATGTCAGTAAACTCACTCTCATAATCATCTGCCACGTGTACTTCTCCTTTTTCTTCTTTAAAAATCCTCCTATTCTTCTCCTCCTTTTTCAAAATCACTAGCTCCCAAGCATTCAAATACAAAATCCCAAAAATATTAAAAATGGCAAACAAAAATTAATACAAATTCTGAAATTTTACCTCTTAATTATTTGTTCTTGGTTTTCAAAAATTAGAGGGAAAGAATAACAATGAGAGAAATTTTGTCCCTCACATGTAACTTCTGTCCAAAGCAAATCGAATAAAGTTATAATTATTCAAATGCAATCTGCAATGTTCAAATTGAAGATGAAGGAGTTCCAACCATATTCAAAAAAATTAGTCCGATTTAACGACAAATGACTACCCAATCGTCAAAAAAGGTAAAACTAATCACTGTATAAAATATTCAAAAAATAGTCATTTTTTTTTTTTTGCAATAAAATCTCAATTTTTAGACCTCAAAATGCAATATCCACCGTTAAAATTTAAGATCAAGGAGTTCCGACCATACTCACCAAACAGCAGTCCGATCTAACAGTAAATGACTACCTAATCGTCAAAAAAATAAAACTAGTCAGGTCAATTCTAAAAAATCCAAGAGGAAAAGCAGAAAGAAAGAGTAGATGATAAGGGGCAAAATTACCTCTTTTCAATACTTCAGGGATAAAAATTCACCTTAAAGTTGCTATATGTGTGTCGATGTATAATGATCTCATCAGATGCCGTTAACTCCATTAGACACATTGAAAGTTTGTTAATTTGAAGAGTAAATTCACACTTTAAACTTGAGTCTATGGGTAAAAACACATAAAAAATTCAAATTCAGGAGTAAAAAAGCTCAAAAAAAGTATAGTAACAAAATTACACCATTTCCAATAGTTCAGGTTAAAATTACATCTTAACCCTTTGACAAATAAAAATTTAAATTCAAGATTTTCCAATTTTACTCAGAAATTTAAATTCAAGATTTTAAGTCAATTTTGTGGGAATTTCTTATTTCCGATATGGATTTATCAAATGTGGTTATATGGTACTTGCTCTAATTAATTCTGCCTCTAATTCTTGAGGTAAATTGCTACCAAAATGACACTATTAAATAGTACTACTGGTATAAGCTTTGATAAAAAGATAACTCCCTGATTTTTTTGTCAAATTAAACATACAATTAAGTAGTTGTTTGTCAAATAAAGTGCATATTATTATTATTATTATCAGAAGTATAATAAATCAAAGAATGTATATATATGTAACACAGATAAAAGTACATAACTAAAATGGTATTATACATAACTAAAAAGGAAATAATACCATAATGGAATGATGTTAAAAGGTTACGAGTACTGTTAAAGCCATTGAAGCATTTCCAACAAATCACTCACTATATTAGTGGCAATGCCCTTGTGTCATAAAGCTAATCACATACTTGCCATATTTATCTATTATATATATATATATATATATATATATATTGTTTTAATTTAATCATAAAATCAAGATCAAAATTAAGATCTTTTGTCACTGTGTGTTGTTTATCATGCTCATATGGTGCTTTCATTAACTTGTACAGCATACAATGCTTATTCATTGGCTGACCTGAGGATGGTATCAGTCTCCTTTCTGGGCCCCCCGCAATTTTATCATAAAATTTTGTAGATGAAATTAAATTCCCATAAAATCACAAGTGCCTGATCCGATAGAGTGATCTCCAAATTGGGGTCGGTTTTACCAGCAGCAGCATTTATTCTCATATCTTTAATCCAGAAAATATCAATATCTATTCTGACAAAACCGGCCAAAATAAACAATGGATTCTTCTACTTCTTCCAGCAATCCTCAACGAGAAAAATATGATGTGTTCATCAGTTTTAGAGGAGCTGATGTTCGCAATCGGTTCCTCAGCCATCTTCTGGTTGCTTTAGAAAAAGAACAAATTAAAGTTTTCATGGACGACAATGATCTTGAAAGAGGAAAACCGATAGCTCCAACCCTCCTGAAAACTATTGAGGAGTCATCTATTTCGATAGTCATCTTCTCAAAAGACTATCCGAGTTCTGAATGGTGTCTTGATGAGCTTCAGAAGATACATGAATGTATGCAATCAAACAAACATATAGTTGTTCCCATTTTCTATCACGTAGATCCGTCTATTGTTCAGGATCTCCAACAGGACTATGCACTTACTATGCATGCTGGAGAAGCTCCAGATGCGAAGAACGAGAATTGGAAATGTGCTCTGAAGGAAATAAGCAACTTAGCAGGGTTCGATTCAGCGAATCCTAAAAACAGGTTTTTGTTTTTTTTTTTTTTCTAGTCATGGCTTCGATTTATTAAATTACTATAACACATTAATTTTTTTTTTTTCCTTACATGTGGTTAGATCCGAGGCCAAATTATGTGATGAAATTGCCAATGACATTGGCAAGAAATTAAGTGGCATGTATGAGAGTTATTCGCTGACCTATGGCTTATTTGATATTGATTCACGTATCAAGGAAGTAGAATCATTAATTGAGAAGGAAGAGAATAATGTAAGCATGGTAGGAATTTGGGGAATGGGAGGTATTGGCAAGACAACTCTTGTCGACAAAGTGTTCAATAGAATTAAGAACAACTTTGATGGCCGCTATTGTTTTGTTCGGAATGTGAAGGATAAATTGAGCACAAAATGGGATCCTAACCATTTAAGAGATGAGATCATTTGGGAGCTATTAGGGGATAAAAAGAAAAGGCTAAGGATAGGCTCACCCCATACAATAGATGATTCCATCCAAAAAAGGCTTAAAGATAAAAAGGTTCTTATTGTTTTAGATGATGTGGATGATTGTATGCAATTAAACTCTTTGCTAAATGACAGTGGTTTCTATTCTCCAGGCATATTTTGTCCGGGGAGTAGAATCATCGTAACAAGTAGAGATAGGCAAGTGCTTGAAAATGTAAAGATGAAGAAACATGTATATGAAGTTAAGTTATTAAAACACTGTCAAGCTCTTCAACTCTTCAGTTGGCATGCTTTTGACCAATATTCTCCTCAACAAGAATACAAAGAGCTTTCAGAGGAGGTTGTGAAGTACGCTCAAGGACTTCCATTAGCTCTTAAAGTTTTAGGTTCTGAACTTAAAGGAAAAAGTACAGGAATATGGGTAGATAAATTGAAAAAAATTAAAGATATTCCCCCTGGGAGCATTCAAAATATTCTGACAACAAGTTTTGATGGGCTTGATCGGGTTGAAAAGAGGATATTTCTTGATATTGCATGTTTCTTTAAAGGGCATGATATACAAGATGTGAAAAGAATATTAAGTTGCTTTGATTTCTATTCAATAGATGGAATAGAGCGCCTTTGTGATAAATCTCTTATAACTATTCTTGAATTTGGAGGACACAGAAACTTTCTTGGAATAAGAGACTTTCTTGAAATACATGACTTGCTTGAACAAATGGGCCGAGAGATTGTTGTCAACGAAAGTGGGCAAAACTGCGAAAAACAAAGCAGGTTATGGAAGTGTGTGGACATTGAAAATGTATTGAGAACTAATAAGGTAAGATGGACTTACATTGACTGGTTGTTTCTATTTTACATAGAGTTTACATTACTTGTGAAATAGACATTGTTATTTTTCAATATAATTTGTTGCTACATAGGCTTATTCTTTTCTTGGTTTTTGGTTCCCAGGGGACTGAAAATGTGGAATGCATATCAATAGATGTGAGAGAGCTTGATCATCATTTAGATATAGATTCTAAAGCCTTCATCAATATGAACAAACTCAGATTCCTCCGAGTATTTCCTGGCCCCTACAACTTCAAACGACCCAAAAACAAAGTGTTTCTTCCCGATGGTCTTGAATTTCTTCCAAATAGTCTAAGATATCTCCAATGGGAGTATTTTCCTTTGTGCTCTTTGCCATCCCATATTTCTCTAGAGAAGCTTGTTGAACTTCACATGCGTGGCAGCAATCTTAAAGAACTTGTTTGGGATAAGGTATAGTTTGATCTGCTTCTTTCCAAATTAAATTACAATTTTTTTTAAAGGTTTTTAGATATTATTTGTGCAAACTACTTTGTTCTTATCTTATATATTCTTTCTTCTTTACAGCCTCCTCAGCATTTGAAATGCATTCGTCTCAGTTATTCTTGGGATCTAATGAAAATCTCAGGTTTAGACAAAGCTCCAAATCTTGAGGTTATAGAATTGAACAATTGTCCAAGACTGGTTGAAATTGGGTCGTCTTTGGAAAAGTTGAACAACCTTATTGAGTTGGATCTAAGATGGAGCACAAGTCTTTATAGGCTTCCAGAAATTCCGTGTAGTACAAAAAGATTATATTTAAACCGCATTTATGGATATCCGGGTCTTGATATCTCCCATTTCCCAAATTTGACAAGTTTTCCAAATACTTTTTTCAATTTGAGATCTCTCCAACCTTTGGAGGAACTTAATGCATCCTGTAGTGGTTTAAAGGAATTGCCATTCTCCATTGGTAAATTGAAATATCTGAATAGCCTTAATATTTCCAATTGTGAGAGTCTCAACAAATTACCTGAGAATTTAGGAAATTTAGAATCATTAGAAGAACTCGATGCATCTGGAAGTAGTTTAGAAGAATTGCCATCCTCCATCAAACATCTTTGCAAATTGCGATTCCTTTATTTGAGTTATTGCAGGAAACTTAGATATTTACCGGATCTTCCACAAAATCTAGAAAAATTAAGTGCTGCAAACTGCGTGTTTCTAGAATCACTGTCGGCTTGCTTCAAATTTCCACGTGATTTTTTGGACTTGACCAATTGTTACAAATTAAATGATGGGGCATCATCAACTATTCGGCAACATCTAAGGGAATATTTGTCAACTTATAAGGTCTCTCTTTTTTCTTTCCAGACTTATAAAATCTTGAAGTTTTGGTTTTAGTATAATATGTTGCAGTTGATTTTCTTTTTATTTTGGCACAGTGTACTGATTTATGTATTGTGGGACGTGAAGTGCCGCAGTGGATGAAGTATCGTAGCAGTGATTCTTTCTTGTGTTTTGAGTTTGACACTCATGGGCGTACCATTTGTTTCATTTTTTGTGCTGCAATTGTTGCAGTCGATTATGGTGTAGAAGCATCTTTAATAGAAAAGTGTGGTTTAGGTGTAGAAGTATCTTTAATAGACGAGTGTGGAAACAAAATAGTTGAATCTTTTCCTACAATGATAGGGATGCATAAAAATATAGACCACGTGATTCTTGGGCATGGCTGGGCTGACTACAATGTAAGAGGGGCCGCATTTCGTATTCTAAAGACATGCGGAGTAGAAGATTGCATAATAATTAAAAGCATTGGTGTTCATCCAATAGTTGAGAGTAGTGGAGATGAGTTGGACGAAAGACCAAGGACCATGGATCTAGTCTCTCTCTCTCGAGTGACAGAAAGAGAAAACGTGATGAGAATTAGGCAGAGGAAGCCATATTCATATTGGGATCCAGACTTATAATAACTTCAAGATTCATATTCGGATCTATTCTATGTTTCGTACAAAGGCGTTGTTAAATTGAAGAGATGCTTATGGGCAAATTGAAGCCATCTTCAAAAATCCTTCAGTCTTCAGAGCTTGCAATCAATGAAGGGTATGCAAAACGTATTTATTATCAAACTTATCATTTGGAATAGAGAAAGGAAGAGTACTGATTTTCATGCCACTAACTCATTCACTTGAAAATTTTCTGTTCTTTTCAATCCATCATGCCATATTTACATTCTTTTTTTTGAAAACAATCTTGTGATTTCATATTCTTTGAAAGTTTTTGTTCATTATTATTTGGGCTGAAAGTTTATATCACATCTCTGTCCTATTTTCATTTGGCAGGTGGCAGAAAACAGATGTTGGAGTTTCATTTACCATCGCTCCCCTCTTATAGCTGATGATGAATCAGAGCCAAAAGCCTCCACTGATTCTCCCCTCTCATTAGATTATGATGAATGTGATGAAGATGATGATGAAGCATTTACAAGTGCTCAAAGTGTCACAATGATAACTTGTGTTGTAGCTGCACAGAGAGTACGAGGAAAGAGGTACCAATGGTTGATCATAAAGAAGGGTTTGTGAAAGGAGTGATGAGCTATATGGTTATGGGTGATTTGGTGGTGAAGCCTATGTCCACTCTCTCTACTCTTACTTGCTTAACAACTTCTATGTTCAGGAAATTACTTCACTTGAAGAAAGGGTGGTTGAGTTGGGCATGGCTGATTTACTTTTTTTTGTTTACAAAAATTATTTTCATCCATAGTTCTTGTTATTGTTATATTGAAATTTGATTGGTTGTCCATTCTTCTGTGGTTTAGGGTTTGAGGCTATTGAAGGCATCTCTGCAGTCTGATGAGGTTTTAACAAGTGTCTTCTTAGGGAGCACCGTGGCATGATCTTGTTGTTATGAGCTTATGGTTGCAATTTGTTTCTTGTTTTGGTAAGTTAAAAATTAGACTTTTTTGCGTCTTTCTGAATTCTAGTTTTTTAGTTACTCTAAAAAAAAAAAAAAAGAATTAATGAAATGAAAATTAATTGCAAATACCCTCTATGATTTCCCTATGATTCAATCGATACAGAAATTTTCTTTTTTTTCCTACAAGATAATCTCCTATTTTGAATGAATAAGTCATGTATAGTTTTATTCTTTCCATTCCAAATTATTGGTTTTATGTATGTTCGGGAGTTTATGACAACTTTTTTTTGTGTTTTGATTTTGGTGTGTAATTCTTATTTTGTCAATTTGATAATTAAACTCATAGCATTCAAACTAGAAAGAAGATTCTGATCTCCTAAAATATAACCCACCATACAAAATACACAATGTTCCAATAAAACTTTTGGCCTAAATTATGTGTCTGGTTTTGGTTTAGCGAAAGATAGTTTTTGTATGTATTAAATTGTGTTGTCATTATGGTGATTTATATAATCTTAAAATGATCGTCTTAAAAGAATTAAAATAAAATCCACATCTTAATTTATCCAACATTTATTAGAAAGTTATTTTTCTAACAATTACTACTCAAAATACATCAATATATTCATAAAATTGCAAATTTTCATGTGTTTTGCTTTTCTAGCTAGGTAAATGCAATCAAGATAAAACCTTGCAAATTTTCATATTATCAACAAGCAAATACAAGTAACAAACACTTCTGGTAAAGACAGGCAAATGAACATTAAAAATTAGCTATGAAGATGTTACTAACTCTCAAAAGTAAATGATGTAATCTCTTGCAGATTAATAATAACACCGCCATTTTTTCAGCAATTTTAGGAACATTCAGAAGTTTTGAACTTAATCCAAAGTATGCAACCACAAAACATTCTTACTCTTATGCCCCATAATTTGGCTGTTATAAGCACAAAATTATGGTCTTTCAGCCTCTCTACATAAGTATAACTGCGGTAAAGATCCAATATTCACCTGAAGTTCTTCAGTTGGTGGTGCAGCATCAATTTCTTCATGCTTTGCTAGGAATACCGTAGTAAGAGCTGCCCTTGTCTGCAGAGAAGCCTTCAACAATTCCAGGCCCTAAAACCCACAAAAACTTATCCAATTATTGCTATTGCAAATTACAAAATCACCTTTATACCTAATCCACAAAACATCAACGAATTAATTATAGTGACCATAGTAAACTAAATGCATCCTCTAAACAAGTAAAACATAAAATCAGAATCTGAAACAAGAAATTGGAACCATCGAGGAATAGTTTTGATTTGATTTCAGGTCATAAATCATGTTGAAGATAATGAAGAAATAGCTAGTCACATGTTTTCTTCAATCTAAGTATTTGAATAAGTCGACTACCTATCTTGGGTTCATGGTAGTTGATAATTGTCAATTATTTTAGGAGATTTGATTATCATTTCTTCTTGGTTGCTTAATTTGTGGGATTTTCAGTAGTACTTCGCCATATTTACCGAACCATTCTCTTCATTTGCTGTTCTTTCCCACGAGCTGTTTGATAAAATTTCTGTGTGAAGATCGATTTTACTTGCTCTGCTCTCTTGATTTTGCAGGCAAGCAGAAAAGGCTTGTCAATTGTTCATAACCGTATTTTAAAGTTAACAAATCATTCGTCCACAAAAACATTAATTAAAAATAAATCGAGAAGTAGATGAAATTCAAATTCATCAATCCTCCAAACAGGTAAAATGGAGAACTGGAAATTGAAATTTACATACCTCATCAGCCCCAAATTCCACCGTTTTCTCTTCAAGAGAACCGAAACCCTTGGCACTATACTTGTTTAGTAAAGAAACACCAGAAATCATTGACAGTGGCGATACTGACAGATCATCGGTAACCATATAGGTCACCAGCCCCTTCACACAGCCTCCCTCGTTACAATCACTGGCTGTTGTAGTATTACCTGATGATGAATTCGTCCCTTCACGTATTACCTTAAGTTGACTAGTCATTATATTATCGCAGT
This sequence comes from Excoecaria cochinchinensis, assembly GCA_947683425.1. NCBI lineage: Eukaryota > Viridiplantae > Streptophyta > Magnoliopsida > Malpighiales > Euphorbiaceae > Excoecaria > Excoecaria cochinchinensis. Next base: position 24,159,530 of record CANTUQ010000101.1, on the reverse strand, counting down.
AGCTACAAGCAACACCGCTCCGGTCTGAAACGATGCACCGGTGTTTAGAGCTCGAACATGCGTATATCTTTAGTCCGGCCGATGGCTGTGGATTATCAATGTCAGGCAGCAAAAGAGGCAGTTTATGAGCCATCTGATTGGCAGTTGGTTTGAGAAGTGAATTTTTGACTCGATTAGGTTGAATATAAGCATCATTGAGGTTCTCGAGGCTTTCATAAAGGTTGCCTATGCAGCCAACCATGGCTGAGGTTTTAAGGAGGTTAATGACTGTGCTAATTGGCAGAGAAAGGAGACTGAAGAGGAAATCCACAAAGTCATTTCCTGCTTCGGCGAACATTACTTTGTTTGATTGCTTATCGATTAATAGCTTCAAGCTGACTTTGTTGGTTGCTGCCATTGTTGATCGTTTCCGAGGTGCAATTAGCTGAGGCAGCCTTAATGAGTTTTATATTGCCATAAAATGCTCTGTTTGTTTGGAGGGAATGGGGAAAAGAGAACAGAAGAAAAGAAAGAAAGTTTACTCAATTTCCTTTCGGACATTAAAAAAGTAACAGAAATAAAAAGAAAAACAAATTTTTTGAAGAACGGATCTTAAATTTCAAAATCATTTCCCACCAAATTGGTCAACTTTACATAGCCTAATTTTACATGTGATTAGTCAACTTTGGCAAGGATTATATTTTAATCACTCTAATTTTTTTCGGTGATAATAAAATAATTTAAATATTATTTTATAACAGTAAACTTAAAAATATTGAATAATTATATTTTTGCCATTAACACCCGTAAAAATTGTTGACTTAATAAAGTTAAATATTATTTTCTTCTCTTATATTCAATAAATTAAGGGGTTTTTTTTTAATTGAAACGATTTTAATAAATATTTAGAGATGTGCTACAGTAAAAAATTTAAATTTTTTGTTTTTTAGAAAACGGTAATAATAGTGATGCATTTTGTTATTTTTCACTCTGTCTTCTTTCCGAAATGATACCGTTTTATGGTTAAAATGCAGAATGTATACAAAATGGAAATTTTTTTCATTTTGGTGTGAAAAGCAAAAGAAATTAAAAAATTGGGGTTACAAAAGGAATTTTTTTTAGAAAAAAAAAAAAGATAATTTTCTTTTTATTTTTAGTTTCAAAGTTAACTGCGGAGCGAAGTTGGCGAATGTTGAGTCATCATACACTATACGATAAGATAATACTGAAGCTAGCTTTATTGCAGCAGTGGCTTTTTGCTTTTGTATAAAAGTAACCGACAGTCTAAGATCATTTTTGCACTCAAAAGAGTTTCTTCTCCGAGAAAATGCTTGTCTTTTTCGTGCACCTAAACTAAGCAAATAATGTTTTTCATTTCATTGCGTTAATTTTGCTACAACTTACTCTTTAAGTTATTTAAAGTTAATTTTTCACAAATTTTCAAATTTGATTGGATTGATGTGACAGCAAAAAATTTTATTCATATATATATATATATATATATATATATATTAGGAGTGAGCCAAAAAAATCGATGGATTGGATTAACCGAAAAAAAATTCGAAACCGAACCGATTGACTGATTAACCGATTGTAATGGACTGGTTAATGGTTAATGTTTTGAAAAAACCGATATTAATGGACTGGTTAATGATTTTTGACTCATATGACTGGTTAACCGAACCGAAATCGAATTTTTAGATAATTTATTAATTTTTTAATAATTTATAACAATTTATCCTAATTAAAAATAATCATGTTTTTTTTTATTATGCTAATTATTTTAAAGATTTAAAATTTTTTTAATGGGCTATTAGTAAGTATAATAATTTATCTAATTAAAACTAATTATGAACCGGCTAATATATTTACTTATTAAATATTAATTTTTAAAAATAAATTTGCTTATATCCACCAAATATTTTTATTTTAACAACGATAATGTTATATTATAGTGAAAAAATTTTAATTTTTAAATATCTTGAATATTTTAATTTTATTTATGAATATATTTATAATTATAATGGTTAACCGAAAAATATTGGGTAACCGATCCGAAAATCCGAAACCGATGGACTGGTTAACCGATGGTAATGGACTGTAATTTCAAAAAACCGATATTAATAGACTGGTTAATGGACCGAGGCTAATGGACCGGTTAACTGACCATGCTCACCCCTAATATATATATATAAAACAAAATGACGAGTTTTGATAAATTCAATCGGTTCATTTTATTCGATTTTTTAATTTTAAAATTTTTTTCGGTTCAAAATCGAACAAACCAAAAATAAAAATATAAACTAAAGAGATCAAAATATATCCGATTTAGTTTTTAATTTCGGCTCAGTTATGTACAGTCTTAATATTAATTCACATATCAAAAATTTTGGTTGGGTGAGTTTCACAAATTTCACTATAAAAAAATAGGAAAATTTCCGTCGCTAATTTCATAAATTCTGTCGCTAATTTTTTTTAGCAGTAGAACGACTAATCGTCGCTAATCCGGCCGTAGTAAGGAATTTTAGCGGCAGCAAATCCCGTTACTAAAAACAAAATATTCCATAATAAAAACATATTAGTGACCAAAAATTCCGTCGCTATTCTGTCGCAAAAATTATTAAATTTTTATTATTATTTTCAATTTAATTTAATATTATTATGATTATTATTATTATTATTATTATATCAAAAATTTAATTTATATAAATAATAATTATATAATATTATTAACAATACTATTAATTTAAAAAATATAATATTATATAACTATATTAAATTGTACAATACTTAAAAAAACACTAATTTAAACTAAATAGTGTTTAAAATTACCGCTAACAAGATTATGCTAAAAAAAAAAAAAAATTAAAACTTCCAAACACAAAAAAGAAACTAACATGTGCCCTTCAAGGCCAATGATTAACTAGGTATAATTCATGCATGAGCAACAATTACAATCATCCCTCTTTTTTCGAAAATCTGGAGCAATGACTTCACCTTAAATGTTGGAGTAAGTGGACCATTTTGCAAAGTGAATTGTTCAGGCACCAAGGTCATAGCTTTTGCAAATTCAAAACCTCTCAACTGTATAATTTAAAGAGAATAAAGATGAATTAAAGACACAATAGAATATGGTGGTCTCGAGAGCAAAACTCTTAGAGAAACATACCTAGGCTTCTTTCCAACCTCATCCATCTGAGTAAGAACAGCAGCCCTTGCTCTTGGATCATTGCACAATTGTCAATGGTATACTACTTAAACTGGAATTTGAAGGAGGCCTAAAAATATCATTAAAACAAGATGTGTTTTACTAAAATCAAAAACCTAATTTGCATTTTATGGGAACACTTAAATAATATCAAAAGTTGTATTCCTAATTCATTGAACTTTCCAATGCTATAGATAAGATGGATTAAATTGTTTCATTATTGTAACTATGAGATAAACTAAAAAAATTAGACATAACAGATTGATATAATATTTGATAATATAATTTGTATAGAGAGTATGAACATAATTGATTGACATGTTCATCAAACCACCTCCTTTTTTCAGCATCAGCAAAAGTTTAATAACAAAATTGCCATCTCAACCAAGAAAGAAATTTAAAAAACGAAAAAAAAAAAAACAATTTTTTACATGTCTTCTCATTCCCAGCTTCTCTACAAAGAAGCCATTGATCAGCTAAACGAGAAAATTAAATTTCAATGTAATTCATCAAAACAGAACCTAACAAATGCAAATTCAAAAAGCATTGAGGAGAAGAAAAGAAGAAGGTGTGAATAAGAACCAGTGTGAAATAAATCAAGCAAATTAGCCATAGAAAAGCAGCGCCAAATGCATTTCCCAACCGTTTTGCCCATCCTATCATTTTTTTCTTTTCATTCAAAGCCCTGCACTTTCTGTTATAAATATAAAAGTCGGCAAATTTCCATTTTATGTTTTTCTTTTGTGTTATGGGTATCGCTCTCTTCTTACCGAAATTGTCTCTTGCTTCAACAGTTTATTTGAAATTGCTCAACAATTTACAATTCCAAAGATTAAAACCAAGTTAGTAAGACTAACTTCTGTAATGAACACATACCGTGTTAATAATCATAAAAAATCACAGACAAAAATCAAATGCAAAGTTGAGGATACAAACCTGTCTTCAATGACGGCGGCGAGTGACGCGGCAGCGAGGCAAGGCAGAGGCGCGGCGGCAAGGCAATGCGGCAGCGGCTAGGCAAGGTAGACGCGACACGCGATGGGGGCGAGGCGAGGCAGCTCGGGGGCGTGGTAAGGCCGACGCGACGCGACGTGAGGCGGCAACGGCTAGGCGAGGAAGACGCGATGCAAACGCAACTCGCGACGGTGGCGAGGCGATGCGGCGATCCAAGCCCAAGGAGGCACCGTCCACTGTGAGAGACAAAATGTATTTTGTACGCAGATTAGAAAAAGGGGATGAGAGTCTTGCTCTCTAGCAAGTTTGTCTGTCTTGCGTTTTCGTAAGTTTGTCTTTTGTCATGGAGAATGAATCAGAGAACCTAGGCAATGTTGGAGATCAGTATGCTAGAATGACGATTACTGAGGACGAGCCGGATGGCATTATAATTGAAGATGAGGATACAGATATGAAATCCATCGATTTGCGATGGAGTCTCGTGGGACGTTTCTTAACCAAGAGGACTATCAATATCTAGGCTATGAAGCAAACTCTTGCTGCTCTCTGGCGGCCAGGTATGGGGGTTTACATCAAAGATCTGAGTCCAAATCTATTTATTTTCCAGTTTTTTCATGAACTGGATGTACAAAGAGTTATTGAGAGTGGCCCATGGACATTTGACAACCAGCTACTATTGGTCAATCGCCTAAAACCTCATGACCAACCTGAACAAATACCCCTCAATTATATGCATATATGGGTGCAAGTCTACAAACTCCCTGTTGGATTCATGTCTGAGAAGGTAGCCAAGAGCATTGGAAATTTTATTGGGGGATATGTGTTGGCAGATCCGAAAAACTTTGTAGGCACATGGCGTAGCTATATGAGAATCAGAGTTGCTATTGATGTCAGTAAGCCTGTGAAGTATGAGATGAAGATTAAAAGGCCTGGAGGAGAATGGTTTATGACAGAATTCAAATATGAAAGGCTACCAATGATATGCTTTCTTTGTGGTATGCTGGGACACAATGAAAAACAATGTCCCAAACTATACCATGCTAATGATACAAACCTTGTTCGGAAGTTTGATGAATCTATCAGAGCTGTTAACAGAAGATAATTAACTATAGGGAGTCAATGGTTGAGGGAAGGCCCTCCTACGGATATGGCAATGTCGGCAAACACTTGCTCCGGTGAAGCTATGGTGGTTGATCAGGCGGAAAATGACAGTAACGCAAATTTAGGAGCTAAAGAAGGAAAGACTAAGATAAGGCAAGATGATAAGGATAAGGCGGGAAATAAGGGGATTTCAAAAGGTAAGGAAGTTATTCTCGCCCAGGAAACAGGAGGAAATGAGGACTCGATGCCTATTAGTAAGGAAGGAGTGATTATAGTGGATTCTAAAAGAAAAAGGAAAGAAGATGGGAACTTAGTGGGAAAGATGGACAGTGGGCCTGAGTCCAGCCCTTGCCGAAGCCACAAAATGGACTCAAAAAACTTGGAAATGGCGGGCTCTAGTACCCAGACCCGCCAGGAGCCATGAGTTGTTTAAGCTGGAATTGCCGTGGGATGGGTAACCCACAGGCAATTCGGGTTCTAAAGGACTTAGTCCTGTCAAAAAAGCCTAACTTTATTTTTCTTATAGAGACTATTTGTAATAGAGAGAAGCTTGAAAGACTGAAAGTGATGCTGGGGTATGAAGGCCTGTTTAGTGTTGACCCATTGGGCCATAGTGGGGGCCTGGCGTTATTATGGAAGCAGAAAAAAGATGCTAGACTTTTTGGGTTCTCTAGAAATCACATTGATATTGAGGTTTGCACTCATAATCTTGATGGATGGAGACTCACGGGTTTTTATGGAGTTCCAAATAGAAATATGCGCCATTTATCCTGGAAGTTAATCAGAGATTTAGCTGAGAAGTCCCAGCTGCCTTGGTGTGTTATAGGAGACTTCAACGATATTCTGGACCAGCGGGAGAAGCAGGGTGGGAATCCTCAACCATCTCGTCTGCTTGATGGGTTTAAATCAGCCATAAATGATGCTCAGCTGATGGATTTGGGGATGGAAGGTTATCAATTCACTTGGGCTAGAGGTAATCAGGAGGATGGCTTTATTGAAGAGAGACTGGATCGGGTGTTGGGCTCTTCCTCATGGGTTTCTAAATTTCCTCTTTATAAGGTGAGCAATATTTGTCAATCCTCCTCAGACCATTACCCTCTGTTCTTGAGACCAATTACTCCAACTCAATCTCGTGGGGGAAATCGGTTTAGGTTTGAAAATGCTTGGATTCGGGATCATGGGCTGCTTGATGTTGTTAAGCAAGCTTGGGAAGGTAACAGGAGTCTTCTTTTGGCTGACAAAATTAAGGAGTGTAGTGAAGCTCTGCTGGTTTGGGGTCAGGAAATCACGGGGAACTTTAAAGGTAAATTGACAGATTTAAAGAGGAAACTTAGAACGGCTAGAGCTGACCCTTCTGGGCTCTCAAATTTTCATGATGTCCAAAAGCAATATCTTGAAACCTTACGTGATCAGGAGATTTTTTGGAGGCAACGAGCTAAATTGCTTTGGCTTACAAAGGGTGATTTAAACTCCAAGTACTTCCATGCTATAGCTTCTAAAAGGAAAAGGAAGAATCAATTTTCCCATTTGAAAGATGAATCAAATTGTATGCGTGGGTGGGATGATGGTCTTGAAGGCACTATTATGGACTATTTCCATCACATTTTTTCGGCTACTAGATCAAGTACTGGTGAGATAGCTGCTAAAATAGACAGAAGGGTTTCTTATGCTGATAATGAGGCCTTAATGCAGGAGTTCACTGAGGAAGAAGTTCGAGAGGCAGTCTTCAGTATGCACCCTGATAAAGCACCTGGTATAGATGGTATGAATGCAGCATTTTTTCAGAAATGCTGGGATATAGTAGGCAAAGATGTATCAAGAGAATGTCTCAATGTTATCAAAAACTGCATTATGCCTCCAGATATGAATGACACTATAATTGTCCTAGTTCCAAATAAACAGTCTGTTGAAACTATGGCAGATTTGAGGCCTATTGCGTTATGTAACGTCACTTACAAAATCATTGCAAAGATGATTGCTGCTAGATTGAAGACTATTTTGCCTGCAATTATCTCTCCAAATCAGAGTGCTTTTGTGGCTGACCGATTAATTTCCGATAATTTTCTGGTTGCCTTTGAAGTTATGCATTATCTTAAAAGGAAATCGCAAGGCAAGGAGGGAGTTGCTGCTCTAAAACTTGACATGAGCAAGGCTTATGATCGGATTGAATGGCATTTTTTGGAGGAGATCCTCATCCGGATGGGTTTTAACATTCAGTGGGTAAAGCTCATCAAGCTTTGTGTGGAATCTGTCCGTTACTTTATTTCCACAGAGAAATCCCTCTTGGGTCCTATTATTCCGAGTAGAGGGTTGCGGCAAGGAGATCCCTTATCCCCCTACTTATTCATCCTCTGTACTGAAGGTCTCTCTGCCATGTTTAAACATTATGAATCTAGAGGTCTTATTCATGGATGCAGAATTGCCAAGAGAGCCCCTCCCATCACCCACTTGTTTTTTGCTGATGACAGCTTCATTTTCTTCAAAACTAACTGTGCTGAAGCTACTGCAGTCCGGGGTATTCTCGATACTTATGCTCTTGATTCAAGTCAGCTGATCAACTTTAACAAGTCATCCTTGAAGTTTAGTTCCAATACCCAAGCTCATATGAGGAATCTGGTGTGTGAAACTCTTTTTATTAATCCTGATGCGGTTCATGAGAACTACTTGGGTCTGCCTTCTATGATTGGAAAAAATAAGAAAGATATTTTTGCCTATTTGGAGCATAAAGTTTGGAAAAGGGTGAGTGGTTGGAACCGCACTCTATTATCCAGAGCTGGAAAAGAGGTTCTACTCAAGTCCATTGCCCAATCTCTAACCACCTATGCCATGAGTGTTTTCCTCTTTCCCATGGGTTTATGCAAGAAGTTAGAAAAAATGCTGAATTCTTTCTGGTGGGGTACGAATAGAAGAACTCATCAAGGGATTACATGGATGAGCTGGGATAGACTATGCTAGCCGAAACATCTTGGAGGACAAGGTTTCAGATCTTTCCATGACTTTAATATTGCTCTTTTGGGTAAGCAAGTGTGGAAGCTAATGGCAGATAACTCTTCTCTTATGGCTAGAATCCTCAAAGCAAAATACTTCCCTCACTGCAGTTTTTGGGAAGCTAATTTGGGATCCAATCCAAGCTATACTTGGAGGAGTATCCATTATGCTAAAAACTTCATCAAACCTGGTTGTCGGTGGAGAGTTGGTGATAAGATCAACATTTGGACAGACCCGTGGCTACCTGACACTGTTAATCATTCAGTTTCTACCCCTTGTCAACCCAATATGAATATCCTCAAAGTGAAAGAGCTGATGCTGGATGGGACAAATAAATGGAACATGCCTCTTATTACATCCATTTTCCAGACACGTGATGTTAACCTTATTACAAGTATCCCTCTGAGCTTTTCCAATAAGGCTGACGTGTGGCAGTGGTGTATGGAAAAGAATGGGATTTACTCAGTCAAAAGTGCTTACAAATTTATTCACTCAGGTAATTCCCCTCATCTTCACATCTTATCTAGCGCTAATTGGAGAAAGCTGTGGAACTTAAGTTTACCGGCCAAGGTAAAAAACTTCTTCTGGCGAGCTCTTCATTCTTGCCTACCTCTTCGCACGACGCTTGTGAACAGGGGAGTAGATATATCGATGCTCTGCCCTTTATGTGGTTTCCGTGATGAAACAGCCATGCATCTCTTCTTTGATTGTGGTTTTGCTTCAGAAGTGTGGAGGAGATCCCCTGTAGGCTTTATAAGAGGTGATGTTTCTTCTATAGCTGACTGGTTTAATCTCATTAACTCTTGTGTTACTTTGGATATTTGTGATCTGGCTATTATGATTTGCTGGGCTTTATGGAGATCAAGGAATGAGGTGGTTTGGAATAAAGCCAAGGTTAGTCCTTCTTCGGTTATTGCTCTTGCTTCTTCTTTACTGGATGAATGGAAAATTGCAAGACAGGCAAACGCTGCCCAGGCTTCTCAAAGGACTGAGCACGTGCAACTTTGGTTTCCTCCTTCATCGGGTTCTCTTAAAATAAATACTGATGCTGCGGTTTTTGAGGATAAACAAAAAGTGGGGACTGCCTTTGTTGTTCGGAACTGTCATGGTGTGTTTTTGGGTGCTGGTAGTAATTGTTTTGACAAAGTTTCTGACCCCTCTTTGGCTGAAGCTTTGAGTATAAGAGAGGCTTTGAGCTGGATTAAGCAGAGGAAGTTGGCAAATGTTATGGTAGAATCGGATTCTCAAATAGTCATCCAAGCACTTACTCTTCGGAAACAGAACCTATCAGAGTTTGGTTCTATTATTGATGACTGTATTGCTTTATGTTCTTCTCTACATAATATCCAATTTGGATTTATTAGAAGGTCTGCGAATGTAGCTGCTCATAGGCTTGCTAGAGCTACTCATTCTATGTCAGGTCTTAAGTATTGGGACATGTTTCCCCCCTCTTGTATTTTTTCAGCTTTATTGGCTGACTCTTCTTAATGAAGTTATCTTTTATTCAAAAAAAGAAAAAGGGGATGAGTGATTTTAATTTTTAGGGTTGTATTTACCTTTCAAGTCCCGCCATTTTGTTTCCCTTTCCCTTTCTACGTGTGTTCCCATTTTTGTTGTTTTGTTTTTCTTTTGTGTGCTGTAACCGTTTTGCCTTTTTCATTTTGTATGTTTTGTTTTTTTATTTATTTGTTTATTTATTTATTATTTTTAGCCAATTAACCAAATTCTCAAATCCATAAATCATATAAATTTTGACTTTAAAATGTATCAATGACACTATTTAAAATTTACAGTTATACATTTAGTTATCTTTCTTAATTTATTTATTTGTTTATCTATGCACATGTATATACATTTATTTAATATTATTATTTACTTGTCTGTTTACATATACTTGCATTTATTTATTATTATTATTTACTTGTCTATTTTAGTCATTAATTTCAGCTTTTCTTGTAGTGTAAAAAATATAATTAAAAAATTTATTTTAATCAATGAAAGTACTAAAAAAATTATTAAATTTTGTTTACAATTATTTTATATATTTTCAAGATTAAATGTTAATCTTATCGGAATTAGTGAAGGGAATGAATTTCAATATAATTTCATGTGTAAAGCAAGAATATTAAAAATAATTAATAATTATGAGTATGTATGCATACTTTGATTAATATTATAATCAATTTTACTGATAAAATAGCGACGGATTATTCCGTCGCTAAAATATCATTTTAATTTCCAAAATTATTTTCATATTTAAAAAATTTAAAAATTTTTTAGCGACAAAAATATCAGTCGCTATTCCGTCGCTAATTCAAGTGTGTTTAGCGACAATAAGTTTGGTCGCTAAATCCGTCGCAAATAAAATCGTTAAAATTGCCTCCAAATTTAGCGACTGATAATAGTGATAGATTTTTTAATTGCAAAAATTAGCAACAGATTTTTTTAGTCACAAAAAAGGCGCCATAAATTGCCGCCAAAATTTAGCGACCGTTTCTTTAATTTCATTTTTAAAATTGAAAAAATAGTATTTCACGACTAATTCTAAATTTCGTTGCTAAAGAGCGACGAAAAAGTATCCGTCGCTAATTTGGGTTTTTTTTTGTAGTGTTTAAGGAAAAAAAATTATTTTTCTATTTTATTGCAATCAATTTTAATTTTTTTATACTCCCTATTTAGGGATATAAGTGTCCAAATAATTTATAATTTTTATTTATTTTCTTTTATTTTATTGAAAAAAAATTGAAATGTTTTTGTAACACTCTTATACCACTGTACTATACGTACGATGATTTGGTTAACTTAAATGTCCGATCAATGTTAAAGTTAAGAATTATACTGTACTAGACAGTTCGGTACAAATTTTTCGCTTTCAAATATCGATGATACTCATAAACAAACAATAATAATATAACCGTTTATACATAACTCTGATTAAAACTTACACTTAACATTCACAAAAAACATAAACCCGTATTAACCATCTCGGTCATATACATGCCATTCCTATCTTCTCATCTTTACTTTCACTCGTTTTCTCGATTGTCACCAAAATCTTGATCATTTTAAAACTTTCTATCTTCATAACCTGCGCGCAGTGACAATCTACCCGCTGAGCATTAAAATACCTAGTGGTGGATATATATCCTAAACTTTCCATAACTTACACATACATGCATGCATACACACAGGTGTCCCTATTTATTACACAGTTGTTAAATTTTCTAATACCTTAATTACTTAATATTCTATTTTATCATTCTGTCATATTTTTATTGCTGTAATCAGTGGTTATTTTATTTATTTGCATGTTCATTTTTATATCTTTGACTATATTTGATATTGTCGATTAATCATTAACATTATCACTATTGTCTTTATTATTGGTGACTTTAATACTAACACAATCGTGATCATTCTTTCAATTCTATTAATAATTATCCCCGTTTCATTACTATGTCCGTTAGTTTCTCTTAATCCTTTCTATTACTATTATAATCTATATGTTTATTATATTTTCTATTTTTGTGTCCATTTCTAGTATTTTTAATTAAGTTATTCTTTGTTGCTATCATTATTATTATTATTACTATTACTATTAATATTGGCATTATTATTTCTATTAAGTTATTTATTTTAGTTTGTCCTCCAATCTATAAATTATCTTGTAATATCATTAACGTTTACATTAGTACTAATATTATACTTTTATCCTTTTTATTTCCATTATTATCCTTCTAGTTTTGTACATTAATTTTACCGTCATTTACTAAATAATTACACTAACTTTTATTTCATTTTATGATATTATACCTTGATCATTTAGAATCAGTGCTTTATTTAACCGTTATAATATTAGTATTATTATAATCACTACAAAAAAAGGCAGAGTAGCAACTGCACATTCAGTCGCTAATTTGCCAAATTCAATCACTATTTAGATATAGCGACGGGACGACGAATGTCGCAATTCAGGCCGTTGCAAGCAAAATAGCGATTAACTACCGAAACAGTCGCTAATATTAGCGACTAAATTTAGTCGCTAATATCATTAAATATCAGTCGCAAATAAGCAAATTAATTAGTCGACTAGTTCGTTGGAAATAAAATAGCGACGGAAATATTAGTCGCAAATTAGTGTCGCTGATATATTTGAATTTAACGACTAATAAAGGTGTCGCAATTTGGTGTCGCTATTTAGCTGTGAAATTTTTAGCGATGGACAGTCTTAAACAAAACAGTCGCTAAAAATTAGCGACTAAACAATCTTCTATCGCTGACAGAAATTTAGAACGTTTAGCGACGGAATTTTTGTCGCAATTCCGTCGCTAAAATTCTAATTATTTTTTTTTTGAAAATCATTTAACAAGAAAATAAATTAATATAGACAAAATCGAAAAATATCCATTCGTATGAATAGAAATGTAAATATAATCAAATTTATAAACATATAATCTAAAACATATATATATATAGTTAATATTAATTAATTCATAGTGTATAAATAATTAAAAGTACTCGAAAATTATATAAATTTATCGTAACACACATATTTTTATAATGTACTAAAAATATCATAAAAAACAAAGATATGTAAAGTCATCTGGAAGTACTGCCGCCCCTACCAAAATGAGAATCATTATGCGGGTCTGGATCGTGTGCACCTGAAGGCCCAACATCATCACGCCCTACGGGCGATGCAGTAGTGGTATCGGGCTGAGTGGCTGGTGGCCGAGGGGCCAAGTGAGGAAGCAACGAATGAATAGTTCGTGCTACAATCTCCTCAACATCTTCCTTGGTCAGGCATGCACCACCAGAATGACTTACAGCGCTTGTACCAGCATCACGTGATGGACCGGATGGATAAACACCAGGAGGCGCATATGAGCCTAAACCATACATTGTTCTCTTTTTATTGCATCGTGCTGCCTCGATAAACAACTTCGACTCATCGACAGATGACTCATCTTGCGATCTCTCTGATCGGAGTTGTTCATACCGCTCCTATAAAATCACAACAATATTAAATAAACATTAATATGAAAACATTACATAATTCACAACAATTTAGCATTTAAGTAACTTAAAACATGAGTAACTATTAAAGTAATTGCTACTTACATGCACCTCTCTGCTACGATCTGCCACATAAGTCTTCCCATCATGATTTATGGTATGTGTGTGCAAATAAGCCTCAAGAATTGTAGGAGGTCGACCCAACTCCTTCTCCTACATTATGTGCAGTATAAAGCAGTTATCGAAAAAAATGACTACGAGTTATGAAGATAAATATTTTCATGCATAATTAAAACATGCACTTTTATTGTTTTACGTTATTATCCTATTTGACTTGAATATGTAAAGTGGACAATTTCCAAAAATTCAATAAAAATTTTGGCAGAACCTCCCCATATTATTGCCATCCTCCTGTAAAGGAAAATTCATTTTACACTTCTGAAAATCACAAAATTATTCAATCTGCTCATCAAACTCCAAACACAATTTTCCCATCCTCCTCTACATAAATCAATCATTCAATAAATATATTGTCAATCAATTCAAATGTCTATGTGTTTCAATAATTGATTGGTTCTATATATTACAAATTCAAAAGGCAAACCGTTTGGAGTAAAATGAAATGAACATACCCATTAGCAAAAAGATGTAAATGATTCCAAGTCAATAACATACAAGTATAATTTAAATATATTATAATTAAAGTACTTACCAGTCGCGAGACATGCTCACCAATAGATATGATACCACCGGTATATGATTCAGGAGCCTTATCATCAGACCCTCCATAACGATTGATCTTTTTCTAATTAGAGATTTGAATGCGAGGAGGAAGATTAAAAATCTGATTCCACTGGTTCCATGTAGCCTCCGGAAAATCTTTAGGCTTTTCCTTGGCGATCTTTATGTGATACACATAATCTTTATATCTTTGAGCAGCCTTTGTTTCTCAACCCGCCTTGACAAGACCATTGACACTAGCATCCCAGTGGCACCTTTTCTGCATTTGTATTTCAATTGGTTCATTAGTATTTATAATCATCACTAATTTAATATAAATTGAATCATAAAGTATGTAATAAAATGTCTATTAATTTCGAGTAAATATGTGCGTGTACCTTGAATTCTCCCCAGTAAAACTCCTTAGTCTCTCTAGCAACCTCCTTCCAATTGACCTCATTAAGGTCTGTCCGCTGATGGAAACTGTTAGTTATAATTCTAGAGCATTGAGAGGACGGTTTAAGCCTAAATATTATATAAAATAAAAGAAATGTATTAGATATATTTCCATAAATTATTTGCAATTTATATGGGCAAATACTCACAGTCCCTTTTGATTTACTGTAATATACAATCTACTAATGTTTTCGCAGGACACTTCACATGTAGTAGATGTAGTGCTATTTGTCGTGTGCGGACTAGGGGTTGATGGTGGTGGCGAAAATATTGCAGGAGGTGATGGTTCACTCACGGATGTGGGGTCTCCCGGGATATCTGGCATATCTTCAAATGGTGGAGTTGCTGAATCCCCTTCACATCGTCCTCCCCGACGTCCTCTACCTGTAAGCCCTCTACCTCTACCACGACCCATACTTGCACAATGGTAAACTATACATAAATGTGTTTAACAAATATAACTAGTAATTTCATAAGTCTATGAGAATTCTTTGTGAATCCACTAAAAAATATGCATCAAAATAAAAAATAACAATTTAACACATGGGCATTATAAAAATTACAGTTAATTAATTAGTCACTATCTGATGAATTTTGCAATTCCTCTTCGTTGTCCTCATTGTTGTCATAATCTGTAAATTCCTCCTCTTCGTCATCCACTTCAAGTTATTGATCAATTTCATCAGTATTATCAATTTCGAGTACCCCTCCCGTAGGGTCACGCAAGTTCATATCATCGTCATTACAAGCATCCATTGTAATATCTTGCACAGCAACTTCATCAACTTGGAATGCATTACATTCTGTAGCTGCAATGTCATCTCTTACATCTGATGTCACAACGTAGTCCCTCGGTTTAACCGAAAACACAGCCAACTAGTTAGCTTTGTCCGATCTTAAAGATGGATATCTTGCGTAGTACACTTTACTTGCTTGCATTGCTAGAATAAATGGTTCATATTGGTTGAACCGACGATGCTAGTTTACATCAACAAGTCTATATTGCCCGTGAATCTTAAGACCAATGTCTAAAGTGGGATCAAACTAATGGCACTTAAATAATACAGTTCGCTTTATTGGTAATAACGGGTATTCTATCTCTATGATCTCTTCAATCCATCCATAGTAATCACCATCGTTATCAACTAAGTTTGCCCCTTTTACACAGACTCCACTATTCATTGAATATCTCCCAGAACCATGACTTCTTGTGTGAAACTTGTATCCATTGACAAAATATATCGAGTAGCACTTCACTCTCCGCAATGGTTTCTGCGACAAACTGGTGAGGAATTCATTTTTAATTCCATTGTAACGGACCTGTTCTTCAAATAAAACATAGTTAAGTTATCATCATTACCATCTTGTATGACATTTATATGTTATAAATATGTATTTTTTAAGGCCTTACATATAATTCGAACCAATCCGCAAAGTAGCTGTCAATATTTGCATCAACTTGACTTGGTGTAAGATGGGGATACTTCTCACGTAAGTTGTCGCAATATATACTTGATTACCAAAAAAATTACAAATAAATTATTCATATGCAAAAATCCTTGTATATCTCACATCAAAATCATATATATTATTATTATGTACCTCAAGAACGGAGAGCTCCTCGCAATTAAGTAAAATATAAGTATGAGCTGCCTTATACTCCTCAGATGTTAATGCTCTGTTACCAATTTCTGAGCTTGTTCGGCCCGAATAGGTGAAAATTTTTAAATTACCACATTCATTTTCCTCCCAATCTCCATCAGCATTACGAGGAGGACATCGGTGTCTGGTATTGACATGAGGTTCAAAATAATGCGAGCAAAAATTTGAGGATTCTGAGAGTAAGTAGTATTGCAAATAGATGCCTCCACTGTTGACTTATTACCAATCTTCTTTTTAAGAGTTCGAAGGTACCTACGTATGGCGGATGTAGATAATTAATTCATACATATTTACTACCATAGTGTTCAATCGGAAGTAATCGTTGCATAAATATGTGGCAATTATGGCTTTTCATGCCAAATAATTTAAGTTTCGCCATGTTAACACAATGCCCTAAATTCAAAATATATCCATCTGGAAACTTTAGTTCCTCCAACCAGACAATATTGAATATGCTGGGGAGTCATTGATTGTCCACATAAGAACAGCTCGCATTATAAAGTTCTGCTTGGTCGACACATCATATGTTGACACCCCAATGTTCCACAATTCATTCAACTCATAAATCAAGGGTTGTAGATATACATCAATTTTTTGCTTTGGATTATTGGGCCCTGGCACAATAGTAGTTAAGAACATATAAGCCTCTTCATACACATCCAAGGGGGTAGGTTGTAGGGTGTGACAATTACCGACCATGACGAGTATTTCCTCCTATATTGTCCGAATGGTTGAAAACCGTCTGTGCATAAACCCAACCTAACATTTCTAGTCTCAATAGCAAATGACGGATGAGTTTCATTGAAATGTTTCCAAGCTATAGAGTCAGAAGGATGCTGCATGAACCCATCATTTTGGACATGATTATGATGCCATCTCATATGAGTTGCTATCGCTTTTGACTGATATAATCGTTGCAACCGAGGTGTTAGGGGAAAGTAATACATCTTTTTATATGCTTTCAACCTTTGCTTACGAGAACCGGTACACATTTTGAATCTTGGGTGATTACAAAACTTGCATTGTGTTAAGTTTTCATCCTCATGCCAATACAACATACATCCCTCCTTGCAACAATCGATTTTTTGGACTTGCAATCCCAAGCTTCTTACAAGACTTTTTGTTTGGTAAAAATAATCTGGCAATATGTTACCTTCAGGCAAAGCTTTTTTAAACAGTTGGATGTTTGCATCAAAAAACCTCCCTGAAAGATTGAATTCGGATTTAGCATGCAACATCCTTACAACTACAGAAAGTTGGGAATGGTTATCACAACCAGGATACGGTTTTACATTCCCAGATTCAAGAAGATCAAAAAATTGTTGGCATTGTGGGTTCGGTGCCTCATCCATAACATTTGCATAAAAATTTGAGGGTCTAGGGATGTTAAGATTTGACAGAGATACTTGTTCATGAGCATCAGTATTACCAGTTGCTGCATTAAATTGTTGCCAAGTGTTCTCGGGATTAAAAGTAGATCCAGCTACATCTAGTACCATTTGCTGATATGAATTTCTTACCTCTCCACCATCTAGTGATTCATTCATTACTGGATTCCAATTAGACTCGTTTGGAGTAATGTGTGTCTCCCCGTGGCAGTTCCAAACTAAATAATCCTGAACAAATCCCTTACGGAAGAGATAATTCATAACTGTTTCCGCATCATGAAACTTGCGGTTCACACATTGTTTGCATGGACACCTAATATGATCGCCACTCATTTCTTCAGGATGAGAAGTGGCGAATTTAATGAAATTTTCTACTCCATAAACGAACGAGGCATTAGTCCTTCCACTTGCATCCCGCCAATTATACATCCAACTACGATCTACGAAATCCATCTTACGTGTATTCCCTTATTTCAATAAAATTTGAAAAAAATAAATTTTAGTCTCAAGCTTATAAATAAATAAAAGTCTTTCCATTATAAACATACTTTTCTATTTATATGTATATGTATATGTACATATACATGTATACTTAAGACTTAGGAGAGGGATTTATGCATTACTCAATTGTAATACGACAACATATTGTATAAATCAGTAGCAAAATGAGTATCGGTGTTTAAAATGTAATCAAATCTACAAATTTCGTGTTTAAGTTTATATATATTACATATACATGTACATATACATATAAATATGCATATATATACATATACATATGCATATATGTACACATGTATATATGTACATATACATATACATATACATATGTGTACATATGCATATACATATATGTGTGTGTGTGTGTGTGTGTGTGTGTATATATATATATATGTATGTATGTATGTATGTATGTATGTATATGTATATGTACATGTACACATACATATGTGTATATATATGCATATATATACACATATGTATGTGTATATGTACACATACATATGTGTGTGTGTGTATATATATATACATATATCTACATATATATAAGATGACAAGTTAACATCACATGGCTGGTCAAGTTATTCAAAAAAATTAAAAAAAAAAAACTTTCTAATTATTTAAAATTTTAATAATATGGGAGTTCCCGTTTCTAAATATTTGGCATGACTCCATTGCAAATTTTCTAAATCTAGTCCCAAATACATTGTAATTAAGTGTTTTAAACTTGTTCCAATTAATTTCTAATTTGGTTACACTATAAATAAACATATAATATGCTATAAAAGCAAATGGAAGAATAAGCACATAAAATCAGTTTCTGAAGTTATAGAGAAATTATTCTTTAAGGTATAAATCTTTATGTAGGATTTCGGAATAATTTTTCTTTCTTAGAGAGCAGATTTGCTTCTCAAAACTATTTCTTTTAACCATCTAGTTCTGATTTCTAGAATATTTGGCAATGGTTAGTTTTGATCGCGTGGAGAGATTAGAATAAATATTCTATAAATATTTGGCAATGGTTAGTTTTGGCATGAGAATGCTAGTTTATTACCATTCTATGCCAAAAGAGGTCAGTCGTGATCTCAAGGTCTTTAATTCACTTAAAGAGAATCAAATAATCATTCGTGTTTATGCCCTAAGTTTATATTATTTATCTCCATTTCCTTTTAATTTTGCCATTCTTAAACAACACCTAAGAATTTCATTATTGATCCCAAACTAGTGTGCATAGTCACGTTTTGGCAATGTTTAGACTACACGTTAGGCAATATACCTAGTAGGGCAAAGTAGTTTAATTAAGAGTCATGAAACCTATGCTAACTCATAAATAGAAATCATATTCAAACATTTAGGAGCCTATACATGTACATATGCATTTTTAGCATGCAAATTCTTTCACTGTCTGTATCACAATCATCACCATAATCGAAATAGGAACATCACTAAAAATAACCAGAAACAACAATGGAAATACCAAAGCAAACAGCAAGAGCCAGAAATTGCATGTCATTCTTAATAGCAAATAGACTGAGAAATTGCATTTAGTTATGGTACAGATATTAGGAAATAGACTGAGAAATAGCAAATAGATTACATTTTAACTTTTGATTATCAGCATCAAAAACATTCTCAACTGGAACAAATAACAAATAGATTACATTTTAAGTTCTTAATAGCAAATAGATACACTAATTTCGGGTCTCATCACCCCACAAACAGCAACAAATAACATCCAGAACAGAGGAGGTGAAGTGGAACATACCTATCCTGTGCAAACACCAAAGTTGGATTTGCTTCTGCTGCTAACAATGAGCTCCCTTCTCCTTCCACCTCCTCGACTCCAATCTCGCCGGAAACCTCAACAAAATATATTAATTTTACTTTAGCCACATTTACACAGCACCTCATCCATTCGTTAAAAAAAATCATACACTGAAAAGGAAGGGCCAGATCCACTTGAAATACACTTACCTCTCGCCGAAATGAAGAAATCGGAGATGATGTCGCCGATTACGCCGCCGGCGATCACGGCTGTCTACAGCGATTTGGGGGGATGGGCGATTTCTGGGTTCCCTTCAGTTTTTAATCAGAGAGGTGAAGTAATTTGGGGGTTTAGGTTTATTTCGTCCTGTGTTTTAATCGAAAAATAGCAACGGATAGCGACTGAATACTTCAGTCGCTACATAAATGAATGACGTCATAAACTTTTGGTATAGCGACAAGAACATTACGTCGCTAAAAACACTATACCAGTTTGCGACAGACAGCTCTCTCGCTATTTCGTCGCAAAATAATTTTACACAATTAGTGACTACAATTCCGTCGCTAATTATTTGCGACTAAAATTGCTATCGCAAAATTAGTCGCTAAAAAATGCGCCTACATTTGGCGCCTTTTTTAGCGACTGGATTTCATATGTAGTCGCTGTTTCGTAGCTAAAATATCCTTTCGATCTGTTTCGCGACTAATTCACCATTTAGTCGCAAAATAGACGCAAAATAGCGACTAAATTTTGCTGTCGCTAAAATCAGTCGCTATTTAGCTGTTTTTTTGTAGTGAATATTACTATTATTACTGTCTATCATTTTAGTTGTCATTATTATTATTATTATCACTAACTTAATTTATTCTTATTAATCTAATTATATACGCATAACCCTATTTTCATACTTTCCTTACACATTATCAATAATTCCCTAATATTAAAATAGTATTCTTATTAATTTATTTCACTTCCATTATTTATTCCTTTTACATTCAATGTTATTATTAGGGGTGAGCATGGTCGGTTAACCGGTCCATGAACCCCAGTCCATTAACTAGTTCATTAATATCGGTTTTTTGAAATTTCAGTCCATTAACCAGTCCATTACCATCGGATTTTCTCGGATCGGTTACCCAATATTTTTCGGTTAACCATTATAATTATAAATATATTCATAAATAAAATTAAAATTTTCAAGATACTTAAAAATTAAAATTTTTCACTATAATATAACATTATTGTTGTTAAAATAAAAATATTTGGTGGATATAAACAAATTTATTTTTAAAAATTAATATTTAATAAGTAAATATATTAACTGATTCATAATCACTTTTAATTAGATAAATTGTTATATCCATTAATATCGGTTTTTTTCAAAACACCAACCATTAATCAGTCCGTTACAATCGGTTAACCAGTCCATCGGTTCGGTTTCGGATTTTTTTTTCGGTTAACCGAGTCCATCGGTTTTTTTGCTCACCCCTAGTTATTATTGTCCTCATTATTAACCTAAAATATTCTTCGATTATTACCTTCGTGTACATTTTGCCATATTTACTATTCAGTAATTACTTAACTTCCCTATCTCCATTAAATATTATAAGTACATTCATATTTCTTTAATTCCTTATTTGACAGTAACGGGGTCAAATTACAATCTAGGCATTACATTTTTATTCCTTTTATACTCAATTATACTTTAAACTTTTATTTATTATTTTTCCTAAACTTCACTATCTAATTATAAATTTTTTTTCTTAACAATTACACTTGTTAGATATAATTCTAAATAAATTACAACTAAATCAATTTTTATTAGGCATATTAAAAGCAATTTACATTTCAATCCTTAGTTTTATTCAAATTACAATTTTACCCTTTATTTTCATTTTAGTAACAATTATGTCATTTTGTATTTCTTTTACACTCAATTTCATTGTTTATCATAGAAAAATTCTATATTATAACTCAGTTATTTTTCCCTTTTTATTTTTTTTTTAACTAAATTTCATAATTTATCAATTTATCTTATTAATCATGTTAATCTTCTTTCTAATTAAATTACCACTATTTCATTTTCTTACAAACCATATTTCTTTCCATTGTCATTATTAATATCACTATATATTTACATTTACTATTCAAATTCTGTGTCAAATTACACTTTAGTTCCTTAACCTTACTCTATTTACGGTTTCACTCTCCAATTTATCCATAATTACAATTATGCCATCACTTAACTATTTTCCACATTTAATTCTTTATTTGACTTGTAAATTTTCTATTTAGTCCTTAATTATCATTATTCATTAGTTAAATATTTCATTATTATTTAATTATACTATTAATTCTTATGTTATCCTTTAATCACATTTTAATCATTTAATTAACAATATTATTACAAATTTACATTTTAATCCTAATCTCTCTTTAAATTACAATATTGTCTCCAAATCCATTTATGTACCATAATACTGCTAATTAATTTTATTTTCACATTAATCTTATTATTTTGATATACAATTTACCATTGAGTCCTATGAATATTCTTATGTCACTAATTAGTCATTTCTACTTTTATTTCATTATTTACATGTAAAATTATCATTTTATTTCTAAATCTCATTCTTATTTCAATTTATTTTATTACCTTTCCACTTTCATTTATTTATAATAATATCATTAAATAATCTTGTTTTTACAATTAGTTCATTATTTAACTTAGAAATTATCATTTAGCCCTTAAAATATTATTTTCACGCCAAATTATATTTTTGGTCCATACAATAATTAATTTACTCATTTTACCAATTTATATCACATTTTCTCTTATGTAACCTTATTAACTACTAAATTTACACTTTTACTATTTAATCCCTAAATGTTTGTAATTTCTTACAATTAAGTCCTTTATCATTCTATTTCTCATTTTAACAATTTAATTCATTTTTACCATTTTGCTCCTAGTATCAATCTGGTATAATTTTTTGAACCGGATACATGAGACGTGGACCCCAAAGATCCACAATATTTTAGAGTGAGCCCGAAAAATCACCCGTATATTTATATTTCATTTCATTTCATTTACATTTCAATATTTCAATATTTATTCATTTAGTAGACAGTCATTAACCTACAAATGCAAGTCGTCACGACCCGCTGCCGGGGTATAGGTATTCTTTTGGCTAGCCAAATATATCCTGAGTTAGATTTGACCACCAGACTACTACTAAGGGCAATAACATTATTTATTTCATTAAATCACCATGAAATACTTAACTTACATTTAATTCATATCATTATTAATTTATTAGAAAATCATTTGACCAATAAAACATTTTCACTTCCGTTTCATTTAATTTCCATCAATTCAACTTCAAACCAATCATTATTTAATATGAACATCATCCATACCATAAATTCACTTTAACATAACACATTCTACAAGTTTCAGCTTAAACATAAAATAATATTATACTTCAATATATTCAAATATATTCCATTAATTCCAAATAAATTAACCCACACTTAATTTTCATTGTATATTCATTTTATGTCATTATACTTAGTTAATTGACCAAATACACTATAATTTATTTATTTCACCATTCGGCCTAACCTATCTTGTTTCTTCTTATTTTTATTTTTCATTCATTTTCCATTTATTTACTTAATTTATGTATTCCATAAACCTAAATATACAATTAAATTACATTAAATCATTAAATATTCTAAATTATTCTTAAATAATCCATTCGATCAAGACATTGGTTCTTCATTCAATTTATTTTTTTCATTCTTTTAATCATTAAATTAGTTAGATTACATCCTACTTAACATGTATATACCATTATTTTGCATTAAAACATAAAGTATACCCTAGTGTACCTTTGTATTCCATGAGGCTACTATTATGTCCATACCATCTATTTTATTTCTTCTTGTTTTAAGAATTTAAAACATCATTTCTAACTTCCCCAAACATATTTATTAAATTTATTTCAATTAAACATGCATATATCACATACACACCATATAAACATAATCTAAAATCAAACACATTCAATGGAAAGAGTGGCATATTGCATCCAGTAACCTTATTTTCTTGTTCTCCACACCTTAAAAATCCTTTCCTAGCCTTTGCTCCTTGAAACACCATCACCTTCTTTTATTTCCTTAAGTGGCCGAATATACAATCCAAAGAAATCATGATTATTTTGCTTCCTTTTTGCAATATAATTACATAAACATACTCTACACCCTTAAATCTACCTATTTGAACCATTGAATCAAATTAAAAACATCAAATACACATACCTCAATTTTGGGATATAACCTTTGTCACTTATTTTTTTCCCACTTCTTTCACTTAAAATGAACTTGGAGACCACTATCATTGAAAATAGAGGCTAAAAATTACTTGGGAAAGTTGGATTCGGTGGAACTTAGGAGAGAGAAATGAAGAATTCATGGACAAATGGAAACAACTCCATTCGGCCAAGGAGGAGGAAGAGGGCTGTAGAGAAATCTGAAATTTGGCTTATTTTTCAGCCTTATATAAGGGTCTTAAGTGGGTTTGGACTTGGTTCAACATATTGGGCTAACCCAAAACCCCATTTAGATTTTTAAGTCCATTTTCAAGTCCAAAATTATTTCTTTCACTTTCCAAGTTCAATTCCTCCCAAAATTAATTCCATAATTCATAAAATATATTTATTAAAATTCATAAAAATTCTCAGATCAATCGGAGACCATTTGCCGGTCCGGTAATTTCTTCCCAGTCCGATAATTCAATTTTCTCTCTCACCATAAAATTTATTTTTCATTACCATTTAAGTTCTCCACACTATTTAAAGAAAGTTCATACTTTTAGATAATTTTTCTGAGATCTGTAACACTATCTAGAGCCTAGTCAAACTTTGATCAATCTAGTCAGACTGCAGTCAATCTAGTCCAACTGATCCGATTTACTGATTGAATCGGTTCGGTTTAATTTTCATCCTTAACTTCTTTTTTGTGCTCATTTGACCTTAGTTTCATCTTAATCAGTGCCCACTTTCGGTCCAGTTCAATTGAACTGGTCCGATTCACCAACTTTTTCACATTACCAAAAAATTATTTTTTCAATACCAAATTGTTCTACACATTATTTTAAGTCTATCTATACATTCAGATAACTTTTCAGATGTCATTTACTATCTTTAAAATCTCAGTCAAATTTTGGTCAAACCTATTACTATTGAATCGAACCAAAAGCTTTTCTTTTTTTTTTTAACTTTTCGGGATCTATTTGACCTCATTTTCACTCCAAATTTTATCCCTATATTTTTTATAACTCATATTTTCTAATGATCCAATAAAATATTTTTATTTTCCTAGTGCTCAAATGGTCAATCATCCCAAGGCTTCCTTCCCCTCAACACGTTAACCTTATAACTCTACTTCATTTGAAGGCATAATTGGTGGTATTTTCACACCCAAACCATAGTATAAGTTCTACAGGATACACTGATCATTACTATACCAGTATTCAAGCCATTACATGCCAACTATAGCAATTTTGGGCCATTACAGTTTTGATCTGCATATATTAAGGTGCACACTATTAGATATTAAGGTAGGAATTTTGGGATAATTTTTTAATGGGATAATACATAAGCAGCCACTCTAACTTGTCATGAAAAATCACTTGCACACCTTAACTTAAACGTTGACTAGATAGACACCTACAGTTGGCATATGTGCATGTAATAAGCATAAAATTTGATATGCTCCGAATTAGTAAAGCGTGTCCCATACAGTCTCGATGACATGGATGTCCACCATAGGCATGAGTGGCACGTGGTATTGAAAATTAACCAAACCATCTAAAGTGAAAATAATTACCAAAACGAAAGTGAAAAAATCGAGAAACCATAAACCTAAACCGTAAACCTAAATCTATATCTGTCAAAATCAAAAGTTGAAGTCAGTAGAAAAGAAGAAGAAAAGGGCAAGAAAATTGAAGAATCCATCAATTGCAGAAGTGTGGAGTGTAGAAACAGTGAGAAATCTATCGTTAGTGGTTAAAAAGAGTGCTCGATCCATGGTTTCGATTGCAGCAGTCGCAGAGCAAGGAAGATGAAATCTCTGTTGTCTGAAAGCAATTGAAGGAAGGCTTAAAAAATGTATACTTTAGTTTTTCGGAGAAATGAAATGGTAACTGATAAATAAAGCGGGTAGGGGTATTTTTGTTATTAGATTAGAAATTTTGTGCTTTTGTTTACAGTATTGGGAATATTCTGATTTTGAATTTTTTATTTATGAAATTCAGTTAAAAGGAAATGGCTACAGTATTTATTAATGTTAGATTTCACCATGGGGGTAGATTTAGAAAAGATGGGGCTGATAAATACGTGGGTGAGGGAAAAGTTGAGGACTGGATTATTGAGAAGGACCATTTTTCACTAGTTGAGCTGGCATTTCACACGAAGTTGATTGGCTGTGTAGAAGTTAGAGGCTTTTGTTACCTAGATTCTAAGAGTAAACAGTTTAAATTACTGAAAAGTGATTATGCTTTATTGGATGTGGTGAAAGAATTTAAAAATGGTGATAATTTTGACTTGTATGTATTACATACAATCAGTCAACCTGAAGTGGTCCAAGAAACTATTCCTACATTACTTAATGTGGTCCCAAATGAAGATAAAGTTGGAGAAGAAAACAAAAATGAAGGTTCTAGGGCAACAGAAGAAAACATCGAGGGTATGAATGAAGCAGATATTGTGGGAGCCGATGTGGGTGTGGAAGAAAGTAGTGGTTGTGTGAATGAAGCTAATATTGTGAGAGTAGATGTGGGTGTGGGAGAAAGTAGTGGAGTGAATGAAGCTGCTGATGTGAGTGTTACAGTAAATGAAGAAGCTGATTTGGACAATGCTGCTGGTGTGAGTGAAGTAGATGCAGATCTAGAAAGGGAGGATGAATCTTCTAATTGTGAAGATATTTTTAGTGATGAAGATAAATCTAATGGCGAGGATGGTACTGAAGAGGAAGCAAGTGATGTGGATGAAGAATTAAGGGGTTTCAAGGCTACAGCTAGGGAAGAGAAAAGGGAAAGAAAAAAAAAAAGAAAAGAGGCCAATTTTACTCAAGAGATACCTTGTGGAGAAACAGGAATTGATAAGGGATTTGAAAATATAGCAAATGATGGGAAGGATAAGTATTTAGGATGTTTAGGGGGTGATGAAGATTATATAGGTAGTTCTGACCCTGGAAGTGATGATAGCAGAGAAGCTGTAGATCCTTCAGCTGTACCAGGAGTAGACATACCAAGTAGAAGGAAGACAAAGAAGGTTTATTATGACCCTAAATCCCAGGTCCCAGCATAGCAGCTTGGCATATTTTTGAGAACGCAGTTCAGTTTAGGGATGCCGTTGCAGATTATGTTGTGAAGAGTGGTGTTCAAGTGAAGCTGAGGCCAAATGAGAAGCATAGGGTAAGAGTTAAGTGTAAGACAGCAAGCTATCCATGGGAGTTTTGCTAGCATTGAGGAGGATACAGAGGATTTTAAGATTAAGACGTATAATCCTGTTCACAGATGCACAAAGAAGAACAAGAACAAGCTGTGTAATGCAGCTTTTATTGCAAGAAAATTCGAGGACAGAATTTTATCACAGCCAGACATCAAAGTGTGGAAGCTACAAGAATTGGTTAGAGAAAGGTGAGGGCTATATGTTGGCAGGTCTTTGTGTGCTAGGGCTAAGTTTAGTGTAATTAATAAGTTCATGGGAGATTGGAGGTTAGAATTTGCAAGGCTTGGAGATTATGCTAATAAGATCAAACAGACTAATCCAGGTAGTTCTTGTTGGATTCGGATAGACAAAGAAACACAGCCAGAAAAAAATTTATTTGTTTATTTCTATGTATGTTTTGATGCTTTAAAGAGGGGTTGGTCAGAAGGATGCAGGAAGGTTATAGGATTAAATGGTTGTTTCTTGAAAACAGTGTGCAAAAGTGAATTATTAGTGGCCTGTGGTAAAAATGGGAACCAACAAATGTTCCAAATAGCTTGGACAGTGGTGGATCAAGAAACAAAACATTCTTAGAGTTGGTTTATGCAGTACTTGATATCTGATCTGAATTTAGGAGATGGTGAAGGCTTGACTATTATATCTGATATACAAGAGGTACAATTTAATTTTTCTTATCTATATATCATTTATGCTATTTTATTTGTATCTGTAATTATTGTTTTTAATTTTTTGAACAAGGGATTGGTTGGATGCATTCAAGATTTGTTGCCCAAATCTGAGCATCGGATGTGTGCTAGACACATTTGGTCAAATTGGAAGCAAAGATGGAGGGGAGAAGAGAGAAGAAGACAGTTCTAGAGGTGTATAAAATCAAGTTTCATTGTAAAATTTAAGGATGAATTAGATTGCATGGATAAACTAGGAGTACGAATTTGTGAGGATCTGCTTAGTTATCCTAAGGAAAACCGGTGTAGAATTTTTTTCAATGGTCAAGTTAAATGTGATTCTGTTGATAACAACATATGTGTGAATCTTTTAACTCATGGATTATGGGACCTAGACATAAGTCAATAATTACTATGCTTGAAGAAATTAGACATAAGCTTATGAATAGGCATGTAGAAATGAAAAAATTTGCAAACACATGGATATCTAATATCTCACCTACGAGTAGGAAAGTTTTGCAAACCAATATAGAGATTGCTAGGAAATGCAAATTAACATGGAACGGGGATCAAGGATTTGAAATATTTGAAGGGGAATATTGTCATATAGTTGATTTAGGAGCTAAGACTTGCACTTGTAGAAGCTGGATGTTGAAGGGTATACCCTGTGCACATGCTGTTTGTGCAATGTTTCATCTAGGAATTGAACCGGAAGATCATGTGGGCAAGTGGTTCCACAAAGATATGTTTGACAAAGCTTATAAGTACTTCATACAGCCAATTCCTAGCATGAAGATGTGGGAACCTAATTCAAATCCTCAAATTGAGCCCCCTCAAATCAAAGCAATGCCAGGCAGACCCAAAAGGTGTAGAAAGAAGGACAAGGATGAGGCAGGAAAGAAAAAATATGGCAAGGCATCACGAAGGGGGTCAACAATGCACTGTTCCTTATGCAAACAAGCTGGACACAACAAATTTGGGTGTCGTGCACAAGTAAGTATGTCAAATTTTCATATGGCTATTCACATTCACTTTGCTTATATTGATATTTATTTAAATTGTTAACAGAACATTAGAAGCTCTGGACCAGCTACAAATGTCACTCAATCTGTTCCCATTGCCAAACATGATAGGTGCAATCAAGAATGCAGTCTTCATTCTGTGAAGACACTTCAGCCATAGCAAGAATGTCTTCATCAAACACACGGGGCAGGGGAAGAGTAGCAACATCAAGAGCTAGAAGAGGTAGCAACTATAGAAGAGGGAGAGGCAGGAGTAAAAGCCAACCACCACCATCATCCTCACATAGAATTCAAAACAATATGAGTTCAGCCCCCACAACTCAACCACCAATATCTAGAGGTAGGGGAAGGGGACTATCTGGATACAAGAGACCAAGAGAGGTTGGACATGGATGCTATATTGATGAACACACAGGAACATCAGTTCTTAATGTAAGACCACAATCATATTCATGTATCTTACACCTTACCAAATACTCTACTAACTAATATAAATTGTTAATATATTGGCAGCCAGGGAGACAATCCGAGAGGATCTTGTACACAGGTTCCAATGTGAGGAATGCAATGGACACTAATATTGACCTTGGATATGTTGTTACTAGAAAAGGGGCAAGGAAAACAGTTATATCAAGCCAGCTCCATCAGCAGAGAAATGCAATAGCTGCTACCCGAAGAGCAAATTCTGCTGTAGTTACTACCCGAAGCACCAATACTGCTGCATCCAATGCTACCTCTTCTTCTAACCGACCTCCACCCAATGATGTCCCGGGAAATTAGTTTTAAGGTTGAATTGATAGATTTAACTCTACTTTCTTATTATTGTAATTGTAATAGCATACATACTTTACTATTCAAATTATGTGCTTTGTTATAGTTGTAACAGTTAAGGATACATTGTTGACAAATTCTCAAGACAATGTTTTTGCTATGTGATGTTAGAAATGAATATCTGCATGTTTTTGCTACACAATTGTTGTCTCTGAATATTAGTATATGATCTTAAACAGCTTCATAATTACAGGCATGGGCAATTGTATTGCAAGTGTGTTATCATACATTGCTCAATATTAACACGCCTAAGGATTAACAAACTTGTTATACATTGCACAAACCAATATCTGTAACTTGTTATCAAACAATTAGGCACAAAAAGATTGCAATAAAGTTTCATTGATTTAGATCAGTTCTGTACACCAAAAAAATAACATATTTTCAGTTCCCAACAATAACCTAACTACAGCTAGTTGTTCATCATGCCAACATTCCACAAAACGACTACAATAACTACAACAACCAAACACCACATCAATTTCTTCATCTTCATTTCCTTCCTCTTTTTTTGGTTTTCATATTCTTTAACTCTATTCAGTAGCCCCTAAATCACCCTCTTTGCCTGGGCAGACATGTCCTCATCATACCAATTGAAAAAGTTATGGCCACCACGCTGCTGTAAATAAACAATCAAAAGTAAATTTCACATAATCAAACCAAGCCAAATGTTTAAGGAGATGATATACAGATTCAAACTAGAAATATTACAAATTCTTACCATTCCAATCTCACAACAGTAAAACCTCCGCCTAGGATTGGATTTCGACCACGAAATCCTCAAAGCAGCAACCTTTTCGCAATTACACAAAACCACATTGCCTTGATGCATTTTTTAGACCTTATACCTTCTCTTCTCACCAACAAATTTCCTGAAATCCAGACAACGAGACAAGAAAAAGAAGAAGAAGAATATGAAGAAGATAACTCCATGATGAAGAAGACCCATTTTGCCCATTAAATATAACTTTTCTAAATTTTTTCCCGTTAGAAATAGTCACAAATTTGGGTTCACGCGCGTCTGTTTTTGTGTGTTTCACGCCTATTGCCATGTCAATTTTTGTGTTTATTACATGTATATTTGCCAATTATAGGGGTCTATCTGATCAAAATTAAAGTTAGGTGTGAAAGTGATTTTTGTAGACAAGTTCGAGCGGCTGCTTATGTATTAACCCTTTTTAATTAATATTTTTTGAAAAGAATTTACAAAATTGATGTGTTTTCAAATTAATTACAGGATTTAGAATGAGTAAGAAATAGCAACCGACTATTAAGGTTTTAGGTCTGACATTTTTTTATTTTTGCACTTTTTTTCTTCATTTTTATCTCTATAAACGAGGACTACTTGGAAAAAAAAAATATAAAGGACTACTTGGAAAAATAAAAAATAGTCAATTACTTCGAACCCAGCAGTGACTTTTTGCTTTTGTATAAAAGTAACCGACAGGCTGAGATCATATTTTTGCACTCGAGAGTTTCTTTTCCCAGAAAATGCTTGTCTTTTTCTTGCACCCAAACCAAAGCAAATAATGTTTTTCATTTCATTGCGTTAATTTTGCTCCAACTTACTCAATAAGTTATTTAAAGTTAATTTTCCACATAAATTTTCAAATTTGATTGGATTGATGTGACAAAAAGAAAATTCATACCGCTTTATTTACGCATTTTGTTATTTTCAAAGCCGCGAGCCATAGTTAATATTAACTCCTCTACTATATATAAATAGTGAATAATCTTTGTTTTTTTTATCAAGCAACTATGGCAACCAAGGTTAGTTTGAAGCTCTTAATTGACAACAAGAACCGTAAAGTTCTGTTTGCTGAGGCAGGGAAAGATTTCGTGGATTTCCTCTTTAACCTCCTCACTCTTCCACTTGGAACTGTCGTTAGGCTCTTAACCAAGAACAACATGTTGGGTTCCTTAGCCAAACTATATGACAGCATCGAGAATCTGAGTGAGACATATATGCAACAAGAAAAAGACTGCCTTCTAAAGCCAAAAGCTCCTTTCACAACTACAATTGAAGCTCCCCTCTTATTATCTGATGCTGAGTCTATATCTCGAAAGATTTACAGGTGCAATAATGGGTGCTACGCTCACGTGGCTAACAAGCGCAACATGATTTGTCCCAGTTGCAACTGTACAATGAGCCGAGAGGTAACATTTGTTGATCCAGTTGCCACTAATGAGTCTTCTTCTAATCCTAAAGCAGGGTTTGTGAAAGGAGTGGTGACCTATATGGTTATGGATGATTTGGAGGTGAGGCCTATGTCCACTATCTCTAGTATTACTTTACTCAACAAGTTTCATGTTCAAGAAATTGGCGCACTTGAGGAGAAGGTGGTTGATTTGGGCATGGATGAGGTATTGTATTTGTTTTTCTAATTATTTTCATTCATATAATTTCTGCTTTCAATTGTATATCGAAGCATGCTTTTTTTTGTTTTTTTTCTTTACTGTTTCTTGATGTTCTTGTGAAATACAGGGTTTAAAGCTGTTGAAGGAGTCTCTTCAATCTAACACAGTTTTAACAGCAGTCTTCCTCGGCAGCAAGGACGCAGAATGATCCTCTATTTATGTGCTTTTTGTGATGATCTTATGGTGGCAGCTGCATGATCTGTTAATGTTCTTTTTATGACCTGATGGACACTGCCTTTTGTTGTCTTGGTATGTTAAAATTAGTATTTTTGTGGTTTTTGGAAAATTATCAGACGAGTTAATGAGTACCTTTTTGTATGTTGATTTTGGTATGCATGTCGTATTTTGTCAGTTTAACAATTAAATTAATGTAATTGCAGTTATGAATGCCTTGGTTTGAAAAAAATAAAATAAAATAAAATTCATCAAGCGTCCAGATTTTATTTTATCAGAGATATTTATGGCAAAAAAATTAATGACTAAATATATGAACAATGCTTTCAGGCCTTTTAATTAGCTTTTGTTTGGATAGAAGTAGGTTAAATTGACTTTTAATGAGGGAAACTAAGGGTAAAGTAAAGCACGAATACGGATACCGATACGGGGATACGATACAGGAATACGGCAAAATTCAAAAAATAAAGATACGATAATTAAAAATTAATAATAATATTAAATACATAAATAAATAAATAAATAAATAAAATAAATAAATAAAATAGAAACTTGAAAAGTCACGGTACACTACAAGTTAAAACGGATTTCCCGACGGAAATTAAGAAATTTCCGTCGGGAAACTAAATTGCCAACGGAAATTCATTCCGTCGGCATATTAGTTGTAGGCAAAATTCCCGACGGAATTTTTTCTGTCGGAAAATTTTACAAATTAAAAAAAAATTAATAACAACAATACAAATTAACATAAATAAATAATAATAATAACAATACAAATTAACATAAACATAATAATAATAATAATAATAATAATAATAATAATAATAATAATATTAATTAAGGTACAAATTTTACTGATTTTAATTTAATAATAATATGTTGAATAATAATAATAATAATAATAATAATAATAATAACTAAAATTAACACAACTTCTTAATAGAAATAATAACAAATACTAATAATATATCTACTTAACATACCCATTAAATAATAATAATAATAATAATAATAATTAACACAACTACTTAAAAAAAAATTATAATAATCATATTAATAATTAGGATAAATATTTTATAATACTAATAACAATTCCAATTAGCATACCAAATTAACAATAATAATCATAATATGAAAAATTCTATTAATAAATTTAATAACAATAAAGTGTTAAGAATTATAAATTTAACTAATATTTAATATTTACCAATATTCATCTAACATAAATAAATTAATAATAATAATAATAATAATATTCATTATTTAATTATCTAAAAGACAAAAAACAAAAAAAACAAAGAGACAGATCTGTACCTGGCGCCAGAGGAGGGGGAAGGAGGAGGAAGGGAGGGAGGGAGGAGGAGGAAGGGAGGGAAAAGAGGGGGGGGGGGGGGGGGGAGGAGGGGAAGGGAGGTGCGTCGATCGGCGCCGGAGGGAGGGGGAGGGGCGGTGGTCGGCGGCTGCTAGGCAGAGGGCAAGAAACGGGGAGAGGAGAGAGAGAGAGGGAAGGAGGAGCGGGAAAAGAGGGAAGGGAGGGAGGGGGAGGGGGAGGAGGGGAGGGGGAAGGGAAGGGGTGGTGCGCCGATCGGCGCCGGAGGGAGGGGGAGGGGCGGTGGTTGGTGGCAGCTGGGCAGAGGGCCAGAAACGGGGACAGGAGAGGGAGAAGAGGGAGGAGTGAGAGAGAGAGAGAGAGAAAAGAGAGGGAAAACTTAATTTAATTTCACTTTAGTGACGGAAAGCATATTCCGTCGCTAAAAAGAGAGGGAAAGTGATTTAATTTCACTTTAGCGACGGAAAGAATATTCCGTCGCTGCTAAAAATAGCGACGGAATATTCAATCCGTCACTACTTTTAGCGACGGATTTTGAATCCGTCGCTAAAAAATAAAAATGACAATTTATTAGCGACGGTTTTTTTTTATTCCGTCGCAATTTTTAGCGACGGATTTTTATTCCATCGCTAAAAAATAAAATTAAGTTATTTTCTGATTTTTTCAGCGACAGAAAAGAATTTCGGTCGCTATTTTTAGCGACGGTTCCTAAGAACCGTTGCAAATTTCGGTCGACGATTTTGAAGGGAAATCTTAGCGCCATTGTTAGCGATGAATTTTATTTTTCGTCGCTATTTACCGATGCAAATTAATTTTCGTCGCTAAATGGCGGCGAAAATTAATTTTCGTCGGTAAATTGCGACGGAAGTTAATTTCCGTCGCCATTTAGCTACGGAAATGACTCCGTCGCTAATTTTTCGTTGCTAGATTATCATTTTCTTGTAGTGGTAGCTGGTAATTGGGAACTGCTGTTTGATGGGCTCAAGAAGTCTAACAGCAATATCAAGCCCATTGTTAGCACCATGGGCCAGTTCTGCTGGGTGCTTTATGGGCCAGCTCTGCTTTATGGGTGCTTAAATGGTCTTCATCTTCATGTTGTAGGTACCAACTGAGTGCCATCTGCACCACCACCAGTGAAGATTTGTTGAGGCCAACTAAGGTTGGGCAATCTTCTTCTCTAAAAGTTGGGCATCAGTGTCTTGCAATTGGAAATCCTTTTGGTTTCTAATTTCTATCATACTCTTACTGTAGTGGATTGAATCGAGATATTTAGTCAAGCTAGAGTCACAATTGGTGGTGAAATTCAAACAGATGCAACCATCAATCCAGGCAATAGGTATGTTTTGTATAAATTTTCAGGGAAAATGTTGTCTAAAGCAATGTTTCGATAAACCAATCAAAACTCAATAACGTATCCCCTCAACCCCGTATCTAACCCCTGAATAATGTATCCAAAACTCAGTGCTGTACGACACACATATCCCACAGTATCGGACGTGTATCGTATCGGATACGGTGTCCGATACAGGATACACTCCTCTGCTGCCGTGTCCGTGCTTCATAGAAATTTTATTTTCTCTGGTTTTGATTTTCATTGTTTGATTACAGAATAAATTCCTGTTTGTCATTCTCACGGTCTTCTCTCTCTATTCTACTTCGTCACCTCTGATTTTAAATCTCGCCCTCTACGATATCTCCCTCACATCTACTCTCTCACCTCTAGTTTCTAACTTCGCCCTCTACGATATCGCAAACACCCTTGGTGTCGCTGCCTATTTTAACCATATCAACACCAGATTTGAGGTACCCTTTAGTGCAATTTTGCTTTCTGAATCTAAATTTTACTTTGTCTATTATTTATCTTGCCGCCGATGAGTTTTGAATCATCATTCAATCCAATGTGTAAAATCTGGTTCGTTGGTCTTTCATTCACACTCCTCTCTCATTTACTTCCATTTACTCTGCTTTCTTTCAAATTGGGAAGAAATATTTTTGAAAATTGAGGGTAAATTGGAAAAACCAATTTTCGGTTATTTACTCCCATTTGCTTTGCTATTTTGCAAATTAAACAGTGAAAGTAAGTTGAATTCTTTCTTTTTAATAACTCTTAATTCTACCTATCCAAACAAACTATTAATTAATGTAAAATGTAATGAGAACTACTGGCTCAAAGAGCTAATTCATGAATTTTGATATATTACAAAACATTTGCAATTAATTAAATTGAGCTTTTCTTTAGTTTGAATTATGCAGATCCAAGTTTCAAACTCTGATGTGGAGTGCTCTATCAACTACAGAACAGACGTGTTCTATAACTATCAGATAAGACTTACAGTATTAAAGGTTTATTAAGAAATAAAATTGTAAAATCATTTTTGAGAAATTCACACACTTACAGCACGTTAGTTACATTATTTTCTGCATTTAAAATATTTTACAAATCACATCTTCATTCAAATCAAATTTATTTCTTTCCTACAGTTAATTTTCCACAATTATAGTTATTTGAAAAAGGAAAAAGAGCTGTTGATTTAAACTGATTTTTCTTGTTTCAAACTCTGATGTGGAGTGCTCTATCAACTACAGAACAGATGTGTTCTACAACTATCAGATAAGACTTACAGTATTAAAGGTTTATTAAGAAATAAAATTGTAAAATCATTTTTGAGAAATTCACACACTTACAGCACGTTAGTTACATTATTTTCTACATTTAAAATATTTTACAAATCACATCTTCATTCAAATCAAATTTATTTCTTTCCTAAAGTTAATTTTCCACAATTATAGTTATTTGAAAAAGGAAAAAGAGCTGTTGATTTAAACTGATTTTTCTTGTTTAAGGAAACATAAAATCTGAAAAATTATTCTTTCAAAAAGCTTTTAATTAACTAAGGAAACAAAAAATTAAATCTCTTCTGTTTTGGAATCATTTCTAAAGGATTAAGTTCACACCTAACAGCTATAATTTTTAGCTATAAAAAGAAGTTCTGTTGGTGTGTTTTATCAAGTGAGAAAAAAATATATTTGTTTTACTTGTGTTTCATTCTATAAGTTTTTCATTCTTTCATGTGCTTACACGATGCTCAATATAATTATAGTTTCAATTGTAATCATGTTAGTGAGACTTGATATATTTGTGAGATAAATTGTGAGGTTAGTTTGCTAGAACATAGAAAAATAAACTAGCAAATGTTTATATTCTTTTACTTGAGAAAAATGGTTAAGTGTTTTGATTATTTTACTTGAAAAAAATGATTAAGTGTTTAAGAGTTTTCACTTGGAAAGAAAAACTTGGCGTAGCTACATGTAATAGGCTTTTGACTCTTACCCGTAAATAGAGTCACACTAAAAAAAAAATAAACTCTTAAGACGGGTTATCTTAAGGAGAGAATGTAGGCTAATTGCCGAACCTCTATAAATCGCTGTGTCAAAATCTCTCTATCCCTTTAATTTTTCTCTTTAAATTTGTATTTTATATGTTTGTCTTGCAGAAATTGGCTGTTTCATGTTTAATATAAAAGAATTCATAAATCATGCTGTGTTTTAGAAAAACGTGTTGAATATCAATTTTGCAAATCGATTTATTAAATTAAAACTTAATCTTTTCTCACTAGATATATTGTTCATATTTATATATATATATATATTAAGAAAAGATTTATCAGATGTATGAAATTAATTTATGATTAATATATCAAGCTGCTCATGTTTTTAAATTGGCCAGAATTATGAAATGATCTATTCACCTCTCCTCTAGATCATATATTTGGGACTCACATAAAAATGATTATTTGATCTTGTGTGCTTGATTGTTGATATGCTTGATTGATTTTAAGTATGCATGTTTAATTGTGAAATATTCATTTGATTATACAGATTTGTGATGATATTTTAATTTATTGCATAAACATATTTAAAATTTGCAATAGAAATGACAATTATTGATGTAGAAATTGAGATCAATATTTTTAATTTTTCAATTTTAAGTAAGATCATTTATAATTTGCAGTCGTATGTATTAAAAATTGTACTAACAAATTAATTCACAAGGTTGTTAAATTGATTAATATATTCATCCAAATGCCTCATTCTTCACATATTTAGCTTATCTTATTAATTTATGTCTTCACTAACATTTATTACTCCCCGGACCACATTAAGTTATAAATCTCAATTTAGCACAAAAATTAAGAAAATAATTAAAAATTATAATTTTATAAAAATATATTTACTAAATTACCATTTTTTTTAATTTTAAGCAATCCATTCAAACTTTTTACAAAATAGAAATTAAATTTATCACTTTATTAAGTTTTAAACACGTTAACATTATAAATACACGAAGAGTCAAGAATTTAATTTTAACTAAAAAAACGAGATAGAGAGAGATAGATGTAATGATTAGAATTTATTATTATTAATTTTTTTAAGGATAAATTCATATATAGATACCTCAACTTATCAATAAATCATTTGAGCACCTAAACTTTGAATGTTAACAAATAAACACTTGAATTTGTATATTATACAATAATAAACACAAAATTTGACATGTCAAAACGCGTAAACTATACACTATGAATAGAGTGTTAACTGCCACCTATTCAATCTTTCTTATTCCCCAACCGTAAGAAATCATAGAAACTTCATCAGCACATATTATCTCAAAGATTCGAAGGATCCATGTCTAGAAGGATTGGCTCCACTCTCACGAAGACGGAATCTCTCTGATCCTTTTTCTAATGCCAAATAGATCTTTCCATTCTTATTTCAGGCTTTGCTTCACTTTTCTTCTTTTCCCATCAATTTTTTTTATTTATTATTCTGCCTTTTTATTGTGAAATTAGTGGATTCACTGTAGTTGCTTCAAGATTATTCCCATGATTGGATCTTAACAGAAATTGACAATTAATTATAAAAGGGGATCGTTAAAAAAAAATGTTCCCAGCAGCTTTGTAGTCAATGGTCAAGTTTCAAAGAGAAATTGAATGCTCGTGTTATAAAAGGTGAAGGAAAACAAAGTAGCATTCTTTTAGATTTAAAAAAGAAACATTTGACTGCGAGTACCATGGAAAGGTTATTCTCCTATATTTTTAAAGATGAGGAAATATTATACTCTTTTAGATGCACTTGGTTCTTCTCCCTCAGGTGATACGCCGGCAACTTCGGTGTGGCTGACGGGAAGAAAAATGAAGGTGTGGCTGAAGATGTGCTTGTGGTGAAAACGGAGGATATTGTTGGGTCGCCAGTGAAGAAGAATAAATAAATAAATAAAATTTTAAATATGGACAGGTGTTAAATGTAATTGGTTTTTATTCCACATCAGCGCGTTTGTACTTCATGCGCACTTAAAATTTCAATCTACTACGATTATGTATTTATTAATTGCATTATTAACAAGCTCATGTGTATATATGTTCATTGTTAGAGTTTAGATGCTCAAATGATTTTGTTAACAAGTTCAAGGGGTTGTATATGGATTTACCCTTCTTTTAGTTATCAGGTTAATCACATTACTCTCTACACGTACAAGTTTGATGCAAGATAACATAAAGTAACAAATAGTTTTTTGGTACCAAAGACAAACAATTGAACGTTAAAAATTAGGAAGCAAGTTACAAACTCTCAAAAGTGAGAGATGTATTGATTAAAAGATTAATAATTAAGCCAATATTAAATATATTGAAATAATTTTTAGCAACATTTAGAAGTTTTGATCTTAATCCAAAATACGTAACCAGAAAAATAAGTTTTTGCTTACTCTTATGCCACACTTTGGCTATTATAGCCACGAAAGTATGGTCATTTAGCCTTTCTACATACATATATCTAAGAATTCGCCTGAAGTTCTTCAATTGTTGGTAGATCAACTCGCGAGGCGATAGGCCTATAAACAAGCATAAAGGCGTAACTAAAAAGAAAGTTTGTATTGGTGGATATTTTCATAAGTGGGGAAAGGTGTTAAAATACTACTCTTGTTGTCTATAGAGTGCTAAAATATTTTTATCGTTTAATTTAGAGTAAAAATGTTCCCTGATATTATAAAAAATTAGTACAAAAATGCTCTTGTAAGTAATTTTCATCAACTTCAAATTAACGGCACTGACAGCAAAACAAACAAGCCACTTAAATATTTTTCTAATTTTACCTATTAAAAATTTATTTATTGATTTGGCAAAATATGGCACTAACATGACATTTTTTCTTCCATATGTCAGTATCACTTAAGTGCCATGTTAGCACCACCTCAGTGCCCTTTTTTCAAAGTTTACGAAAATAACTGAGCATTTTGGTGTAAATTTCCATTATGTCAAGGGAATTATTGCTCAAAAATAAATGATATGCACATTTTAGTACTTTAAAAAAAGATTGAAAAAATAAAAAGATATTTTGATATTTGGAAAAATTACTCTAATTTTAAAATAGTAAAGATAATATTGTATTGAATTGATGACGGTCTAAATTTTTTGAGCTGTTATCTAGAGCAAGTCACCTGAAAAACACAGAATTCGACGGGTTTCTGACAAAAGAGACTCCGACAGTCAAGTCAGAAATTGATAAAATTATTTATGGGAATTAAGAGGGAGAGTTGAATGAGTTCCATACCGAGATTTTTAGCTATTTATAAAGTTATGTAGCATAGTTTGAGTATAAATACAAGTCCCGACTCAGGTAGAACTCTTATTAATTCCTGATTTATAGGATCAGATAAAATGAATCCCAAATAATCCT
This sequence comes from Excoecaria cochinchinensis, assembly GCA_947683425.1. NCBI lineage: Eukaryota > Viridiplantae > Streptophyta > Magnoliopsida > Malpighiales > Euphorbiaceae > Excoecaria > Excoecaria cochinchinensis. The sequence goes on along the minus strand of CANTUQ010000101.1, from coordinate 24,119,100 downwards.
TGTCATGGTAAAATTGGGACCTTCTAACGACTCCAGGAGTGTCCATAAATAGTTGAAACTCTCAAGTATCATTCTGATTTCGAGCTATCAGGAGGGACTGAGTTGTTTGCAAGATAAACATTCAGATGAGCTCGGTTAACAGGACTACATAAATGAGTGTCAGGTTGTAATAACCCAATTTATACCCTAGAAGAATTTGTAGTGATAATTGTATAGTAAGGGTACAAGTGTAATTGTATAAGTATGAGATTAAGTGATAAGTGAGGATGTAATTAAAAACAAATTAAAGAAATTAAAAGAAAGAAGTTAATTGAGGGACTAAAAGGAAGTTGGCCAAAGGATTAAGTGGGTTATTTGGCATGAGCTGGACATGTGTTAAGAGAGTTTGACATGTGGCGTTAGGAGGATGTGCCACTTAGGACTCTACATGCAATATAAAGGTGAGTGGAAATGAAAAATCTACCTCATTCTTGCATTTGGTCCGGCTGTCCCCTATTTTTCTCTTTCTTTGTTCTTCTTTTCATTCTTCTTCTTCATTTGATCTCAAGATTTGATGTTTGGATTGGTTTGAAGAGATTAAGAGATAAATTGGAAATATAATTTTGGGATTGATAATAAGGATTTTCTTCTCCTACTAAATTTTGTATATGATTTTGAGTTGGTTGATTATTGGATTAAGAAAGTGTATGTATTGTTGGGTTTTGTGCAAGAAACTTTAGTCAAGAGAAGAGACAAGGGTAAAGACAAGGTTTGAGCTGGTAGAAGAGTTTATCAAGTTGCTTTTGAGGTTTGGGATTTTAGTTGTTTTTCTTTGATAGATGCATGTTTGAATTGTTTGGCATTATTTATATTTGATTTTTAACTAGTTGCATGTTGATCTGGATGAGAAATTGTGAGCTTCGAAATAGTTCAACTACTCTTTTAGTTGTTTGATTGAATATGAGTTGTTATTGATGAGTTGCATGAAGTCCTTTGACAACTTGAAGTTGTATAGAGTTTTGACCATTTACATGTTGATTATAAGTTATTTTAAGTTATGTATAAGAAAGTTAATTATATGTAATTGCCGTTTTGGTTGGATTTGTTGTGTGATTGATGATAGAATTTATGCATAAGAATATAGGAATGTATGTGAAAAGTATGTGATAGAGATTTGTGGAGTTTGAAGTTAATTTGAACACAGAGTTCAGGCTCTATGGCAAGCGCAATAGAGTGCTCCGTAGGCTTGAGTTGCAGGGTTGTGTTCTGTCGCGAGCGTGAGCTTCATCACGGGCATAACAGAAGCTATTTTGGCATTCTGTCTTGAGTGTGTCATCTTCTGCGAGTGCGATAGTAGTGTGATTGGGTTATGTCGCAAGCACGACATTATTTAGAGTCTTGAATATAAGTTATTTGTTCTTATATGTGTGTAATATTGCATTGGATTATAAATGACTATGCATATGGAAACTATAGTGGGATAACATAAGTAATTATATAAGTTATATGCTTCATGAGATATGCATGTATACTATATGAATAAGTAAATGAATATGAGTATATTAGCTAGTATGGTTTGGCATGAATGATAAACAAACATGTACATATGTTCATAGTTGTAAGGTTAATAAATGATGTGCTATGGTTTGAAAAGAGTAATTGAGTGATATAAAGTATATAGCACAGTGAATAGAGTTTATATGCTTAAGCCCGAATTAGTCATAATAGTGGATAGATATGCATGCTTATAAAGGATTAGAGTTGCAGCTGCCAGAGCGGCCCCGTTTAGGTCTAGAGTTTGTCACCGTTTGGTGTCTATAGATTTGAGACTTCAGTCTCTGAATGTTTAATACTACTAGTCAGTATCCAGAGCACCCGTATCCACCATCGATGTGAATTCAGGTTATAGCTATTGTATATTATGAATGAATAAGCAGAGCTATGAGATGTTATATGTATATGAATGTACATGTGATGTAGTGATACGTTATCACTTAAAGTATATGATGAATGTTAAGCTAAAGAATATGTGTATGTTAAAGTACATGTAAATGATATAGGTATGTTATTAATATGCTTGTGTTAATGTACATGTTAAAGAATGTTATTATGTTATAAGCATATTAGTAAGGATATGCCTATTATTGTTGATGTTGTGACTTTGTTGGAAGCCTATTTGCTTTTGTATTTCCCCACTGAGCCATCGCTCAGCACGGGTGTTTTTCCGTGTAGGTATGCAGGTTCGATTTATAGAGAGTTGTGCATATACTAGCCACTAGGAGTTGGAGCTTGATGTGTCTTTTTGTATAAGATTCTTTTTGTATTGAATAATATAAATTATGTAAAGTATTTTGTTTATGAAAGGTGTGGTATTGTAAAAGAGAATGTTAAAATAATATATGTAAGATAATGATATTTTGTTACATGATAACTTAAGTTTATTGATGCATGTTCAACTTGTGATAATTATAATATTCCGCTTATACGATAATTATGTTTAATTGAATTGTATCATATGTGTATGCATGCGTAGCGACTCCGATACCCTCCAGGGGGGTATTGGGGCGTAACACTGGTTATCATAAGTCCCCCCTCTAGCTTACGACATTTATGTCAAGTATCTAGGCGGGAAACTTGATTCAAAAAAGAAAAATCCAAGCATGTGGTGCATTATAGGCGAAATGAGCCAGGCCACTAAGACCGAACTAGAGCAGGCAAAAAAGGAAAAAGCTGAGCTTGAAAGGAGGTGTGCCGAGCTGGAGGAAAAGGCGATAGACTTGGCCGCTGAGGTTCATGTTTTAATTATTATTACAATTTCACAAAAATCTATGCACAACATATGTATATGCGGCACAGACAAACACATGCAAAAACACCTCCCTATCTTATCACTCTCATATAAGAGGTCGTGCGGGTCTTTTTCCCAGGTGTGCTTAATCCATGGGTTAACAAGGAACCCAATGAACGCGTGTAGTGCATGGCGGCAAGCCGGCAACATAATCTCTCTTTATTGAAAGCACATGAAGATGAGTTTTGGCCATTGCGTATCCAAGTGGACTGAAATGTGCCCACCCGGGCATGAAAGCCTTTGATGAGCAGACATCTAAATTTATTTGGATTTATTAAATACATAAAGGCCCACATCACAAATAATGTATTATGGTATATGCCCCCTAGTGGAAGTTTCTATGCCATTACATGGGCTTTTCGGTCTGGTGATACAGCTTTAAGGCTACCCAAGCATGATCCCTGCCAACAGGTCTAACTTATCACAAGGATAGCAGCCGGTCAGTTCATCATTTGATATACCAAATGGTATGAGGCTTGGGTTGGTGATTATTCCTAATTACTTTCCTACATTGAGTGAACATAGGGTTGTATTTTCGAGAACGCACCGGGGTTGAAAAAGGGACGCCTAACATAACTCTAAGGCCCTAACATGAATGCAATGCACTTTTTTGAAGAAAGATAAAATTTCTTAATCTTAAACCCATTAATATTAAATTAACCAGAGGTACTATCAGATCTAAATCTCATGGGTCCCCAATAGAGTCGTCACCGTGACGTGTGCTACCCGATTAGTATCCGGTTGTTATCGAAAGTTCACTTTCAATAGGGGTGTTCATGAACCGGTTAACCGGTATATGAGCCCAAAAAAAACCAGTCCATTAAATTCGGTTTTTTAAAAACACTAACCATTAACCAGTCCATTACTATCGGTTAACCAGTCCATCAGTTTTGGATTTTTGGATCGGTTAACCAATATATTTAGGTTAACCACTATAATTATAAAATACATTCATAAAAAAATTAAAATATTTAAGTTACTTAAAACTTAAAATTAAAATTAGAAAACAAATATAATTCAATATAGTAATTAAATATAATGTTCAAACTACAATTATAAACTAAAATATTCAAAATATTTGAAAATTAAAATTACAAACCGAAAATATAATGATTTAACTAGTTAAAAAAAATTCACAAATATTATATTACATATATATATATACATACATATATGTATGTATGTATGTATGTATGTATGTATATGTGTGTGTGTGTGTGTGTGTGTGTGTGTGTGTGTGTGTATATAACGTTAAAAAAATTAAAATTAAACCCTACAAACCGATCCAAAAAATAAGTTAACCGAACTAATTTTTATGATATATGGTTAGTAGTTTAATTAAATTTCGGTTGCAGTTTCGATTTTTAGTTCCAAAAAATTGTCGGTTTCGGTTAACCAACCGATTTTATCTAATTATATATATATTTCGATTTCGGTTTCGGTTAACCGATCGGTTTTATATAATTTTTTACACGTATTTTTTATTTCGATTTACCGACAGGTTTTATATAATTATATATATATATATATAACGTTAAAAAAATTAAAATTAAACCCTAAATTATATATATATATATATATATATATATATATATATATATATATATATATATATAAAATTATATAAAACCTGTCGGTAAATCGAAATAAAAAATACGTGTAAAAAATTATATAAAACCGATCGATTAACCGAAACCAAAATCGAAATATATATATAATTAGATAAAATCGGTCAGTTAACCGAAACTGACAATTTTTTGGAACTAAAAATCGAAACTGAAACCGAAATTTAATTAAACTACTAACCATATATCATAAAAATTAGTTCGATTAACTTATTTTTCGGATCGGTTTGTTAGTTAACCAACTCCATCGATTTTTTTGAACACCCCTAACTTTCAGGACTCAAGACCAGATGAAGGTTCATTTAACTCGTGAAAGCTGATCGCTTCATAATGGACAGGTATTCAACCCTATTCCGTTGTTGGTGATCAACCTACGAGAGCGTCTATTGGGCACCGCAAGATAGGTATCATGGAGTCACCACCCAAATAAAATATTAAGAAATGAGTTCTAACCTTGTGAGGCTAAAACCAGAGATAAGTTCGGAACCTCACTATTATTTATACATTTGGTTTATATAAATTGGATTTTGGAATTAATTATTTTATCTTTCTTCTCACACAAATTGTCATGCTTAAAAAGTAAAGACACACTCAAACACATTAGAAAGCTGCAAAAACACATTATAATTAAAGCAATAAAGCATGGTATAGAAAATATAAAATTATAAAAAGATAAAAACATATATAAATCAGGATATTTATTGAGTATTATTTTAATTAGGAACGTTGGTTCCCGCATGCAATTATTATAAGAAAATAATTTTATAATTATGTACATTTTGAGAAGACGAGGATGAATAATCCTATTTTATTATGAAAAATCCATGTTAATTTATATACAAAAATCATTGTTAATTTTATAAAGAATTATAGTTTTGTGTGTAATTTTGTATTACAAAGAATAGGACATTGGTCCTGATTTTACTTGGAAAAATGCCAATTAATTAATAGAAATAATTTTAGTGTGATTTTTATATTAAGCGTGTAAAAACCTTTATTAGTACAAATTTCGCAAGAAATAAAAGAAAATAAAGGAATAATAATAATAATACAATCCGAATAAATGAATGCTAAATAAAATAAACTATTCTCCTTGGTCCCAGTTTGCCTAGCTCAAGGACAAGTCGTGTGTCCCTCGTTGTCGCTATCACAACAAAAATAATATTGGTTAATAATGAATTGAAATAATGAACAGTTAATTGAATCAAACAAATTAGATAAATAATTGATTTGATTCAATAGAAATAAAATAAACAAAATAGATAAAATGCATTATACAGTCCAAAATTCACGCAGCATGCATAGACACGCGTATGCTAAAGCGATAAATAAATATGATAAACATAAATAATGATATAATAAAATAAGCTAATAAAAATACATGATCCAGTCCGGGATTCACACAGCATGCATAAACAAGCGTATGCTAAAGCATTTAAATAAATGATGAATTAAATAATAAATATAAAATATAATATAATATAATAAATTAACAAAACTAATAAACTAACAAATATAATAACATAAATATTATTATTATTATTAAAACAATAATAATAATAATTGAATATAATATATATGTGACATTGATAATTAATAATAATAATAATAATAATAATAATAATAATAATTATTATTATTATTATTATTATTATTGTTGTTGTTGTTGTTGTTGTTGTTGTTGTTGTTGTTTTAATAATAATAATATATCGACAACAGTAATGATGATGATGATAAGAAATATATTGATAGTAGTACTATTAACAATAATAATGATGATGATGATGATGATAATGGTAGAGTTGGAATATACCCATGACTCTATTATGAATTAAGTTAAAATCTAGATAGAATTCAGTAATTCAATTTGAATAAAATTATCAAATCATATCTCAGAAAGAGTTTGAGTTAAACTAAAAATAGGTCTCTAATTATTAGAATCTCTATTAATAGATGAGAGATCTCAATATTTGGTTACGTGAAAACGTACTCGCCGCAAGTCTGCTCGTTCCCACTCACACTCATTTTTTTATCTTAATCTTTCAGGAATTTTTAAATTATGGAATAACTGTTGTTATCCCGTATGTGGATAAAAGCCAGGCTAGTGATAAAAAATAAACGGGATTTTTGTAGACGCTTGCGCAACGTTTATGCACTACAAGAGGTAAGTACTATTTTCTAATGTTACCTCCACATAAATTATTTTTTCATCATTGGTATCAGAGTCATCATTTTTGCATCCTGGCAAGTGGCTTAAAATTGATCTAAAAATTTTTTGTGTAAAATTATTAGATTTAGGATGCATGAAACACAATAAAAATTTATTTTTTGTGTAAAAAATATACAAATGTATATATTGCGGCTCGATAATTGTGTATGTGTACAATGCGATTCGAGGGGATGAATATGAGTATTCAAAACGAAAAACTAGAAGGCAAGATTTTTAATTTTTGACCTCACCATTAGAATTACAGACCCTAAAAACCCTCCACTGGCCGAAATTCGCAAGAGTGAATCCGACAGGAAGGTGGCATGAGGTGTGCACACGCTGCCACACGAAAGGCGCGTGCGCGTGCGCATGGGCGGTGCCCCATACGCATGCAGCCACGCATCAACAGTGATGTGTCACTGCCGACACGTGGCCCAATAACATCATGCCATGTGGATGGTGTACGCCATGTGGTCAATAGGTGGCCCAATGAGGGGGTGACACGTGGACAATTGAGGTCATGCCACGTGTCGTGCCACGTGTTAGGTGATAACGTGTCATCATCGACATGTGGCCCAATGGGACAATGCCACATGTATGGCAGGGACTAGCCACGTGGACAGTGATGTGTCATTGTCTGAAACATGGCACAGTGTGTCGGTGCCACATGGCTAGTGACATGTCACCAAGGTGCCACGTGGGCACCAGGTGGACCAACCAAACACAGCCATGTGCCGTGAAAGAGGTCTGACGTGTCGACATGTGTGTGGACACGTCGACCAATAGGTCAATGCCATATGGCAGGATAGAGGGATGCACGCGTGGTGGCCCATGGCGGCGCGTTTGAGCTCTCTCCATCGGTGCCTGAGGGCGTGTTAGTCCTTGTTCAGCCACCGAATCAGCTCTGATTTTTATCAAATAAAATTTTCAAATTATTTCTAATTTTTTTGTCATGTTTTCAAATTTTTTTTATGACCATAAAATTAAATTTTATTTTTAAAATTTTAAAAATATTATAAAAAGGGTGTAGAAAATGTATTTTCTGCTTTCGGACATTTTTTAAAATATTTTGAAATATTTTTGAGGTTATGTCCTTACTTATTAATTGAAATGTGTTTCAATTATGTGAGTTTATATATAGGTGTATAAAAAATATTTTGTAGTATGTTATAGAAATGTTGAATAAGGACACCGGTTCTTCCTTAAACTATGCATAGATTTTTTTGAGAAATACAAGAGTGCAATCAATAAGTAATATGAGAATACGAAGAAAGATTTGAGCTGATGATATTGATACAATAGTGCATCATAAAGTACATGTGTAGGAACAAATACAAGAGTGCATTTGGATTGGTAGTCTGAGTATGGAAAGGGATGATAGAGTTTTGATCAAAGTATTAATTGATTCCTTAGAATATCATCCAAAACTGAGAAAGTTATTGGAAACTACCTGGTTCATATGACATAAATTTTATACAAAATCTATTTTTCACTTTTTGGTTAGAGTTTAAAAAGTAAGTGTTGAGGAGCTACACTAAAATCTGTGATGGTATTGAAAAATGGACATAGTGTGCATCGTTCATGACTTGATCAATAAACTTATGAGTTGCCTCATTAATTGATGAAGATGGTCAAAGAAACAATCCTAGTGTCAAAAAGATTTGATAAAATCTGGATTTCTAAAATAGTTGACATAAGTATCAATTTGAGTTGGCATTTATTTTTGTTAAATAACATTTATGTTTCATATTGATATTTGACATGAGTGTCTTGTTGTACGATTATTGAATTTTATTTATTGGTTAAATAAATGCGTTTATTTATTATTATGATAGCATTTAACTTTATAATAAATGTGTTTATTTTAACTGTTAATTGCCTTGCACTATTTTATGAGTAAAATGATTGCATGTTTATTAAGTAGAGACTTTATAAAAATTTCCTCATAAGTTTGAGAACTTAATAATCCAATAATTCAGATTTACTGCATATGAAATTTTAACCTATAAAGTTGGACATGAGGACTTAGAAGGTAATTGGATACTATAAGTAGTCTTTTCGAATTTGAGCCTAGCAGAAAATTTTACTATATTATTATTTGAGATGCGCAGTAAATTGCATGTATTACCTTATCTCCCTTAAATATGTACAATATTGTTCCATTTGATATCAGATAATCCTAATGGATACTGCTTCCAAGTCAATTGTCGCCAAACTTAGTAAAGATATGAAACTAAATGGTGATAATTATAAAATATGAAATATGAAAATCCAGAATGTGATTAAAGAGCAAGAGGCTCTAAAACCCTTAATTTCGGTTATTCGTTCCTTACCTAAGAGTTGGGAGCATATGAAGATGCAACTAACTCATATGGACAACATAAAAGGATGTTGTTTGTCATTTGGAGCTTAAAAAGGACCATTTGGCGGCAATAAAGATCAATGCCATAGTGCATATTTAGAGTCTCATTTTGGTGGAATGAGTGATTACCAGAATAAGAGAAAAACTTCAAAAGTAGGGATAAGGAAAAGGCTCAAGAGCTTACAAAGCAAAAGGTAAAACATAATCACTATAGGTCCAAAGGCAAAAAGGAGGTAAACTTTTCAAGAGTGAAATGTTTCAATTGCCTATAAAAAGGATACTATTCAAAAGACTGCATTGTACCCAAACGGATATGTTATTTTGACTCAAGAGTGAGTGAAATTTGTGTATCCAGCTCAGAATCTCATTCTTTATGAGTGATAAATTTAAGAGCAAAGGACTATATAACAAGAGATCGAGATGCCTTTGTTATGAATTTAGATTCTGTTATTGCTTTATTGAAATTTGTTTTCAATTTACATTTTGAGAATGGCAGTGTATGCTTATATTTGAATTATTTCTATTATGGTTATGGTTTTGTGTTGAACAATTTTATTGCTATGGATGTGGACCATGACTATTTGAGTAAAACTAATTTTTCCTTTAATTCCTTATTTTTCACATAGTTATGATAGCAATGTGAAATTATGGCATGCTAAATTAAACCACATTGGAAAAAACCGAATGAGTCGATTAGCCAAAATAGGTTTAATAAGTGATTCAAATGAGGTGAAATTGCCTACGTGTGAGCATTGCCTAAAAGAAAAATTAGTAAGAAAATCATTCGAAAAAAGTACTAAAGCCAAATTTTTATTGCAGTCAGTTCATTCTGATATATGTGGTCAAATGAATGTAAGGGCAAGGCATAGGGCGTACTATTTTATGACATTTATATATAACTATACTAGGTATGGTCATGTCTATTTGATTTCTCACAAGTCAGAAGCATTGAGTTGCTTCAAAACTTACATGAACTTAGTTGATAATCAATAGATAAAATATTAAAGCTTTAAGTATTGATCAAGTTTGGGAACATATCTTTCAGATAAATTTAAAGTTTTATGTGATGAAAAAGGGATTGAACATCAGTTGTTCATTCCCAGAAATCCACAACAAAACGGTGTTGCGAAAAAGAGAAATAGAATTCTCCTGGATATGGTTAGATCTATGATGGCAAAGGCAGATTTACCAATCTCCCATTGGAGACATTCTTTATTAACTGCCACATATGTTCTGAACCGTATGCCCTCCAATTCTGTCACTACTATAACTTATGAGTTGTGGACTGGTCGACAAGCTAACTTAAGACATTTACAACCTTTGGGTTATAATGCTTATATCTATGATACCTCAATTTGGTAAATTGAGACCAAGAGGTAAAAAGAATATATATGTGAGATATTCTGAATTATCAAAAGGATACATATTCATAGGTGAGCAAGTAAATGGCACTGTGATAGAATTCGAATCACGAGATATCAAATTCTTAGAGAATGAATTTTCAAAGTTGGGCGAAATGAATTAAAATTTCATTTTCTATGAAACTCTGAAAGAGAAACCATTAGGATCACTCCATCCGAGTAGGAGGGAGTTAGAGGAAAAATGTAAAGACCTTTATCCTCCAAACGATCCGGATGTTCGAGACCCTGATTCGAGTGGGAGCATTCTTGACTCCATTGGGAGTAAAGAATATGGTATTCCAAACTCTAGCAGGAGTATGGAACATGGTCCCAGTGGGACCATTCTGAATTACGATAAATTTATGAGACGTATTTATCAAGATTTGAAACCGCGTAAGACTAAAAGGATAAGTGTTCTAAGCTGACGATTTCAAATCGAATGCTTGAACAAAACCCTTTTGGTTACCTCATAAGACAAGAAAAAACCTAAAAATATTCAAAAAGATTTTTTCATGCCCATCTAGGGAAAAATGGATTAAAGCAATGAAAAAAATGGCATCCATGAGATCAAACTATATTTGAAAACTGGTTGATCTACGGGAATGACACAAATTGGGAATAAATGTATTTTCAAAGTACAGCGAAAGGTTTATAGAGGTAGTAAAAGATATAAGGCTCGGCTGGTTGCTAAGGGGTTTATATAATAGGAAAGGATTGACTATGAGGAGTTTTTCTCATATGTTACAAGATTTACATCCATAAGGTTAATTCTGGCCATAGTGGCGCATTTGGACTTAAAGCTTCATCAAATGGATGAGAAGACTGCTTTTCTCAATGAAGAATTAGATGGAATAACCTACAGGTTTTATCAAAAAAGGCAGCGAACATAAGGTTTGTTGATTGATGAGTTCAATCTATGGCCTTAAATAGTTTTCAACACAATGGTACTTGAGACTTCATCATATAATCATGTCGAATGTATTTAACATGATTGATGAAAATCATTTTGTTTATAGTAAAATCTCTGAAAGTGAATTTGTCATTTCAACATTGTATGTAGACGACATACTTAAAGATAGAAATGACAAAGGGTACGTAAATTAAATCAAAGATTGGTTATCGTCCAACTTTGAGATAAAAGATATGGGTTATGCATATTAAATTCTTGAAGTTGAAGATTTCAAGAGATCATTTAAGAAGATTATTGTCTTTTTCTCAAGAGAAATATATCAATAAAGTCCTTGAACGATTTAATGTGCAAAGATACAAATCAATAGATAACCCTAATGTAAAGAATCAGTTTCTTAACAAAGATATATGTCCTAAGATGCCAAAAAAATGGAACACATAAGAAATATTTCACATGTCAGTGCCGTGGGTGGTCTTATATATGCAGTGTTGTATACAAGACGTGATATATGCTATGCAGTGGGCATGGTAAGAAAATATCATACTAACCCTGGCAAAGCACATTGGAAGTAATTAAAATGATACTTTGATACGTCAAAGGTACAATAAATTATTTTCTCTATTATCAAGGATCTAAAATTAGAGAATACAGAGATATTGATTGGGCAGGAGATGTGGATGAGAAGAAATCCACTTCAGGTTTCATATTCTTGTTTGGCAAGAGTGCCATCTCGTAAAGTAGCAAGAAATAAACCTGTGTAGCCCTATCAATAATGAAAGCTAAATTAGTCACTTCTTTAACTGCAGTATAAGAGACAGTTTGGCTAAAATGATTTATGAGCCATTTTAAGAGTAACTGCCTTAGATGAGCCAGTGATAGTCTATAATGACTGTCAGTTGTCGATAACTTATAGTAGGTCTAATCATATCAAAATTAAGTATCAATACATGATAGATATTATTGCACGAGAAATAGTAAACTTACAATACATTTCTACGCATGCAAATCCATTGAGTAAACCTGAAACTAGAGATGTATTTTGAAAGACACATTAGATCTCGAGATTTACGTAAAATTTAATTAGTATTGTTATATTTTATATAATTCCTTAAAGTTATTATTTGTGAATAATAACCAAGTTCATTGTTGGTAATACATGAGTGTGAATGTTTATGAGTGAACCTTTATTGTTATTTATATAAGTTTGAGCATGTCAGACAGATAAGTAGCCTACTCACAAGGGTGTTTACCTTAGTTTTGTCAATGAGTTGGCAACGACTAAGATGAGGTGATTTTTGAATATATGAGAATGCTCGAGAACCTGTTCAAAATAAAAGTGCCGTCTTGCAAAAATTACAAGATTAGTCTTGTTAAGGTGTGAGATAAAGTCATACATGAGGTTGTATGCTTTAGATTGAGATCCAAATAAAGATTCTATGGAATCTGATGGTAAGTTATATATAACTACCATGTTCTGTCTAAAAAGCTAACAATAGTCCCTAAATAAGCGGTCTAAAGTTAGGTGTTTCGGTGCATCATAACCTTACGATTACATATGGTGTTATATATATACATTTTTTTAAATATAAGACATGCGCTCTTTTAAGGGAAGGAAAAAATATCATAACACATGTTTTATACCGTATGTGCTTATGTGACCAAGGGATGGGAATTTAATATCATTGATCCCAACTTTCCCTATTGTGAGACCATATTTATATTTCAACCCTTAGAACCCTTAACTTATCCCTAAAGTATGGTTCAATGTGGCTAGTTTAGTTAGTCTCCAAGAGGTTCGTGAAAAATTTAGACCTAGTGGATCTAACTAGAAAGCAAGTTAAACCATGATGGATGGCATACAGTAAGAGGGAAAAATAGCCTTTTGATCACATTCAATTATTTCGTGGTTCACCAGCATGCCTATTATAGTTTCTATGAGTAAAGACATAATAACTGAACACGAAAATTATTTTATAAGATTGTGAGTTAAAACAGTGAATGTGAGAAGGCAATCTAGGGTTAGGCGTACATGAAAAAGAGGATCTTATTTTTTTGAGACGCTATATATCCCTAACAGGTGTATAGCATTAGTGCTCTCGAGGTATGCTGGTCACACAATCTATCTGCCAAGACTGAAAATCGTTCCATTATGTGCGAGTGGGAGATTATAAAGTTGGGATACGCCGATGACTCTATTATGGATGAAGTTCCAATTCAAATAAAATTGAGTAATTGAATCTGATTAAAATTACCAAATCCTATTTCAAAAAGAGTCTGAGTTAAACTAGAGATATGTCTCTAGCTATTAGAATCTCTATAAATAGATGAGAGATCTCAATATTAGGTAACGAGAAAACGTATTCGCTGCAAGGCTGGTCGTTCCCACTCACGCTCATTTTTTGTCTTAATCTTTCGGAGGCTTTTAGATTGTGAAATAGCTATTGTTATCCCGCATATGGATAAAAACCAAGCCAGTGACCAAAAACAAACGGAATCCTTGTAGACGCTTTCGCAACGTTTCTGCGCTACAAAAGGTAGGTACCATTTTCTAATATTACCTCCACATAAATTATTTTCCCATCAAATAATAATAATAAACAGTAATAGTCATAATAATAATAATAGCAGCAATAATAAATAATAATAATGATAATAACAACAACAATAGCAATACTAACAAATAATAATAATAATAATAATAATAATAATAAAATGAAGAACAAGAACAAGAATAAGAAAACGAAGACGAAGACGAAAATAATAATAATAATAATATAGGATCAAATTAAATAAAGCAATTGATGAACAATTGAATAAATAACTAAATAAGTAAATATATATATATATATATATATATTTGTGTGTGTGTGTGTGTGGGATGACAAAAGGACAAACGGTGGCCAACACCATGCAAAACCATGCAAAAACAAGTAAAGAAGTAACCAAATGCAGAAGAGAGAAAGAGGACCAACTCAGGCCATGAGTCATTTCGTCCAACGAAAAGATGCCATGGCTTCATGGCAACCAAGCTTCCCTCCAAACTTTAAGCCTCGAAATCCAATGTTCAATGCATGATTCATGTCACAAATTCTCAAAAACTCATATTTACACAATATAAAACTTATTTAAGTGACAAATGAAGAAACATAAAAATAAATAGTAGGAAAAGATGAAGAATAATAAAAACCAATTAATTTATTTATTCGACTTTTGCATGATTTTAATGAGTTTTCATGAATTAATGATCAAAATAAACACATAAATGTAAAATAAACTTGATTTGAGTGACAAATGGAGAAAAACACAAAACTTGATTTTAGAGAGAAACATAGCACCAACGTTTTAATTTTTTATTGTTATTGGTTCTTTTAATTCATTTAAATGATCACAAATATCCAATAAACCAAAGGAAAGACAAAATAAATTATTTTTACACAATATTATTCGCAGAAATTCAAGATAAAAGAAATCAAAGTTTGAACTAAAATATGAATATTTACCTGTTTAAACACTGTCTTAGAGGTTCAGGGCCTTTTATATTACCTTCAGTTGTTTGTATGCTCAAGAGTAGGAAACTTGCATCTAAGTCTCTCTCGGTTCTTGGTTTTCTTCTTCTTTTTTAGTTCTTTTGCTCTTTGTTCCTTCTATCTTTTCCTTTCTCTCTCTATTTATTTTCTTTTGTATCGAGTCTGTCCAGAGAACCTCCTTCTCTCTCAAGGTGAGTCCCCCCTTTTCTATAAAACATCATGAGCAATCAATGCTCAAGATAAGAGTTTGAAAAGCAAGAAAAATATCTCTTTCATTTTATCTCGTTGTTCAGTTATAAAATAAGCTGGAATCTAGAGAAATAACACCCAGACACTCCCATAACTTAGTGAGCTATGGGAGTGGCTAGAAAAAGAGGGAAAGTGGCAGAAATGCCCCTTCATAGGCATTTCTAGGGTGAGTCACAGTCTTAGTCGTGACTCATGGGGAAGAAAATGAGGGTCTGGGCGTGAAAAGTCTCCTTGGCTGTGAGATAAGAGAGTGACTCAACTTAAAACAACATGTATTTTTATTATTATTGTTAGCCTCATTAAGTAACCCTGACAAAAGCCGCCTCAGGACCCAGTGCTACATTGCCGAATTTGAGCGATTAAAATTAAACTAAGTGCTCGAATGAAGAAACTGCCAAACTTGAGCAATAGGCTACTGATAATACAACTTTAGATTGAAAATGTTCCATTAATAAGGGAGTAACTTCCCAAAGAGATCTTTTAATTTGTAAGCTGCACCCTTGACCTCGTGCACTAAGTAAGGATCTTCCCAATTTGGGTTGAGTTCTCCCACTCCTACAGCCATTTGTGTTGAAGCGACGTTTT
Source organism: Excoecaria cochinchinensis (assembly GCA_947683425.1). Taxonomy (NCBI): domain Eukaryota; kingdom Viridiplantae; phylum Streptophyta; class Magnoliopsida; order Malpighiales; family Euphorbiaceae; genus Excoecaria; species Excoecaria cochinchinensis. The sequence continues at coordinate 24,103,406 of CANTUQ010000101.1, read as the reverse complement.
TAAGGACGAGTTGTCCAACTCGAAAGGACCTCTACTTTAATTTTCTATCATGATAAGATGACATGCGTTGCTTATATATTGCAAATTGAAGTTGGGCAGACTCCTTTAGTTCTTCCAGCTTGTCCAAGTGATATAATAAATTTGTCTCATTTTCTTCAGCATTGTACCTTGAAGTCCAGAGGCTAGGAATATCGATCTCACATGAAATGACTACTTCAACCCCCGTATATGAGCAAAAAGGGAGTAACTCCTGTTGCAGCTCGGAGAGAAGTATGGTATGCCCATAACACATTATTTAGCTTACCTACCCAAAGGCCTTTTGCATCATCAAGCTTCTTCTTAAGCCTGGCCAAAATAGTCTGATTAGTTACTTCAGTCAAGCGATTAGATTGAATATGGTACACCGAAGTAAAGCAAAGTTGGATTTTTAATTTCGCATAATAACTCTTGAAGGATGAGCAGTCAAACTATTTGCCATTATCAGTAATGATGGTGTGCGGGATTCTAAATCTAGTGATCATACACTTTCGGAGGAACTTGATTATATTTGCAGGTGTGATAGTAGCCAAGGGCTCTACTTCAACCCACTTCATGAAGTGATCGACTGCAATAACTAAAAACTTCTGTTGCCCAGTGGCCAATAGGACAAGGCCGATAATATCAATACCCCAATGAGCAAATGGTCAAGAGCTATGGAAAAACAGCTGGTGGGTCGACTTCTGATGCACTATTTTACCGAACCATTAGCGTCTATCGCATAAACAAGTTCCTTGGCATCCTTTTCCATCCTGGGCCAATAATAACCTTACAGTAGGGCTTTCCAAGCTATGGCCCGTGTTCCTTTGTGCACCCCACAAATGCCCTCATGTATTTCTCTAAACACATAGTTGCCTTCATCTGTGCTTAAGCAAAGTGTCTAAGGATGTAAAATAGACAACCGATATAACTTGTCATCTAAGATGGCATAGTGGTTAGACTATTGAACCATCTTTCGAGCTTGAGTTTGATCATTATGAAGGACTCCTGTGTTCAGGTACTGGTAAATAGGCAATCGTCAGCCGTCCATTAGCTCCTGCAGTTGAATTGTGTAGGTTTCATATGCTGGAGCTTAAAGTATTGACTATATTATATCTGCAATACATATTGTGCTTTGAAGCAAGGCTTGCTTGGCTAGGGAATCTGGCCCATGGTTCTCTGCTCGAGGTATCTATTGAATTGACTATGCACCCCCACTTTTTTCCAATTGAAACAGTAAGGTAGCAACCAGCTCTTTATATCGGATCATTGTATGTTCTTTAGCTTCGAATTTATCAAGTAACTGGCTGACAACTAGCTGTGAGTCAAAAAAATAACAAGAAAATCTAGTTTTACCTCAATAGCAAGCTGCAATCTAAAATAAAGAGCCTCATATCTGCGACATTATTGGAAACGGAAATTGCTATATGGGCCATACCTCTCTGACCGATATTTTCCCTGTCCTAATGAAGATCATTCCAACCACAACACCTTCTGATGAGGATGCTCCATCCACAAACAAATTCTAAGAATGAGAATTCGGCTCTGGAGGTGGGTGTGGCGCACGAGGAATCGTTCGTCATCCAGGTCGCTCTCGGAAGTCCGCTTTTAGGACTCGAGACCAGATAGAAGTTCATTAGAACTCGTGAAAGTTGGTCACTTCACAATGGACAAGGATTCACCCCCATTCCATTGTTGGCGATCAACCTACGAGGGCGTCTATTGGGTATCATAAGGCAGGTATCATGGAGTCGCCACCCAATAAAATATTGAAAAATGAATTCTAACCTTATGAGGCCAAAACCAGAGAGAGTTCGAGACCTCACTCTTATTTATACCTTTGGTTAATGTTATATGGCTGAGTTTTTAGAGTTAATTATTTTATCTCTCTTCTTACACGATTATGCAATAAAATAAAGCGTATTTTAAGCATCTATGGAAAACAGTAAAGAAAGCAATAAATTACAAGTGAAAAATACAGGACAGAATAATCCCCAAAATAACAAAAGCATAAATAAATAAAGGAATAAAATTGCCCCAAAATTAATTACAAGGGCCCAAAATGAATAAATACACAAAAGAATAAAGTAAAATATATCATACATAAATCGAGACATTTATTAGATTTTATAAATATTGGTTCCTTCACATACAATTAAAAATTGGAGAATTATTTTTAGGCATTTATTGAGAAAATCGGGATGAGTAATCCCATTTTATGAAAATTAATTCTCGTTTTTAAAGTGATATTTTGTTGGACAAAATCAGGATATTGGTCCTATTTTATTAATAAAAATCCCAATTCATTAATAAAAGTATTTTTTTGTGATTTTTAATTAAACGTGCATAAATCTTTTAATTACAAGAAAAACTAAAATAATAACAGGAACAAACCAAAGGAAAATAAATGAAAATGCACAAAATATAAAATCAAACCGAGAAGCTTAAATCTCCTTTGCCCCCACATCTCTACTCGGTGGAATAAACTCACATGCGTGGATTTATTAGATTGACAAAGCAAAAAGAGGCAAAATAGTTAGTAATAAAATAACACGACAATATAACTGAATTGTAAAGAGGTAAATGGTATTAATACAAATAAACAAGTAACTATCAATGCAATAGGAATAAATATGAAAATAACAAGGCATATTAATAGCAAGTGGATCGAAATAATTTAAATGAATTAATATAACACATGTTTTAACAGTATTAGCAAACATACCAATTAAGACACTTAAATAATAATTAAATAGACGAAGGAGCAAACATATAAAAATTGAAAAAAACATTTATGATCACTGCAAAAACAAGGTTTGACAAAATACTGGAGATTAACAAAATAGATTAATAACTAAAGTAAAATAGACAAAACTAATGTTAGATATTATACAGACTGGACTTATATCCCATGCATTATGCCAACAATTAATTAAGCTAAGCTAAGTTCACATGTTAATTATAACAGACAACAACAAATATATCAATTGCAATTTATAGTAAATACAGTGGAAAAATCAAATGAACGATAGAAAATAAGAAAAGCAGAAGAACTAGCTCAAGCCCATATATTTACCCTCAGAGGTTTGATATTTGTAACAAAAAGAAGAAAGATTGATTTCCTGACGATTTGCTTTAAAAATGAAATAAAGAAAGCCTAGACCAAGCTCTCTGTCACCGAGAATTGAAAAAAAAAAACAAACTCTTGATTTTTGGAAAACAGGTGATGAATTGAATCCTCAAACCCAAAGAATTAATTTCCTTTGCTCAAGAACAATTAGAATTTTTTCCTCTCAAAAATCTTATTTTAGAATTTCTTTGTGTCGCCGTCCTTAATGTTCTCTCCTTTTACAAGGTCTTTAACTTTCCTTTTTATATCATTCTTGTAAAAATTAGGTTTTTAGGAGTTTTAATCCTATTTAAAGTCCTAATTTTCCTTTCAGAAATCCAGTTTTATCCTTGAGCAAAAATCAAGAAAGAATTTGAGTTTAATTTTAACTCAAAAACGGTGAAAAAACCAGGAAAAATAGAGTCCGTATGAGGTAGGGGATGCACGAGGTGCGGCCCTCGCACTGGAGGCCGTGCCTCGCGCGCGCAAGGTGTGGCCTCGCGCGAGGGAGGCTGTACCTCGTGGAGGGCCATACGTCGTGAGGTGCGGGCTCCAGGCCGTTCCTCGCATGCGGCCCTTGCGGGAGGCCGCACACAGCGTGCAGCCTCCGCTCGGGAGGCTGCACGCTGCGCGCGCGAGGCCGCGCCTCCTTCGCTGCCCCTCTCATGTGGTGCCCGCAGGAGTAGCTTCGCGCACGCCGCGCAGCCCATGGCGGCAGGCCACCAAAAGCTCTAAAAACAAAATAAAAGATTTTTATTTAAAAAGAAGGTTTCGATAAGGAAATCACCACTTCTAACCTTTTTACCTAGAAGCAAGCATCATTTTCATCACTGGGTAACCTTGGTCTGGACTGCCTCAGGACCCGGTGTTTATCATGGGGCATGCAGCTCAGCTATGAAGTTGGCCAAAATTTAGGCCTTCATTGCAGAATGAGCCTAATACCAAACATCAAATTCTGTCAATCGAGCTGCCCATTTAATAAGCCTTTTGGATGCTTCTGGCCTTTGGAGCACTTTTCAAAGGTTAGTGTCTGTCCGAACTACCACGATGTGGGCCTGAAAATAAGGCCAAACCTTGATATCCTATGTGAACAGCTTTAGAGCTAACTGCTTCAATATGGGATATTTCAGTTCCTTAAGACTTTACTGATATAATAAATAGGGAACTATTGGCCACTTTCTTCCCGTACTTAAACTGAACTAATGGCTATAGGTGAGACCGCTAGATACATATACAATGTTTCACCCATTTGAGGTCTGCTAAACAATAGTGGTGAGCTAAGGAATTGCTTTAGTTCTTCAAAGGCTAGCTGACACTTAGGAGTCCACTTGAAATTCTTTAAGTTTTTTAGAGCCTTGTAAAATGTAAGACATCGTTTAGCTAAACAAGAGATAAATCTGCACAGGGTTGTTACCTTTTCATTGAGCTTTTGGACTTCTCTGATTGATTTTGGTGGTTCCATCTCTGGGATGGCTTGGATATTTACTGGATTGGCTTCTATCTCTCTCTCAGAGATTATGAATCCAAGGAACTTTCGGACTGTACACCAAAAATGCATTTTTCTGGATTAAGTTTGAGAAGAAATTTTCTGAGAGCTGAGAAATTTTCTGCAAGTTCAGTTGGTAAGTCTGCCGATGCTTTTCCTTGACTATCATATCATCCATATAGACCTCCATATTTCTTTCGAGCTGGTGAGCAAAAAGCTTATTCATCAGCCTTTGATAAGTAGCACATCCATTCTTGAGCCCGAAGGGCATGAATGAGTAACAATAAGTACCTCAATGCATGATGAATGTGATTTTTTCTTCAACTATTTGATTCTTTGGGATCTGATGATAGCCAGTATAGGCATCCAGAAAGGCTTACTCTTCATATCAATATTGGGCAATGGGTAGCTATCTTTGGGCAATAGGTTAGCTGTCTTTGGGGCAGGGCCTATTTAGATCAATGAAGTCAACACACATTCTCCATGTCCCATTAGCTTTCTTCATCAGGACTACATTTGACAACCAGTATGGATACAAAACCTCTCGTATGAACCCATTTTTCAACAAAGTATCTATTTTCTCGGCCATTACCAGTTGCCGTTCGAGAGCATGATTTTGCTTCTTTTGTTTAACAGGTTTATAATCAGGTTAAATATTAAATGAATAGCACAATACTTCAGGAGATATGCCCTTAATATCTGAATGCTATCAGGCGAACACATCAATGAATTCTTTGAGTACTACAATGAGTGCATCTCTTTTAAGTCCTACTTTATTGGAAGCAATTTTGATCATTTTGCCTGGTGCGAGCTCAACCTCTTATAGTGAGTCCAACGGCTCGACTTTTAGAGCTAGGTTGATTGGAACAGAGTATCCAATGGTAGCTCTTGGTTTTCTTCCTTCAGCATTATGACATAAGCCTCCCAAGCTACTTTTTAATTGCCTCGAAGTACTGCGATACCCTCTGAAGCTGGGATTTTAAGCACCAATTTGAGCATAGAAATATATGCATCCACCACAATCAATAAGGGTCGCCCAAAAATGGCATTGTAAGCAAGGGTATGTTTACCACCATGAAATAGCTTATGTATGTTCAGACTATTGCATCATCTCCAAGCTAAAGAGCTAGGCTAATAGACCCTTCTACTTTGATCGACTGTCCGGATAACCCAATGAGCAGTATTGACACTAGCTCCAGATATTAATACACATACCTAATGCCATATACGCTTAGAGGGTTATAAAGTTTACCGCACTTCCTGTATCTACTAAAATCCATTAGACTAAATAGTCTTGGATGAGAGCTTCTACTACCAAAGAGTCAGTATGCGGTTGGCGAACATGAGTACCATCAGCATCCCAGAATTGCACATTATAACTAAAAAATGGCAAAATAGCTCCGAGGGAGAACATCTCTTTAGCTTTTCTCTTCTTAGAATCATCAAAAACATCATAATGTTTGCCTCTTGCAATAACATGGATGACCCCGATCGAAATCTTCTTGCTTGAGCTGGCTTTGTTCATGTCTTATAGCCAAGGTGATAGAGATCAGTCTCTGCGATTCTTATCTCCATCCTTAACAAATTGAGCAAGCTTGCCTTTAGAATTAAAAATTTAATTTTTCTTTTTAGTTGTTTACATTCATTCATTTCATGCCCTTTATTCCTGTGAAAAGAATAGTAAAAGCTTTTGTCTCTATTGGGATTTTCTCTCATGGGTCATGGCCAGTTAACTTGAGCATTTTCCTTTAGTCATGCCAAAATTTGGGACCTCGTGGCATTTAAGGGTATCCACCAATCTTCGTATTAGTCTCCTGAACATGGGGTGGAAACAACAAAAGCCCAGTCATATCTACTTGACCCTCTATTCTTGGAGTTACTTCCGTCCCGCGTTGCTTCTCTCGCAGCCTATTCTACTCGAGTCTCTACTTGTGTCCCCATATTAAGAGCTATATCAAAGTTGATGAGTTTTATCCATTCTAATGTACTTATGCGCCCGTGGCATGAGCTTGGTAAAATCATTAGATGGCTTTTTGCTCAGCAAATCACTAAAGTCTTAGCATCTTGTATTGCATACCAAAGCGTTGACGGCCATTTTTCGGTTTAGGTTCTACATGTCTATCACAACAAATTTGAACCTTTCCACATAAGCTCGTAAGGGCTCGACTTTCTCTTATTGGACCTAGTTAAGGTCAGCTGAAACCTTTATAGGATGGATGGCAGCTATGAGCTTAGCTATAAATATATCGTTGAATTGCTCAAAATTTTTCATTGAGTGCTTGGGTAAATTGTAGAAACAATCTGGGCGGAGTTAGTAAGAGTTTGAGAGAAGATCTTGCACAAGGCGCATCTTCAGTGGTGTGCACGAGTATGGTGTGATTGAACTGATTCAGATGAGCTCAGGGGTCGGTGTTGCCGTTGAATTTGGGAAAATTTGGTAGACATATTTTAGGAAAAAAAAAGTGGCCAGAATCTCCCTAGATAAGGGAGATCTAAAACTGCTCTGATATTATAGGGTGTTTCGATTTTGATATTTCTACATTTGTTCTTCAAAGAGCCATTCAAACTGCTCAGCTGTGAAGGTTATGGTTGAGAGTGGGACTAGTGTACTGAGTAAGGGTGGAGGAGCAGGTGTGGAAGCCAGAGGAGCTGCCTGAGCAGCCATGGAAGATAGGGCCGTTAAGAGAGCTTGGACAATTTGCGGGGTGAAACAAGGAATGGCTGGCATAGGAGCGGTTTGGGAGGCTACTTGTGTCTTTATGTTTGAGGAGGAAGTTGTTGTATTGGTAATGCCAGATTTTGTTCAAGCTGATCTTTTGGGGGGACGGGGGTAATGTTAAAGTCAGGTAAAAAATCCATCATCAAAAGAAAAAGGAAAATCTCGGGAGTTTCCATGCTTACCGCACCAAATGATGACGGTTTGAATTTTTCAGCCTGTCGTTTGGAGGAAATCACCTGAAAAATACAAAATCTGACAGGTTTTCGACAAGAGAGACTCCGACGGTCAAGTCAGAAATTGATGAAATTATCTATGGAAATTACGAGAGAGAGCTAAGTGAGTTCCATACTTGGATTTCTAACTATTTATAGAGTTATGTAGCAGAGTTTGAGTATAAATATAAGTCCCAACTTAGATAGAACTCTTATCAATTCCTGATTTAAAGAATCAGATAAGATGAATCCCAAATAATCCTTGTCACGGTAGAATTGGGACCTTCTAAGGACTCTAGGAGTGTTCATAAATAGTTGAAACTCTCAAGTATCATTCTGATTCCGAGCCATTAGAAGAGACTGACCTGTTTGCAAGATGAATATTCGGATGAGTTCAGTTAATAGTACTACATAAATGAGTTTCCGGTTATCAAAAATAAATATTAAAAATAATCAAATTTTAAAGACATTACATCTATAGCCAATAAAATGATACAAAATTTTATGAATTTAATTTATATAAAAATTGAAGTTGAGAGACATATTAGATGGTATAAAATTAAAAGTTCATAAATGACATGCGTAAATTATTCAAGCAATTTCTAATGTCAAATTTCTAACGGATGTCATGTCATCAATCTGCACCAATTAGTATTTGGAATTTTTGAGATAATTAATTTAAAGTTGGATGAATTTTAGGTTATAAATTAAAATTATGGAATATAATGGGTATAAGGTGATAATTTAAGGATGATGAGTGCAAATTATTATTATTTTTACTAGTAAGCAAATATTATAAAATTTTGAATTGCTCAAGAATTTGTTTAAATTGAAAGGAAAATAAGAGTATGTGGCTAGGTATTTGGCCAAATAGAATTACTCAGTTCTTATAAAACTTATCACGTCTAGGTAGAAATATGGCTTTCAAATTAAATACCGAATTAGTGGATGCTGGCAAAAGGCATTTATGTCTAAAGGGACGGACTGAAATTTGTGCTAAAATTCAAGGCCAAGCAGTCTTGAACTAAACTTGATCATAAGATAAATGTTTGCTGAGTCTTGCGCCCATCAGTTTAAAGTACACAAATGGAACAAAATTGTAATTTACCCCTTAATAAATTCGTTTTACTTCAATAATAATTTTACAATTAAATTAAATACATTATCAACTTTTTTTTCCAACTTCAACTTTTTTTTCTTACAACTAAAAGAAACTATTAGTGTGGGATAACCGAACTGGTACTCCTCACACACATTTAAAAGTATATTTATATCCTTGCATGTTTAAAGGTAAGGCGCCACTCGACCCAAAAACTATAGTTGTCCGGTAAACATATTCTCTAAACTTCAATTTTATTTTTTCTTGCAACAAAAAAAAAAAACTATTGGTGTGGGATAACCGAACTGGTTCTCCTCACACACATTTAAGAAATATATTTATATCATTGCACGCTTAGAGATCAAGGCGCCAAGTAATCGCATTCCCTAACTTTTAAATTCACCACGCTCCGCAAGCGTTATCTTGCCAGATTTAACGAAACTTACATCATTTGCTGCCCTTTTGCGTCCCTCGGGATTAGAACCTAAGAGCTCTAATATTATTTAAAGATTGTGACCGAATTCATTATCATGGTCCCACGCTGGCCTTCCGCATCAACCAGTGCACCCCGATGCACCAACGTGCATCAAGGTCATAACTAGGTAGTCCATAAGAACTTGCCTTTGAAATTCTCGTTTCTTTAGCGGGCTTGGACCATGTCTCCAGAACAATCTCAGTACATATGGCGCAAGACGATTCCACATATCGAGGTCGGAATGCGATCGGGTGTTTTCACATCTTACCGTAGTGCCCGCTTTGTGAAGATTGCCGATTGATGAACAAGAAGGAAAATGGAACTATTGGATTTTGTGACTGGCCCCCGGCTCCTTTGGACCCTTCTCCCGCCCTCTGCCAGTGGAAGGATCCCCCTATCCTATGTTGTTTTCCCCTTTTCATAATAATAAAGACACCCCTCGACCCAAAAACTATAGCTGTCAGATAAACGCATTTCCTAACCCTTAAATCTAAATAGCTATCATCTGAAGTCTATCACATTTAATGTGAACGGAACAAATTATATAAAGCTCTCAATTCTATTAGACATGCTCTAAAAGCTCTCCTCACTCGAGATTTTCTCACGGAAATTCGCCATAACATGCCCGAAATTATCAACTTTGAAATATGAGAAGTAATTTTGACTCAACCTCAGCCCAATAAAGTTAACTAATTCTAATATAAATTGAATTTAACTGAACGTTTGAAGAACAAAAAAGCAGCATACGTCAAATCCTTCAACCAAATGAATTTCGCTTCTCTACCAATAAATCAGATTGCAACCACGAAGAGAAGTATTCAACATATGCTCGAATTTCCAAGCCAGTGAAGAAGGTTAATCCAAGGAGTCGTGTTACATGAAAATCTTAATTTCTTAACAAATCACATTCAAGAACTATCAAAGAAAAATTAAAAGAAAATGTGATACTATATGAATTCAAGGTGTCCTCTTCAAGATGCAATGAGTAAAGGATTAAAGCGGACATGAATCTTAAATAGCCAAAGTGAAAGAGAAAAATCAAGTTGCATAGGTGGAATTTTGATGTGTATCTATTTTGCCTGATAAGGTCTTTGTTTCTAACAATAATGAATATACAACATTAAATTTGTGGAACAAAATGATTCAGTTATCAGGGTGTCACAGCACTGTACAACCAGATTAATAGCCACAAAGAATCAAAGCCTAGACAGCAGCCACCTGCAAAATTTACATTAAAAATATAAATGAATAACCAAATAAATACGATGACTAAAATGAAATGGGATAATATAAAAGCTTCAAATATGCATATTTTACAATAATATGATTCAAGTCGAAATTTTCAATTTGCACAGTAAAGCAGCGAATCCTACAGCAGAGTCCCAACTACTTATCAAATTCATAAATCCTGTCCTAACAAAATCACTGGTGTACACCCACCCAGCTTCCATAGAATTTCTAACCTATCTACATACCAAAAAAAAAATATATGTTTCATTGATTTCTGCAGGATTTTTATACATCCAAAGAGAATGCCAAGAACCCTTTGCGATATGCTCGATTAAGGGCTTGTTACATTAGTTAACTTACATGTGTTTTTTCATATAATCAGCTTATATTTTCACTTGATATTCAGAACCTAAGCAAACTTTACAAAGAGGACACTTGCCACCAGAAAACATGTACTCTGAGAATGCTGCAAGCAAATATATGAACATCTACTGCAACATTAGTATCAAATCCTTATATCTCTGCAAAAAAAATATATCTTTCAATCAGAATCCTGGACATCGCAAAAGGTTTACTAATTTGTCAATCAATGGATCGTCGCTCAACTAAATAATCTCCTCAAAGCTGATTAACATGCAACAATTATTCATGAATAGTGTGGGCTGTATTTATTGAATACAAAAAAGTAAATTAAGTACCTCACTGGTTTTGCCACGAAAGTCCATTTGAATGCCTGAAAAACTTTGATGTAAACTAGGGCAGAGAAAGCAAGAGAAAGAAGATTTAAGCTACTGAATTGCATAACCCTACTTGATCATGGCAATGCTACAATGTACTCAACAATGCTAGAAATTCAGCTGGTTCATCACCTTCTTTGATAATCTGTTAACAATCAGCATTCAAGATACACAACTTATCAGCAAAGCATGGCTGCTTCAAATGAAACATATAAGTTTGCACAAACAACTTGAACCCATGTGCTCCTGCATGTTAAAATAATGCAAAGAGAACAAACACGCCAATAGGACAGAGAATATTAAAGAGTAACGTCAGAAATGAACAACAAACCGCATGAGGCACTCAAGGGGGAAAATCAAAATTCAACAAGAAAAAATTAAATTTCCTAGGGCATTGCTTTTCAGAGTTTTATGCATTCCAGACACAGTTGTTCATGTCTACTGTCTAACTTCACTCCAGATAAGTTTTTCAGCTTGTTAATTAGCATAATCTTTGATGATCTCTTTGCTATAAGAATAATAACCAAAAACATTGGCATGTATTCTTTCTAATCCAATTAAAAACTGTGAGCGGACTCCAATAAAGAAAGTAAGTTTTTAATTCCTCACCTGCGACACCAACAATTTCTAGTACCATTTGATGGCCACTTTTCAAGTCCATCAGACCATATTTCACCTAATTTAACGAAAGAATGATTCCTACGTTGACAAAAACAATGTCATATTTCATGAAACATAGAGGATTTAGTATAGAGGGCCAACAAGCTTTCTGATCTCATCTGATGGATTAATCTCTATCATGGAAGTAAAAACTGTGCAAATTGCAAAACATTTGAGACATCCAAGATACCTTATCAAATAAGCAAATATCAACTTCTCATAAATATTAATCTCACTAAATAACAAATCCCCATTCTCATAAGATGGAATTAAAAATTTTACTCTCAGCAGCGCTATAGGATTTTGCAACTGGAAATCAACATCCATCCCACTTCCTATATATATATATATATATAGAGAGAGAGAGAGAGAGAGAGAGAGAGAGAGATCTCAGTTGCATCTAAGACATTACTAAAACAACAAGAATTCAGATATTGTTTCTGCTAGAACAAGGAAAAAAAGCAACCTCATAGCTTCTCAAATCAACCAAGATCCTACATTAGCTGCCAACTTTCATGTTTAGCTGACTGAGGTTTTAACAATATTACTAGAAAAGAAAAATCAAAAGCGAGGGACACTTCCGAAGAATTATGCAACTCACAAACACAAAAAATGTATAGATCCAACTGGCAAAATCTACAAACCAAAGAAAATTATAACTTTTATGAAACAAAAATTCAAAAGTGTTAAAGGGAATCACATACCTTCACAGGGATATCCTTTGGAAGACCCATTTGAGTTAGAACATGACAACCAGCTTGCTTCCAGTCAGCATAATTTCCGTTTATTAGTCCTTTACTGTAAACTGATGTCTCATCAAAAGACCTTCCTACCCATAAATATAGAACTCTACTCTCTTCCCTGCCTATATTTGTAGCTGGTGTTGAAATTACAAAAGCAGCTTTAGAATCCAAGCCACTGGTACCAAAATTTGGAGCTTTTTCCAAACTGGGCCAGTGGCATACCAATGGTTGCTTTACATTATGAAAAGATGAAGCACCTTCATCCTTTCCATTTAAGGTGGAACACCCCAAGCCTTCTCCCAAAAGACAACTTCTTCTGGATCCATCACAATTATTTACAAAGGCTTCTTTGTTACATAAATCAGCACTAACTACTCTATCAGGAGATATATTCAACTTGAATTGCTGAGCTGAACCCTTGTCTCCTTTAACATCACTCTTGGACTCTAGGACAATTGCTGTACTGTCTGAATTACACCAAGAGAAATCATCCTTGTTTATTTTAGCAACATCTTCCTGAAAGACAAGTGAACTTGGAGGAGTGCTAGTCACCCTCATGTTATCAGTCATTGCTGGCAGCTTCAAGGACTTTGACAAGCTACCTCTGCGTTCTGCAAGTGAAGGTGAAGATTTTTTAGATGTTGAGATAGTTACTTTCGATGACCTATTGACAGCATTAAATCCAGGACTACTAGATAGTGGTTGAGAAGGAGCCTTGGGTGAAATAAGATACAAGTTAGAGAAGTTAGACAAAGTTGAAGATACCGGAACAGAACTTGAAGGTGCTGATGGAGAATCTAGAGAGGATTCTGAGAAGCATTTTGAGCTAGTGCTAGAATCAGAGGAGATCGAATCTGGAGAAAGATATGGAGGGGAAGAAGAAGATGATGACAATGATGAAGATGATGACGGTGATGAGGAGTGAACAATCATCATGGAATCTGAATAGACCCGGGAGAGGAATATTTTCGGTGCTGAGACAAACTCCTTCATGTCAACAGGAGCAAACTTCCTCCTCAGCACACTCCAACTGCTTTCTCTAGCAGGAAGGTGGGTTTCATGTTCATTCTCTGATGATGCAAATGGAGGCACAAAACCTCCCTTAATTGCTTTCTGGAAAATCTCAAAATCAACATTGTAAGCATCAACTTTTCTTTCACCAGCACAAAGCTTAGCTGCTGCTCCTCCATGGCTCACTCCATTCCCAGATTTCTCCATCAAAGGTAGATAATTCGAAAAGGCATCCCAAAAATAAGCTGGTTCTTCTCCTTCTTTGATTACTATTATTGGCCCTTGAGCTCTCTCATAACGAACAATCTGGCATACAGCTCCTCTAGCATCCCTCTCCATAATAGCATCACAACTTTTACCAATCCAGATATATATTGCAGAAGGTATATGAATAATAAAGACACCTCTAGAATCCAAAGCAGATGGTGATGGATCATTCAACATTCTTGGGACAAGATGCAAGGGGTCATATGGTGAATGTGGAGCTACTCTATACATCCTTAACAATGAACTAGGGCTAAGAGGGAACGCATGAACCCGTTTTTGGCACTGTAATAACTGGCAAGCAAAACCCATATTAGGGTCAGCAATCCCTCTCGCAGCCTTAACGTATTGAAATGCATCGTCAAAACTCTGACCCTCTCTCCACATAAGATATGCTATCACTAAGGAGGTGGACCGAGAAACCCCCTGGCAACAATGAACAAAAACCCTACCACCCTGCTCCCTAACATCCTCAAAATAATCAAAAACATCATATAGAATACTTGTAATATCCTCAGAAGGACTGTCCTGTAACCACAAGGTCCTATAAACAAAATCAGCCTTGAAATATTCAGGACAAACAAAACCCACACAATTTAAAACATGTGTAATCCCATTCTGTTTTAAGATCTCCCTATCCCTAGCAACTGCATCCCCACCAAGATAAACATGCTCTGCTACCTTAGAACATTCTTTATCAAAGAAAGCAATCCTGTCTCTTTTCACTAATCCAGCATTCTTGTCTGGGTTTCTTTGGATGGAAGATAAATCAAGTTTCAATCTCTCACCATTCTTGTTTCCACTCGGGGTGGTCGGCTGAGGCCACTCACCTACATCATCAGAACCAGCTTTAGGCCACTCATCCAAACTTCTACGAGCAATTGCCAGTGGCTGCAAAGGTGGCAAGCATGACCTTGCTTTGAAGTTTTGTTGTGAACGTGGGGTTAAAGGAACAGGGTACCTACGGTTTTGCCCATTATTACCATTACCATCATTGCTATTTGGATCTATAACACAATCTTTCTCTTCAGCTTCAGGATTTTGAAGGGCAGTCCTAGAAGAGGACCAGGAAGCAGAGCGCCAGAACATTTTGCGGGAGCCAGCAGCGGTTGGAAGCTGGCGCGGAGCCAGAGGATTCCCATCCTCTTTGCCCACCATGCCCACTCCACTTTAGAAACTAAAATTAACTCCAATTTAATTCAAACCCAGAAATCTCAAAGCCTTACTGCTCTTTTTCCTGTTTCTTAAATTTGAGAGAAAAACTGGAAAGCTTTAACTATAAATTGAGAAACAAAGGCTCATACCAGATCAAATTGTGCCATACCCTTCAGAGCATCACTGCAAGCAAAAGTTAGCAGCAAATCACCAATTATGCATTAATTTAATAGAACACAAGAACCAAATACCACAACAATTTAACAATAAATTAATAATTCAGAACGTGAGATTTTCGAAAACCACAAATTGAGGAGGCAGTAAATAGAAACCCACTTAAAGTTTTGAAGTGGGAATTCGAAAAGTAGTATAAAAATCACATATTTTAGGGTTTCTGTTTCGTTCTCTCTCCAGTGATGCAATATTTACAGAAACACAGAAGGGTTAGATTCGAAACTTACAGTGTAAAACAAGAGGGTAAATCCACGAAGAGAAGCACCAGATTTAGAGGAAGAAGGAGAAAATAATAAGCGAAGTGCGAGGAGGAAGAAGAAGAAGAAGAAGAGGGAAAAGGAAAGGGGTAGTAGCAGTCTTTTTCAGTTGTGACTTTCTTTCCTTTAATTGACTCAGAGAGAGAAAGAGAGAGAGAGTGAGTGACAACCATTAACATTTGGTTTAGCCCAATATTTATACAAACTCTTAAATCTTTTTATCTTTTCAATTATATTTTCTTTTCCATTTATGGATACCGAAACATGACCGCTCCAACCAAAAAAACCGAACTACTACAAAAATTGCTAACACAGAGAGGCGATTTGTTTTTAATTTCACATTTTCAAAATTATACTGCTTAAAGTCGTTAAATTTAATTGAATATTAATATGATTTATGAGTTTATTTAATTGTTGATTTTAATTTAGTCTTGTAAATAAAATGGAGTTTAAATTCTTTTGTCAATTAATTAACACATTAACACAATATATAAGCTTATTTTATTTTACAAATTAAAATTAAAAGTTTTCATTTTATGGAATGCATTCTCAAAAAAAATAAAAAAGTATGAGTGGTAAAAAAAATTCAAATTCTCTTAAAAGAAATTCAACATATACCATCGTAATGGCCGTTTCTAATTATTGTTATGATAATTTCGATTTTGAATTAATCGATTTCGTAAGTTTAAAAAAATTAAACAAATTATCAGAGAGTCATATACTTAGGGGTGAGAAAAAAACCGATGGACTCGGTTAACCGAAAAAAAAATCCGAAACCGAACCGATGAACTGGTTAACCGATTGTAATGGACTGGTTAATGGTTAGTGTTTTGAAAAAACCGATATTAATGGACTGGTTAATGGTTTTTGACTCATGTGACTGGTTAACCGAACCGAAACCGAATTTTTAGTTAATTTATTAATTTATTAATAATTTATAACAATTTATCCTAATTAAAAGTAATCATGTAATTTTTTTTATTATACTAATTATTTTAAAGTTTTTAAGTTTTTTTAATTGGCTATTAGTAAGTATAATAATTTATCTAATTAAAAGTGATTATGAACCGGTTAATATATTTACTTATTAAATATTAATTTTTAAAAACAAATTTGCTTATATCCATCAAATATTTTTATTTTAACAACAATAATGTTATATTATAGTGAAAAAAAATTTAATTTTTAAGTATTTTGAACATTTTAATTTTATTTATGAATATATTTATAATTATAGCGGTTAACCGAAAAATATTGGGTAACCGATCCGAAAATCCGAAACCGATGGACTGGTTAACCGATGGTAATGGACTGTAATTTCAAAAAACCGATATTAATGGACTGGTTAATGGACTGAGACTAATGGACCGGTTAACCGACCATGTTCACCCCTACATATACCCAAAAAAATAAATAAAAATTAAAAGTAAATTTTTTACCTTTATTTGTAAATAAACTGTTTTTCTTTTTTGGGCGATCCATGCTTTGAAATTGAATGCATAATTTAATATAAATGCATATTTTGAGATATATTCCTTCCTAATATAGAGAGAAGTAGAGGAGAAAATAAATTGTTTTCCATATTAAATTTACTGAAATTCCCTTTGATTTTTCATAATCTTATTTAACAAACAACATAAATATAAATATGCACTTTAAATTTGCAACCTTTCAATTTATAGCTGTACTTATCATTTCTCTATTTTTCATTTAGTCCCCAAGAAAAAATATATATATTTCCTTCCATATTTAATTTTCTTATATTTTAGTTCCTCGTAACATGTGACCCTTAATTACATATACGGACACATGAATTTGATTTAATAATTTATTTTGAACAACTAAATTTTAACAATAACTTATTAAACATCGGTAAGTTGTCAAATTTAGAAATAATAAACACAAATTTATATTAAATTTAAAAAATTAAAGCATTTTCAATTATACTGATACGACATTACACAATACAAAAAATAACAAAAAATTTATCCAAATTAATAAAAAAATAATTTGTTAAATTTTTAATTATCGCTAATTTTATTGTGCACGTAAAACATATATTTCAATTGCAATAGTTCAAATAATATATTGATACAATTAAGTATCTAGTGTTTCAAATTTTTCAAAAATATTGTAAAATTGTGTTCATTATTTATAAAATTAATAAGTATAGAAACTTTTATTATTAAAATTTACGTTTTCAAATAAATTATCCTACCAAATTTAAATGTATTTATATGTATTAAGCCTGTTTAGATTATTGGTCATAATAATTATTCAAAGGCTACTTATAAAACGGTCAAAGTTCTCTTTTGGTAGTCCTTTATGATGCAAATAGAAATGGCAATAATATCATAACACTCGATTCATAATTAAGATTCCATAAGGATTTGGATTTTTTATTGACTTTAAATTTATTCTCCCATTACTTAATTAGCTGCCTAATATACTTATTAATTATTATATTGTTTTTTTTTTATAAAAAAATGCAAATATATGCATGATATTCCTTCCATTTTATTCTATGTGTCACTTTTGAGTAAAGTATAAATTTTATTTATATGATATTTTTAAATTTATAATGTAATTTAATTTTTTTTATTTTATTTTATTTTTTAATAAAAATTAACAAATTAAATTTAAATTTATACATTAAATTATTCAATTTTATTCTAAATTTAAGTCTAATTAATATTTTTTAATTATAATAAAAATAATAAAAATGATACATAAAATAAAATAATAGATTGAGATTATAGAATTTGATTTAGAAATTCAGGTTTTCCAGGGATAGGAGGTTGAGAGAGAGTTCTTTGGCACAATGGACACGTGTCACTAATTAATTTGTCACTTAGGGCACAGACACATTAGCACTATTGGATTACATGCGCTAATTGAAATCCTACTGTGTACAAATTTGTGTTGATAATTATTGATTTTCTTCAAGTGTTTAATTGAAAAATCTAAAAGTATAAGGGGCAGCTTAACAAATTGGTATAAATAAGGATGTCAAATTGTGTATTTATAATTATTTATATTATCTAATTTTTTTATATAATTATTGATATTATTCAATTTTAACAAGATTGGTTCACTGTGAAAGAAAAACTCTTTTAATATTAATTTTATTCATTTACAAGACTCAAATTTTAAAGAGAACAAGTGTCAAACTATTTATCGGTTCTCTTTTGTCCCATTCTAAGTGTTAAATTTCATCATTTAATTTTGTTCCACTTTAAGTGTTTATTTAGGAATTAAAGAGAAAATTTTACGTATTTATTCTTATTTATTATGTACCGCTACATTTAATAGAATGATAAACTTAGTTTTTACCATGTAAAAATCAAATATAATAATTGAAATAAGAAAATGATAATTTTGTGTATTGCTAAAAAAATTATAAAGTCAAGATATTCTAATTATTTCAGTAAGATTGGACATTTAAAGGAGCCCGACTCTTATTGCTTTTACAATATTTTTTAATATTTTTATGATTATCATGAAATTAAGTAGTTTCCTAAAAAGGCCAATTATTATTTGAGCAATAAAATGTAACACATAGCTCTCATTAAAATTAAAAAGAAAACAAAAAAAACATTTTAAGCTAAAACTAAAACTTGAAAATATCCAACCTATGTTAATATGAACATTATTAAAACATGTTAAAATTTATATTTCAATTGATTTTATCTTTCGGACATCAACTCCAACACGCCGAGGTCGAATCCCTAACCTATGAACTTATACCTTAATTGTCAAGGTATAGAAGTCGCCACGAAGCTTTATTATCGTCAATAAAGAAAGGATTTGTTGTTTTATTGTAAAAGTTGATTTCCAATTAATGTAATTATCATTAGAATTAGTAATGTAAATAAATATCCGATTTGTGCTTGTTTCTTATGATCTGACCTTGAAATAGTCACAATATTCTTGAGTAGATGTGATTTCTTACTTCATGATAACACAGCAAATATCATTTGCTCTAAAACCCATCCAGCCGGCCCACTAACTGGCAAGGCCCAAGGCCTATCAGCCAAAGTTAGCAGACACGAGCTCTAAGGCAGCGCACATGCCCGATCGGCTGATGTGACCGCTAGTTCCATCAGCCGCCTGACACAAGACAGCGCCCATGCCTACCACCTGCTCCCTTTCATGTCGCCGAATACCTACTCTGACAGCCAGTAATCACTCTCCAGGCACTCGAGTGCCCCTCAACTATCTCATATAAATAGCCTAGCCAACGATGGCTCCAGGTATTGAATCCAAGACTTTCTATCTCTAAAGCACTTTCTCTCTCTAAGCTACTAACTTAAGTTTCGGAGTGCTAAAGCCTGGTCCGACCGGGCTCCTCTTATTGCAGGTTTCTCTCATCCGATCGGATCGCCCTCTCTCCTACAGATAAAGACATTCTCGGCTTTATCATTTGGTGCTTTCGTTGAGAGATGGCAAACTCAAGATCCAATGAGAATACAACCCCCATGGACCTCGACCATGACGACAACGCTCGTGCCATTTCAGGCACCTCGAGAAGGAGGGAAGGGCCCTCCAGGTCCCCCATGAGGGCCAACCTCCTTCCCGATTTCAATGACGCCGCTACGAGGCGACCAGAGGACACCCCCATCACTGTGAGGGACATGCGCGCTATTCTCAGTGATTTCACAAAAAGCATTATCCAGACCCTTAAGAAGGGTAAGATGCCAGCAGCTTCTGAAAGAGCCCAAGAGGATTACCTCGCCGGCGAAGACTTCAGGAGGAATAGGAACCGGGGAATAATCATTAATGAGCCGCGAGCCCAGGAAACTCGAAAGAGCGCGGTCAGGGCCTCGGAAAGGAGTGGCAAGGGGAAGCAGGTGATGTCCGCGAACAGGGGGTCCCCTTATTCTAGCAGGGCCACCACTCCCGCTATAAGGGACGACTTGTCCCACATGTGCACTCCTAGCCGCAACCCTGCGCGAAAGAACAACAACGAGTCCACCGCCACGACCTTGAGTAAGGAGGACCAATGGCTTAAGCAGAAGCTCAAGCAGTTTGGTTTCTTCGCGCCCAATAAAGGCGCATTTGAAGGAAACACATGTGGGAACACTGCCTCCCCATTCTGCAGGGAAATCACTGACGCCGAGCTCCCTCCCAGGTGGAGAGACGTGGTTATGGAAAGGTACACAGGTAGGACAGACCCTACCACTCACTTGGCTGAGTACTTGACCAAAGTCCAGGTCTATACCTACGACGAACAGATAACCTGCAGGGTCTTCCCCACCACCTTGGGAGGAGATGCGTTGACATGGTTCCATGACCTGCCTCTGGGATCCATTACGTCCTTCAGACAGCTAAAGGAGCTGTTCACCACGAGGTTCATCGTGCAAACACGTGCACCTAAGACGATGAACAACTTATGCAACCTTTACCAGAGGACCGATGAAAGTCTGCGAGACTACATCGATAGATTCCAGGCTACCATGTCTGAAGTAAGAAACGTCAATGTAGAAATGGCGACCAATGCCTTGACTGGGGGCATCACTGACCGTCCACTCTTTGAATCACTGACAACAAGACCCCCATCCAGTTTCGCCGAGCTCATGGAGAGGGCCAGGCAGCACATCCAACTGGATAATGCCCTTAGGTCCAACAGAGGAAGAAGGACCAGCGTCCTGGACTGTTTGCAATATTCGGACAGCCGCTCCTCTAAAGGCCAGGACGGAGCAGCCAGTTCCAGAAATTCAGGCCAGACGAAAGGGCCAAGGAGAGATCGGTCTACGCGTTCAGACGATCAGCCTGAAAGAACGTTCACCCCTCTCAACGCCACCCCGACCGCGGTGCTGATGCATATAAAAGAGAAGCACCGCTGAGTAAATTGGCCCAGAGACTTGTCCGAAAGGAGCAGGGCAGTGAGGGATAGAAGTAAATATTGCGAATTTCACAGAGACGTCGGTCATTTAACCGACGAGTGCACTTCGCTCAAGAGGGAGATCGAGAGGCTGATACGCCGCGGAGCCCTCAGGAAGTTTATAGGCGAAGCCTCGAAGGGACGACCCTGACTCAGACGATGATGAGCGCAGGAATCCCAGAAATACCAATCCGGGCAGGCCCTATGCCGGGGTTATAAATGTGATCACAGGAGGGTCATCCTACGGAGAGGATCTCCCCAAGAAAGGGAAAGGGAAAGGCGTCTACCTCCCCCGCCAGGCCGAGCAGCCTGCCTCAGTCACCATTTCCAGCGAAGACGCACGAGACATCCTATTTCCTCACGAGGACGCTCTCGTTGTAAGAGTTAGGATTAATAATTTCAATGTGAAAAGAATTCTGGTGGACAACGGCAGTGCTGTCAACGTCCTAACTCTCCAGGCTTACAAAGCCATGGGTCTTCCGATCGGAGAGCTGAAGCCGAATGCCACACCTCTGATCGGACTGGGCAACACCACTATCCCGGTGGCAGGATCGGTGGAGCTCTTTGTCGAGCTAGGCCAAGAAGCAGTAGCTCATGCCTGTAAGGTAATTTTCATGGTCATCGATATGACATTTGCCTATAATGCTATCTTTGGCAGGCCATTGCTCTTCCAGACCGGAGCCGTGACTTCCATCCGCTACATGGTGATGAAAATCCCAACAGCAGGTGGCATCGCCATTTTGAGAGGCGACCAAAAGGCATCCCGAGAGGCTTATGTAACGATAATAAAGCAGCAGCGGGAGGCGATGGTTGTAGAGCCCGGTCTCGAACAGCCAGAAAAGGCAGAAAGGCCCAGGATGGACCCTGCTGAGGAGACCAAAACGAAGGCGCTGAATAAAGGGAAAAGCGTTCAGGTCGGGACCAGCATGAGTAAAGAAACAGAAGAAAACATTGCCGTAGTCGACCAGACTTCCTCCTCCCTAGACAAGCCGGAGATGATGGAGATCGACCAAGAGGGCGAAACCTGGATGAGCTCGATCAAGCAGTACCTCCAAACAGGTGGGCTGCCCGAGGACAAAGACGAAGCTCGCAAGGTATCCCAAAAATCCCTTAATTACTCCATCATTAACGTTGATTTGTATAAAAAAGCTTTCAGCTACCCTTGGCTCAAGTGCTTGACGGAGGGAGAGGGAGACTATATCCTCCGGGAGCTCCATGAAGGCATATGCAGAGCACACGAGGCGAGTAGAGCTATGGCTAGAAAGGCCCTCTAGACGGGATACTACTGGCCCAGCATGCTCAAGGATGCCCAGGAAAAAGTTAGAAGGTGCCCGCAATGCCAGGTGCATGGGAAGGTAATAAGGCAGCACGGAGCGGACCAACAGCCGATCGAAATTGCATGGCCCTTCGATCAGTGGGGGCTCGACATCCTAGGACCTTTTCCCCAAGGCAAAAGGCAAATGAAGTTTCTCATAGTAGCGGTTGACCATTTCTCCAAATGGATCGAGGCTGAACCTATTGCCACTATCACAGCCGAGAAGGTCAAGAGTTTCGCTTGGAAAAACATCATCTGCAGGTATGGCTTACCCAATGTCTTTATTGCAGATAATGGCAAGCAGTTCGACAGTTCTATTTTCAGAAACTTTTGCCAAGGTCTGAACATTAAATTGAAGTTCACGTCAGTCGCTCATCCCCAAAGCAACGGAATGACTAAGGTCTCCAATCGGACCATCCTGGAAGGGTTGAAAAAGTGACTGGGCGAAGCAAAAGGCAATTGGACTGAAGAACTGCAGAGTGTCCTGTGGACATATAGAACTTCGCCAAGGACATGCACTCACCAAACGCCATTCTCCCTCGTCTACGGCTCCGAAGCAGTGATACCTGTAGAGGTCGGCCTTCCCTCTTACCGATCGGCGCTCTATTCCGAACAGAAGAATGCTGAAGAAAGACGCCAAGACCTAGATCTAACGGAAGGAAAGAGGGAGGACGCCACACCAAGATAGCCGTATATAAACAAAGAGTGGCCAGGTACCACAATGCTAAAGTAAGGTCAAGAACTTTCAATGTTGGCGATCTGGTACTCAGAAAGGCAGACTTGGGATCAGGAAACGCCAGAGTGGGCAAGCTAATGCCGAATTGGGAAGGACCCTATGAAGTCTCTAAAGTCTTGAGCCCGAGCACCTATAGGCTCCGAACTGTAGAGGGCCAAGACATCCCCAGAAGCTGGAATGTGGATGTACTCAAAAATTACCATCTTTAACAATGTATTAGAACTTGGCAATTGCCTGATTAATAAAAAGGTTCTTTCTTTCATCATTATTCAAGCGATGCATCATATACAACTTATGCACTAGTCTAAAGTGTTTGCTTTACGGAGGATCTCACCTCCCTAGCTCGAATATGCAACCTTTATGCAGCTTTACGAGTATCGGTTAGCTCGAGTATGCAACCTTTATGCAACTTTACGAGTATCGGTTAGCTCAAATATGCAATCTTTATGCAGCTTTACGAGTATCAGTTAGCTCGACCATGCAATCCTACGCAACCTTTATGCAGTTATTATGCAGCTTCTACGAGCATCCCATACTATGGTCATGCAATTTTTATGCAAGTAAAAATATTGCGAAGCCGATCAGTCATTTGACTTGAAGGCTATTTAAATTCAGGAAGTACTTGCGTTCAGTACGCAACTTCACAAGTAATACTTAGCTCGATTATATTAACAATTTTAGTACAAATCTATGTATCTCACATTTACATGATTATGCACATCAACACTTTGCGGAAAAAAGAAACTTTATTAAGAATGTTTTGAACTATACAAATTGCAAAGAATTGTTACAGAGATAAGAAAAGCTAATCTAAGCTCCTAAGCTAACTGTCTATATTTACAATATCCACCTCGCCAGGAGGATCAACGATCTGCTCGGCGTTCGGCTCGGCAGTGGCTTGAGAAGGGTCGGCAGTCGATGGTACAGATCCTGTCCCCCCTTCAGAGACAGGCCCCGTTGAAGAAGGCGCCACTAGCTCGGCTTCAGGCGCAGGAGGAACCTCCAATTCGGCTTCAGGGGCTAAAGGCGCCGCAGACTCCACTTCGAATGGAACCTCCTGAACAGTCTCCAGAAGTGAAGGACCTTCTCCAGAAGCTCTCTCTGTTGCTTCACCCTCGGGAGCGCCTTCGTCATCATCGTCGTTTGGAGGAGCAGGCGCTGATGCCGGATCGTCCATCCAAGTTAGATCCACCCCAGGAAAGCGCTTCCCAGCTTTATGAACTAGCCGAGACAACAGCTCCACCTGGGCGTCTGCTAACTCATCAACCAGGCGCTCCTTCTGACTGGCAAGCTCCACCTCAAGAATCTTCGTGAAAGAGGCCTCCTTTTCTTCCTCTGACGTCCTTAAAGACTCCGCTTCCTCGCGAAGCTGCTCGCCTTCTGCCTTCCATCTGGCGTTCTCAGCAGCCAACTCTCTGCACTCGGCATCCAGTCGGGTCGCTTCTGCCTCAAACCGCCTCAGCTGTGCATTCTCAGCAGAAAGCCGGGCAATCTCACTTTTCAACTTGTCGGCCTCGCTCTGCCGAGCCTTCAGATCCTGAGCCGTTTGGTGGGCCTCCTTCCTCAAGGCCACTGTCTCTGATTGGGAGGCAGCATACCGCTCCTCTAGCTTGGCCACCTCAGCTCGAAGGACGGAGTTTTCTTTCTTGGCAGCCTCATAACGAGCGTTCGCCTCCGCCTTGGCCACGGCGCCTGACTCGGCCCTCCCTTTCCACAAGCCGGCCATCAGGTGTAGCCGTTGTGTCCTCCTGGCAGCCTGCACAAGAAGAGCAAGAGTAGATAGGTCAGGCACACGAAGATGGAAACAAGTCTCGAGAACAAAGCAACAAATCCTTACATCCATCAACTGCTGATTGATGGCATTGCTTTCTCTGTTGATCTGACTAGCATCGCCGGCTTCCCTATGATCTTCATCCCGGAGAAGACCCCGGCAGATGAAATTAGCCACTTGGCCCATCGACCAATCATCGCCAAAGTTCTCTCTCAAAATGTCCTTCAGAGAAACCGACCGCCGATCAGAAGAGCATCGTGGAGACTCGCCATGTTGAACAGCTTTGCCTCTGGCGACTACCCGAGCGTCCGACTCGGCTATCAGCTCAGCAGCCCTCCTCTTAGTCGCTTCCTCGGCTTTCTTCTGGGCAGTCTCCTCGGCTTTCTTCTTGGCAGCCTCCTCCACCTCTCGGATCGTATGAGCAATGGGCGCGGTATCATCATCCGATTCATCCCGAAGCCTTAGAGGCCGAGTGTTCTTCAGGTAGTGTTGAGCGGCCCCACTTTGAGGTCCGGGCACCACAGGTCTGACGGTGGGCACAGTGGGGGCTGGAGGGGCAGAAGAGATCGGGACAGCGTCTATCACGACAGCAGAAGAAGTGCCAGCAGCCGCCCGAGAGGATTGCAGCTTCGCTGAGGACATCAATTTCCTCCTTTTCCTCTGCTCTTGGGCCCTTCGCTCGGCCTCACGCTTCTGTTTGATCTTCTCGCCAAGCTGCTTAGACGCATCGCTCCTGCCAGCCATCTCAGCTGCACAACAGAAAATAAACGAGATAAGTTTTTCATACAGAAATCCCTTTCACAAAGCATAAATAAAGTGCAATGCATGATGATGCATAACGACAGTATTTTCTTCCCGATCCTAATGCTCACGTTCTACGTTATCAGCATCTTTGGAGCCGGGAGAGCCAAACAGGGTGGTCAGGAGGAAACTGGACTGATAAGGCTCTCCATGCCTGCTAACAGCGTCCATTAGCTTTTTTATGTCGCCCTCGTACATAGGCTGACCGGTGGCTAGGTCCTTCAGAATCGCGACCCTAGCCGATCGGGTGAGGCGCACCCCAAATCCACCTTTCCTCCCCACCAAGAAATACCGTTCTTTGTACCCTTTCATAGAGGTGGGGACGAACATCAACTTCTTCTTTGGGCGGCTTGTGAAGAAATACTCCGTCCCGTCGCTCCGACCCGAGATGTAGAAGAAGTGAGTGAAAAGCTCCAGGGTCGGCGCTACCGCCTCTATTTTGCAGAGGATTTTGAAGCACACCACCGATCTCCAGCCGTTCGGATGTAATTGGTTAGGGGCGAGACCATACCCCCTCAGTATCGCCATCTCAAAGGCGCCCAGCGGAAACCTCAGGCCTGCATCTAGGCTCCAGAGGTGGCAAATGAATCATTCCCTGTTATCTTGGCCAAAGGGCCCTTCTGTCATCGCCATTGAATCTGGACAGGCCAACACCGATATGTCATCAGGAAGGCCGTACTTGGAGGGAATTTCAGCTACCTCCCCAGCGGTTAGTCGAGAGTGCAACTCGGTGGCTGGTTTGTTCTCATACCAATCCAAAAAGCTTGTGTCTAATGTTTCAGCACTACTGGAGTCCATCTTCAACAAAAAAGAATGAAGGAAAGGCGCAACTCTCTAATTTCTAAATGAAATGTGTGTGGGAAGAAAGCAAAAGACGAAATCACAAAGAAAGCAAAAGGGGAAAAAGTTACTTACTTGATGAAAGAGACTTAAGAAATTCGAAGAAGGAACAAAGGATAGTTGCAGAGATATGGAAATCGAAAGGAGATTTTGACAGAGTTTCGCTAGGGATTTCGAAAGTAAAGAGAAAATGCTTTACAAAGTTCCCTATTTATAAACTAAAGCTTCTCAAACAAGCCAAACGACGCACCATTCAACGAGCGCCACGTGTCGAAAGACATTATGCCTCTGCGAAGAATGAAGCGTCGCCCTCGGTACGTGCACAACATTAAATGAAAAAAGCTGTCCAAGCAGGCGCGTCTCTTCAGAAAAGGCGCCTCCAAAATTCAAAAAGCGCGCCAATACGCGTCTTCGGATCGGGAATCTTCAGAACTGATCCCATCCGAATGGACTTACAAAGGCAAATCTATGCCCGATCGGACCTGTTGAGGGGGGACAAGTAATAACACAGCAAATATCATTTGCTCTAAGGCCCATCCAGCCGGCCCACTAACTGGCAAGGCCCAAGGCCTATCAGTCAAAGGTAGCAGACACGAGCTCCAAGGCAAAGCACATGCCCGATCGGCTGATGTGACCGCCAGTCCCATCAGCCGCCTGACACAAGGCAGCGCCCATGCCTACCACCTGCTCCCTTTCATGTCGCCAAATACCTACTCTGACAGCCAGTAATCACTCCCCAGGCACTCGAGTGCCCCTCAACTATCTCATATAAATAGCCCAGCCAACGATGGCTCCAGGTATTGAATCCAAGACTTTCTATCTCTAAAGCACTTGCTCTCTCTAAGCTACTAACTTAAGTTTCGGAGTGCTAAAACCTGGTCCGACCGGGCTCCTCTTATTGCAGGTTTCTCTCATCCGATCGGATCGCCCTCTCTCCTACAGATAAAGACATTATCGGCTTTATCACTTCATTATTTACTACGTTTGCTTTATACAAAGTTACAATTTAATTTACATTTTCCTATGATGGGTTTTAAGAATATTATGCAACAACAAAAGATTGGTGGTAGATAGGACTAGGAGTATACAATTCTGAATCTTTCTTAATCAAATCAAAATATCAAAAAAAAAATTCAAAATTGAATTGTATAACCAAATCAAATTATTATAATATTAACTTTATTTAAAATGGTTTAGATATTTTATCTAAAATCAAACTAAAAATTATATTAAATTGCACAGAACTGACTTAAGATTGAATTAAACTAAAAAAATCAATATTTATTAATTATTATATATAATACTAAGAATTTATATATAAAAATTATTTATAATTTCTATTCTACATTTATCATATAAATTTAACTTTATAATGTATTTTAATGTCAATAATTACTTAATAAATTAACTTCGAGTTGAGGTGCAAACAGATTGTATTTTGGTTGCTGAAGCAATTCATAAAGATTTGTCTGATAGGTTTTATTTTGGTGATATCATAGATGACTGTAACATTAAAAGATTGTTCCATTGCTTTTGTTTTTCGAACAGCGAATGAGGCTACTCATAGTTTAGTTAGAGCAGTTAGTTCTAAGTCTGTTTGACGAGAGTGGAATTGTCTACCTCCTTTTCTTTTTGATGTTTTATGTTCTGAATTGTTCTTAATGAAAGGTTTATTTCAAAAAAAAAAATTAACTTGAATATTTTAATTATTATAATGATTATTATATCTTATAATTGTTTAATAGATAATTAACTTAGTATTTATTAGTCGTGATTTATGGTTAAATAAAATTTTATATTTAATTATATATAAAAAAGCATTATTGTGAATCCATTAACCATCTAACTAAATAATTTTTCACTTAATTATCTTATCAATTTAATCTCATTTACTCTTAATATCTCTCAACTATTAAGCCTCTATTTTTGCCACAAGTATAAGAATTTTGCATAATTTTAAGAGTTTTTTAATTTCGATTACAGCTGAACTTTTTATTTGTTGTAAAATTGATTAAGAGATGCTGCATTTTTGGCTTTAGAAACATTAATTTAAAATTTTAAAAAGTTTGAATTAAATAATTATTATATCCGCACAAATTTTTAAATTGTATATTCAATATTTATATTTTTTCTGGTCTAATTATCTATTTTTTTTGTTATTTATTTCTTTTTAGATATTGTTCAAAATTCTTAAATTAAGACAAATATGAGGAAGACCTAGAATATTAAACTTAAATTTTAATTTGTAATTTTTGAAATATTTTAGTTGTATATGTTTATTCTACAAATTTTTAAAAAAACGTTTATAGGATGATAAAGTATTTTTTTACTTGAGGTTTTACTTTTAAAAGTGGATTAATGTATATTTAGTTAAGTTGACGTGTAGAATGTTTTTTTAGATGTTATTATATTTGTTGATGATAGGTGTGAGAAAAAAATCGATTGATGCGGTTAACCGGTAAACAGGTTCGAAACCGAACTGATGGATTGGTTAACCGATTGTAATAAATTGGTTAATGGTTAGCATTTTGAAAAAACTGATATTAATGGACTGGTTAATAGTTTTGGCTCATGTAACCGATACCGATAACCGAATTTTTAGTTAATTTATTAATTATTCAATACGTTCATATTTAGTATTTATTATTATTTCTTAATTTATCAATTTTTCAATAATTAAAATTATAATATATTCGAAAAATTATATAACATTAATATATTAACAAAAAATTACATCTATGATGGACTTTTATTTCTACACACACAAAATTTTTTACTTTTCAAATTAATATATATAATTAATTCCTAATTGTAATTAATTTAATAATTTAATTAAAATATTTTATATTTAAATTATTAAAATTTAATATGATAAATAATATTTAATTAAAATGTGGAATTTTAGTTTTAATATTCTTATAGGTAGTATTTAACACTTGCAATTCTAATTAAATATATTTTGTTTTAAAAATAAAAAATTTATTTGCAAGTAATAATTAATATTTAATAAAATTAATAAATTATAATTTTTCCATTTATTATATTTGTCTATCATATGGATGCATATTGACACAACATTTTTAGTTTATATTTATAATTTGAATATTATATTAAATTATGTTTGGTTTCTAATTTTTATTTTTAAAAAACATGAATATTTTAATTTTTTTATGAATGCATTTTATAATTATAGTGGTTAACCAAAATAATATTAGTTAACCGATCCAAAAATTCAAAACTAATGAACTGGTTAACCGATATTAATAGACTGATTAATGATTAGTGATTTTAAAAAATCGATAATTAGTGGACTGATTTTTTTTAGACTCATGGACCTGTTGGTTAACCGGTTCATGATCACCTCTAGTTGATGATATTATACATTTTATTGAAATTTTTTTTAAACAAATGAAAATTTCAAACTATCATATTGTTTTCTATTGTATTTTTACTATCGAAATAATCGAAGAACGGATCGAACTATCCTAATTTTTTGAAAGAACTATACCTATTTTTCAAAATAATTACAAGACTTAAATTTTAAAATATCTAAACTTTTAAGATAATATTGAAAATTTATAAATATTACAGTGCACACCCTTAGTAATTAAAGAAAACAAAACGAGATGTTTTTTTTTCCTAGCATGATTTAATTTATAGAAATGACCTTGAAGATGTCAATAAAAAAAAATGATAGTGGAAGAAAAGGGCAGTGCTCATTTAAAGAAAAAAAAAGAAAACAGAAAAAGAAAATCCAGTAATATTGTTTACAAATATCAATTTAGTTATATCGACTAACGATAAAATTTGAAAATTTTGAAATTAAGCACTTTTAATCCGAATAACAATTTTAATTACTTTTACTCGATATTAATTTAGTTTAACCTAATGGATTAATGATAAATCTTAAGGTCATTAAGAAAAAAAAAAGTGATAAAACAAAAAAAGGAGGAGATCATTTATTTATTACACATTGTTAGGTGTAAGACTAAGAATATTAGTATTTAACTTATATTTAATAACTTACATATTTAGTGAATTATTTGGAATAAAGTCATGTTAATTAAAAATACTAATATATTTCAAAAGATAAAATATTAAATTTAGTACTTATTAAAATGCTAAAAAAAAAAAATTAAAACTTAGGTTTAGTGGGTATAATGATCAGATGCTTAACTCACAAATACAACCATTTTTTATTTTTCATTTTTAGTAAGTTTATTAATTAAATTTGGTATAGGAATCAGGAATTTATAAATTTTAAATTAATTTAATTAATAATCCTAACCACCTTATCAAGAAAGAAAGCCCCTTTTGCAAGTCATCTAAAAGCAAATTCAATTTAACAAGCAAAAGCAAGAAATAAATTCTTGATTTAGAATTTTCTTTCTTTTTCATGAAATAAAACATAAACTTATAACTGTTCTCCATAACAATTTAAGCATAGCATGGACCAAATTAGTAGCAAAACAGTTGGATTCCATTCATTTCAATTCCATAGAACTTTGATGTAAACTTAATTAGTCAAAAGTAGTTATATCTTTTTTAGTATAAAATATTGGTGAATATATACTATTAATCCATTCTTGATATGAAAACCTGTTTTATAATGTGAGGAACAGATAAGGCAAATTATCTGTTACATATCAAATGATCTTTTTTTTTTTAATATTTTCTTATACCGAAAGTCCATTGATTCCATTAATTTAAATTCACATAAATTATATTCATAAACGGCAAAATATTTCATTTCAAGTATTTAAAAAGATGCTTCATAATAACACTTGAACTCGAATCCATTAAAAAGATGATTCATGTGGTAACATCTAAAAATCCTATTAATTGCCTTCTTTGCAGCAAGTAATATAAACACCACACATGGAAAATGATATATTTAACTAAGTCAGAAAAAAAATATATGATATAAGAGAAGAAAAAGAACACTCTTTTAATAGCATCAAGTAGGTGTGTTGAAGCAACAAAACCGTTGGACTTTGATTTCTAAATCAAGTGGAAGACTTTGCAACTTGGGATTGCTTGAGAGTTTGGCAAACTCTTACCACTTTTTTTGAATCATGTTCAAAAAATATGGTAAACACGTCTTAATTTTCAATTATAATTTAACCGAAATAATTGAAAATTGATATTTCATATATATATATATATATATATATATAAATTAAAACCGAACCAAACTCAGTACTAACCAAACGAACCAATAACCGAAATTTTATTATATTATAAATTGAAAGCAAACCAATTAACAATTTAGCTAAAAACGACAAAGTTTTTAAAATTTCTGTTTGGAATTTCGATTATTCACCGTTTTAAAATTCTGTTTGGAATTTTGATTATTCACCGAATTAAACCAATAAACCGAAATTTACAGATTTACTATCTAAAACTGAACTGAATATTTACATAACAGACCGAACCAAGCTCAATTCTAGTCAGCAAAAAGGTAAAGAAGAAGTCAATGGTTATATGTGGAATTCAATTCAGGAACAAGCAACAGATTGAAAAATAGAAGTTGGTCAAAATCTGAAATCATTATTTTAGGAGTCATGGCTGGTATTTTCATGGAATGCTTGACAAGTTATTCCAGAATTTAATTGACCATTTGGGTCTATGTTGTCATCATATTTGGTAAATTTCCTTGTTTTGTCTGCAATTGTTGACAATTAATACTAACTTCCACACTTAGAATGCTGAAATTCTGGTTTATGATATGATACTAACATTGTCCTTGTGCAGCAAAAGTCAGATGTTTTTCTTCTGATGTGGAAAATTTCACAATTTATGAAATATAATAGAAATTTTTCATACCAAACTCCCACAATTTTTGGGGTTATTATAAGCTTAATTTCTCAATTCTAGAACCTTATAATGCCAAAAGTCTAACTTGTATTTTGGATTTGAATAATTAACATTTCTAATTTTTTTTATCTTCAAAATAGAAAAATATAATTATTATACGTTTATTATATAACAACCTCAGGGAGATTTTAAAATCCCCACATAATATATCATTGTATGCAAGAATGAACTCAGACAGACAGACTTGACAGAGATTTATTTAGAATCATAATTGTCAAGATTTCATGAACGAATAGATGAGAATTTTGGAATAGAATACTCGGCCAAGGCTTCAATTAATAAATTACTAACTCTGTAGTTGACATGAAATTAATCTCATCTTGCAAACAAGAGTGATATGATACAACAACTTAATATCAACCAATTACAAACACATGATTGCTGGATTATTATACGAAATACACAGAGATGTAGCTTCAGATACACATTACCTACTTTCTGGACGAGAAGAATTACTGCACATAGCATGATCCTGGACCAATCGGAGGTTGTCGGGCATAAGTATTTGTGACAGGAGCAGCTGGAACTCCTCTGTTATGCAACAGGCATCTGAAGTATTGCAAGCGGGGTGAAGCAGTTTCGTTAACGTTTCCAGAGGATATGGCCTCTCTTCTACTCCACAACCGCTCTGCAAGGAAGATAAAGTGCAAAGGAAAACTGTTCTTGAGGGCCAACAAGTAAATATATGAACATATATATCTCTAACAAAATTTGATCTTCAAGACACAACTCTTCATTACAAGTACATAAAAATAACAACGTCACTGAGAAATGAATAGACCAATAGCTGTCTGGGCATAGTAGTCTCAAATTTTTAATTGAATTCACCTTCTTTCCCCAACTATTATCCTTCTAATTTTGACTACTTATCCCCCTTAATATTTGAGTTCAACCAAATATATCTTGCTTAATATTAATTTCCATAGCCCGTCTGGAGGATCTCTTATTCTTTCTCTTGCACATATACGTTCCAAAAAAATGTTTCTTTGTAAAGAACTTTTCTAGCAAAACTTAAAATGATTCTCAAGATATGAAATGCATTGGATCTTTCAGCAACTGTCCATTTCTTATACTTTTAGTTTATTGAAAGGAAGAAAACGTTTTTCAGTTCAACAATGTGATCTTTTCACTGGATTTTTTAAGAATAGTTGAATAAAAGCATACCTGCAGCTGCAGCTGCTCGAGGCCATATTGTCTGCTGAACATTTGAGGGATCAGCAGTCTCACCCCACATGCAAACTTCTCCTCCTAGCACAAGCTCTTGCTCAGAAGAATTACTTATATCCTCTAGTGGCTCAGCTTTGTAGACATCTTCCCAGGGTACGTCTAGATGATCAAGATACCAAAAACCTTGATTGCTGAAGATGCATCTGAAACCTTTTGCAACAGCCCTTGGACAAACGCCACCACCCAACCTATGGAACCAGATAAAAGTTATACTTGAGTAACTGACAGAGTTACATATGGCTCAATAATAAGGGATAGGACTCACCAGTTGTGAACTATAGTTCTTGGATTAAGACTTGACGGAAATGCATTGAATGTTTCCTCCCTGAGAGCAAAAAATAGAAAAGATTTGTCAGGTCTCCATAAAGATTAAACAGTGTGATTATCCTACTCATGCAGTACGTGGCTTGGTTGAATGTGAAGGGTTTTGTCTGGTCTCAAACTAGTATGGACACACATCTTTCTAAAAATTTAACCAATTGGACTGATCCACACATGGAACCAATGGCCAACCGGTTCACTGGGTATTCACTAGTTTGAATGGCAGGAGAAGGATCTCAATTAAATGACACTTTGCTTAAAATGTCCCAAGGATTTCTTGGGGCTTCTTGATCTGCCTGACCAGGCAACTCCAAGTCTTACAAACACGTTAAACAAACAATACTTCATTAACTAAACTACAATCACTGAAGTGATAAAAAATTTATTTGATGGATCCACATATAATCAACAATGACCATATAATATTCTAAATATTAGAGAGGAAAAAAAAACCAATATTTTGAAATGCTTAAAAATAATTTCATTGGTCTAAACTAAACATACCAGTTTACAGGGATCCAATCATTTGAAATTGCTATCTCCTGAGCTCTGAGCACAAAATACTGATATGCATCCTTAGTAGTAAAGTTTTGTTCATGAAGCCTATAGTTTGATCAGTGAATCTATGGTAGTTACATTGGAATTGAAAACATCATATAAAAAATGAAAGATTAAAGACCAAATCATTTCAGGTACGTACCATTGCTTCACACTTGGAGTAGAATTCCAGCATTCTGTCAAGTATTGAACCAATTTACATTATTAAAGCACAAAATTTTGGCAAAGACACACACACACACATACAGATGGAGTGAGAAAGTGTAGCTGCAAGATGCCGATTTTAACTATGTATAAAAATAGAGTTGATCATGAACTCAAAGATGCTAGCAGCCTTAGGTTTCTGCACAACTCTGCCACATTCTCTTCATTCCATTCAAGAGCTTATTCTCTTTAACAAAGAAAGTGGTAAATACTAAGAGATAGAAAAAAGAAAAAGAAATAAAAAGAAAGAAAAAAAGAGAGAGAAATAAGAGAGAGAAAGAGAGATATTTGACAAACTGGAGAAAAACACATTCCAAAACTCATAAAACTTGCTTTGGAGATGACAGATGCAGTTCCCATCATTTTCAATATTCGTATGCTAGCATAGGCATTTATTTCATTGTAGTAAAGAAAATGGCACATGCATTATAGAGCCACAGAACACCAAATAATCTGTATACCACTGATGCTACAGGTGAACAGCTCTTGAAAAAGACAGTTGTTATGGCACTAAATAGAGCACAGAATTCTTTAAATACAGAATTGTATGCCTACTTAATGTACAAAACAAATTTTCTATGACTTGACTGCAACGTCTTAGCTTTCACAAGAAAAACCTTTCACACTGACCTGCGTTCACCTCATCACCGCCCAAGTGGAAGAGCTCGAAAGGGAAGATTTTTCTCATGTCTGTTAAAAATGAAAAAATAAATAATCACAAAATAAAAGCTTGTAAAGGAACACGGAACATATTTCAAAAAGATAAAGGAATCTTATTTCGTAAATTCAAAAAAATTAATATATCAGTTCAAAAGCCTAAGAACTGCAACAACCATTAGAACATCCATAAATTGGGTTAGTAAAATATAATAGCCAAATCCCACATGCTTATCAACCAAGACAATTGCCAGATAATTTGCTTCATGCAGAATTTTCAGACATTTGCATTACGAGTACTATAATGTTTAACAATAATAACAAAAGAATAGTTAAGAACAATATCATAAATATGAAATGCAAGGGAACAAAAGGTAATCCTGACAAATAGAACTCAAGAAGGAAAATAGAAGCCTAACCTGACAGAATTCCAGATATCATGTCAAATGTAAAATTTTTTGAAACATCAAGTGGTTCTCTACATGAAGTGGAAGGCCAAAGCTCGGGATAGCCAACACCCCTGCACAGAAAGATCATAAATTCCAAAATTTTTACGTGAGGAAGAATTGTCCACATCACTCCTAAATGTACTATACACAATTCACTATTATGGGCTACAGTAAGAAAAGAATGTATATTTCCAGTATGGCCCAATGGTTCAAGGCAACTGTAGTCCCAAAGAAATAAATGGACAGAGCAAGCAAGTAAACACTTTTAAGTCTCCATTATGCAGACTAAGTTTGCTCTAGAGGAAAACATCATAAACTTCTGAAGAAGTTGATTATATTCTTCATTCTACTTCAAAGTTCTATTCAAGAAATGATGTTGAAAGTTATATGCGTTCCTATTTCTGCAGCTTACATGACAAAGAAAGATATAAGAACCTTAGCATAGCAAAGACGATTCCTGAATGGAAAATGTCAGATATAGTTCCCATGCACTTAAGACATCTATAGCTAAGATGGTGCATAATAAAATGTCAAAGAAACATATAAGAAGCTTAACATAGCAAAGAAAGACAATTCCTGAATGGAAAATGTCAAATATAGTTCCCATGCACTTAAGACATCTATAGTGCATAAAAAAAATAGAGTGCACGTAGTGCCTTACCATGATTCTGCATGACCAGGAACATCTATTTCTGCCATAACATTGATGCCTGCCACAAAACACCAAGCAACATTAAGATGAGTTCCTAACATGCAATTTCATTTAAAACCAGATGTGTTGATCCCCATCTTAAATTATTTTATAGTTCAAAATTTCTAGGAAAATTTTAAATTTTGACATTAAGTTAAAAGTTTGCATTTCAAATAATCTTATTCAGACAAACAGGTGAATGGAAATTTGCTAGCCTAGAGATATGGCAGAAGAGTTGTCATCGTTGTTTGAACAAACGATAAAATGAGACTGACCTCTCGTTTTGGCAAAGCTTTATGTTGATACATGAAAAAAAAACCAACAATGAAGAAAATGTTAGCCGACAGAGAGTAAGGAAGCATGATGTGCAACAAAGATTAGCAAAATAAGATGCCACAGAATGGGGGAGATAGGGAGAGATGCCAATGAAAGTGTCGATTTAATATTTGCTTGATGATGGAATATCAATAAGAATCTCACTCTACAATCTCAGAGGCATCTTCCACAGTGTACCGCTCCCACTTTGTATATGAACCTTTCCACAGTTTTGGATATGTTGGTACTTCTAAAGGAAATGACTCCTCATCAATAATGTGCCAATGAAGGACATTCTACTGAACATAATTTTCAATGTCAGCATTACCAAAGAATAAAAAGGGAAGTAAAATAGACTACATTGTGCTTCACTTACAAATTTAGCATATGACATTGACTCAATTATCTGCTTAATGACATCAACTGGTAAGAAATGCCTTGATGTATCTGCAAAAATATGTTTTAAGAAAAGAATCAAATAACATTCCAGGATTAAAAAAATGTCAAAAACCAGTTTTGTAATTTTGCTTTCTTCCTCTGTGGAAGAGATGAGGCTCACCAATCAGAAGTCCACGATATGCAAATCTTGGTTTGTCTTGAACATACCATGGTGCCTTGTAGATTTGTACAGATTTGGTTCCAAAATCAAATGTACAAAGTTGACTGAAAGTCTGCAAAATCACATAAGAAAAGATAAACTGATGAAGTGCAACATACACAGCTCAAAGCACCCACAAGAATATCATTAATTTGCAGCTATTATCTTCAAATTTAGAAGCTATAATAGACCCTGAGCTCTGCAATCACCATCAAAGGCACAGGAGTCATCAGTCATAGGCTGATAAGAGAAGGAACATGATAAAAATGAAGTAACAGTTCTCACAAATTAAACTCTCAAATGACAGATGCTTTTTACTATTTGGATGCACATTACAATGGTAGAATGAAGAAAATTTGCTTTAGTATCATCACACTAGCTAAACATCTATAGTTATTTCAGTCCGATCCTGCACCGGAAAGTATGGAAAATCATATGAGTGATATTTATAGGGATCTGTTGTGTCATAAATTTCAGAGTTAATTGAGTCATCTTCAAAAGGACGACCAGTAAACCAAAGAACTTCCCATAGAAATAAAAATCCATAGGAAAAGGATAAGAATTTGATAATTGAAAAATAATAGTTTAGCTTCTGTTCAGGTACAAGAAGATCGATAATTATGTCTACTCAACCAGATGGTGTTAATGAGAATTCCGCTCCCCAAATTCTTTTCACAACTTATAATGCAGTCCCCACATGTTTGGCTATCGATAAATAAAAAGCCAAAAATATTTTCAACAGCCATTTTGTGGTTACCATGCCTTCTGATCTGTGCTTCACTAATGGTGTGGAAAGAATTAGCATGATTTGAGCTTCCCACGGCTGGTGCAGTGGGGTGTGGCATTTCCTTGTGCTAGTTTGCTGCAAACACTTCACTCATGCTATAGAGTCAGAACCTGCCATGGCTGGTGGCAGGCACATCTGTGTCCTAATCTGCCACAAGTACTTCATTCACATTACAGGATCAGAGTGGAGCATGCCCTCTAGCACAGCCTCCACCACAGCTATGGTACACTCCACAGATATTATATACTCTGTATTTACACCTGTAATTCCTTGGTTATAGGAATCCCTATATATCAAGAATTAATGATTTGTATTGATTAGGAAGTTAGCCAGAGTAACCTATATGCTACGTGTATATATGATCGCAACGTATCTCGTCGAGAGCAACATGCACATTTAAAAGACTACTTAAAAGAGAACCAACTTTTCATTTATCACAAGGAACCATGTAGATGCCACCCCAAGAAACCATGATTGAAACATAAAATATTTCCATCCATGTTATCATGGATAATACATTTAGCAGTGCCACTATTCAAGTTTTATTTCCTTAAACGAAGTAAACAAGAGAGGCTTATGAGAGTTCAATGAGAGCTAGTATTTGACACTGTCTCGTGTTAGTGCTTCAAAAAAATCGCACACACATAATGATCCATTCATGTAGACCATTAAAGAAAACTTGCAGTAAAAATGAATTAGCCTAGTCTCCACCACAAAAAGGAGACACGTAGATATAAACCGTATACATGTAGAATTAATTATGCATGCAAGTTCTCTATCTTGAAATTCACTAGTAATCAGTCACACCTCCAATCCTCGCAAAGCTCCATAGACAGTATTAGCCTGTGGAAAAGAAAACGTAATATTAGATGCCTCAAGGAAGAGAAAATCAAGACACCCAGCAAAAGCATAACCAACTAGAATAAAATGCATGATCACATATGACATCCATAGACTAACAATCAAACTTAAGATTTAATGACAGGTTAGACTTTGTTATTGAGGATAATCTGCTCTTTGCAACAATCATAGCAAGATAAATAATTGATTGAAATAATCGAGGATGATCTGCCCTTTACAACAATCATAGCAAGATAAACAATTGAGGATGAGCTGATCAAGAAATAATTGAGTGAAACCAAAAGGTGCATCCCATGAGAAAATGGTGGATTAGAAAAGGAAACATGGCATTCAACAAATCACAAAATCCACAACAGAACTGCACTTAAGCATGGAAACAACACCATAAAAGTAGAAAGACCAAAACTTTTACCTCAATGGTCGCCTCCCCAATAATCGACTGCCCGTCATTCTTATCCACAAATAACGTATAACTCTCATCCACCCCAAGCCGAAGCTGAACATAACATCCAAATCCACAAAAACATTAAGTGTGAAAATTCACCCCATGAAAACATAAAAACCAAAAAACCCAGTTCGAAATAGAACATCTCTAATCGCTATAATCACTTACTTCCTCATTATCAGATAAAACCACAATTTTCAATTTACTGATATCAAAATCCAATCCTTTAGGAGTAAACCTCTTAAAAAGAGAGAAACTTTGAGTGTGCTTAAAGATAATCCTTTTGTATCTCTCAAAGGCCTCTCTAATGATTAGGGAATTGGCTGCGCCGCCGCTGGAATCAAGCGAGAGATCGGGATCAACGGAGAGGGTGCGGTTGCCGGAAGTGAACTGTGACGGCAACGGCCAGATGTAAGCAAGTGAGTCATCGAGTTGAAAGGAGAAATTGAACGGCAGAATTGTGAAGATTGTAAAAAAGATTAGAGATTTCAGTAAGGACATAATGGAGACAAAGCTCAAACGAAAAGTAGGAGCTGTGATGAAGATGAGTTAGGTGAAGCGAGGGAGCGAGTGATTATATTTATTGTCTGTTTTTTTTACCGTTACTGTGTTTTTCGCTGTCCAGGCTGAGGCCGACTGTTATCTCTCTTTGATTCAACACTAAATCGGCGCCGTTTCAGGATTCCAAACTTACCATCTTATCACAGAACTTAAGCCATCAAGGGATTAGAGTTGTCGAGCATTGGCTCTCTCTAGTACTCCCGCATCCGCATTCATGGCCTCCCCAATACCATCCCACATAAATTCTAGCTAACCAAACCATTTTTCAGTTTCTTGCATAATGGGCCTAACGAGCCTGATGGTGAAAGACTACTTGAGGAGTAAAATGGGCCTTATGGTTTAATGGCCCACCAACTATTAGTTATTTAGTTTTGATACCCATTCCTAATACCTGAGGGCCATCGCTAAAACTCTTATTAGCTTCCCCTCTATTAAATAATGTACCAATACTACCGATTATGGTTAGTCCGAATGTTAAGAACTCATCTTCCTTTAAATGAGGTTTTCTTTAGTCTGAATGGTCAGAAATTCGTACGTCATTAGAACAGCCACCTCCAATTATTAATTTAATAATGTCTAATTCTAAATTAATCGGTCATATGGACACTCATATATATAAACACTTTCTTTTTAATAGTTCCAAATTATAATATATTTTCCTTTCATGGTTGATTAATTTTGTGATATACTCCTATGTAATGTATCTTTTTAACAATTAATATGAAGTAACATCTATTATTTCTCAAATATGTCCTAATTATATAGTGGCATATTAAGAAAAAAGTACGTAAATTAGATCATTTTGAGAATATTAATGAAAGTGAAAATATAGGACAGGAATAGTTAAAGTTATCTTTTATTAAGCTTATAATCTTGTCAAAATAAAAATAACATAAAATCTCGCATTATATAAAGTAAGATTTTTCTAGGTCTACAAATTCCCTAATCATATATACAATCTCTTTAACTATATAACGCTTTGTTTTAGGTTTAGGAAAATAATAATAATAATAATAATAATAATAATAATAATAATAATAATAATAATAATAAAAGAACAACTATGAGGATTATGTTTAAATAATTAGTGGATTTTGAAAGTCGCCAAATGACAAGTTAGTTTATTTTTACGCTCTATTTGATTTAGCTTATCAGTAAAAGTAAGTAGTAGCCAATATTTGTTGATGATAGACAGTTGATTATTTATTAATATTTAAGTGTTTAATAAAATTATACAATATTTCCACATTAATAAATAAAATAACAGTATAATATAAAAATTTATAAATTACTTAAATAAATATAAATAAATATAAATTTATTACAAATTTACAAATTATGACATTATTTTAATAACTTTTATTTTGACATGGATACCAAAAAAAATCTGCATGACTGACATATGACTGCCATAAGAAACGATGCCAAATTTAAATACTCATGTCATGCATGCTATATTTTAATTTTTCAATGGCCATAAATGTAAACAAAAATAATGTTGGTGGTCGCACTATTATCAATATATTAGTTATGGTGTTTACTTATTTATTTGCTTCAGTAATCAAATGTTTAGGCAATTTAAATAGAATTATTATTAGTTACGATTGCTTAA
This sequence comes from Excoecaria cochinchinensis, assembly GCA_947683425.1. Lineage (NCBI taxonomy): Eukaryota > Viridiplantae > Streptophyta > Magnoliopsida > Malpighiales > Euphorbiaceae > Excoecaria > Excoecaria cochinchinensis. The sequence goes on along the minus strand of CANTUQ010000101.1, from coordinate 24,061,490 downwards.
TAAAGAATAAAAGTATTACAGTCGCTCTCCTTTATTTTTTTTATAATATATATATATATATATATATATATATATATATATATATAACTAATTGCTTAATAAAGAATAAAAGTATTACAGTCGCTCTCCTTTATTTTTTTTATAATATATATATATATATTGAAGGATTTATACCAATATGCCACATGCATATATGGAGATAACATAAACGGGTTATATGCTACCTACCTCTTGTAGCGTAGATACTTTGGCGAAAGCGATTACAAGGATCCCTTCTGGTGTCACTGGTCTGGCTGATATCCACAAGCGGGATAACGGCAACTAGATCACAGTCTAAAAACCACTTGGAGTATAAAACCGGCGAGGGGTAAAACCGACAGAGTTTCGGTATGTGAAACTTCTCCCTCTTCTTTCTTCAAAGGAGGAGCCTCCTATTTATAGGCCTCCATCTCCCAAAGGAGATGAATACTCCATAAATAGGAGCTTAAACTCCCATTAAAAGGAGTAAGTAACTTCCCTTTAATAACATATTAAAGGGAAGGTTATAAGGAGAAGGAAAGTCCAAGGGACACAATTCTTTGATTTTCCTTCAATTATGGAACTCTTTCCATTTTAGGAGTATTCCCGGTCCGATACATATATCCCGGGTCAACCCGAGAAGTCATGGGCGCATCCCGACTCTAACATCTCCCACTCGCACATGACTGAACGATTTTCAGTCGAGTTCTCCAGTTATACAGGCAGATAGACCGTGTGACCAGCATACATCGAGAGCACTAGTGCTATACACCTGTTAGGGATATATAGCGTCTCGAAAAGACGAGATCCTCTTATACACGTATGCCAAAATCCTAGATTGTCTTCTCACATTCATTGTTTTAACTCATGATCTCATAAAACAATTTTCGTGTTCACTATTATGTCTCTACTCATAGAAACCACAATAGGCATGCCGGTGAACCACGAAACAATTGAATGTGATCAAAAAGCTATCTTCCCCTCTTACTATATGCCATCCATCAAGATTCAGCTCGCTTTTCTAGTCAGGTCCGCCAGACCGAAATTATTCCATGGCCTCTTGGAAACTAACTAAGTTAGCCACACTGAATCATACTTCAGGGATAAGTTAAGGGTTCTAAGGGTCAAAATATGGTAGGGTCTCACAATAGGGAAAGTTGAGATCAATAATATTGACTTCCCATCCCTTGGTCACATAAGCACACATGGTATAAAACATGTGTTATGGTGTTCATTACTTCCCTTAAAGGAGCGCATGTCTTAAATTTATATAACACCATACAGAAGCATAAGGTTGCGATGTACCGAAATATCCAACTTTAGTCCGCTTATTTAAGGACTACTTCTGGCTTTTTAGACAGAATATGGTAGTTACATATAACTTACCATCGGATTCCTTATAATCCTTATTTGGATCTTAATCCAAAGCATACAACTTTATGTATGTCTTTATCTCACACCTTAACAAGACAAATCTTGTAATTTCTGCAAGACGGCACTTTTATTTTGAACAGGCTCTCGAGCATTCTCATATGTTCAAAATTCGCCTCATCTTAGTTTTTGCCAACTCATTGACAAAACTAAGGTAAACACCCTTGTGAGTGGGCTACTTTTCTGTCTGACATGCTCAATCATAAATAAATAACAGTAAATGTTTACACATAAACATTCACACTCATGTATTGCCAACAATGAACTTATGTTATTATTCTAAAATAATAACATTAAGAGATTATATTAAAGTATAACAGTACCAATTAAATTCTACGCAAACTACGAGATCTAATGTATTTCTCAAAACACATCTCTCGCTATGGATTCTCTCAACGGATCTGCATGCGTAAAAATGTACTGTAAGTTCACTTTTTCTCGTGCAATAATACTTCTCATGTATTAATACTTAATGTCGATATGCTTAGTTTTACTATAAGCTATTAACGACTGACTGTCACTGTAGACTGCCACTGGTACCTCTGAGGCAGTTACTCTTAAATGGCTCACAAACCATTTTTTGCCAAACTGTCTCTTATACTACAGCTGAGAAAGCGATAAATTTAGCTTCCATTGTTGATAGAGCTACACAGGTTTGTTTCTTGCTACTCCATGAGATGGCACCCTTGCCAAGCAAGAATAAAAAACCTAAAGTAGATTTGCTCTAATCTGCATCTCCTTGCCTCAGAAAATAGAGAATAAAGTGTTGTACTTTCGAGGTATCTAAGTATCCTCGTAACTGCTTTCCAATGTGCTTTGCTTGGGTTAGATCGATATCTACTTATCATGCCACAGCATAACATATATTAGGTCTTGTATACAACATAGCATACACAAGATTACCCATAGCACTGACATATGGAACGTTCCTCATACATTCCATCTTTTTCGACATCTTAGGACATATCTCTTTGCTGAGAAACTGATTCTTAGCAACAGGGGTATCAATGGGCTTGCAATTTCGCATATTAAATTGTTCAAGGTCTTTTTTGATATATTTCTCTCAAGAAACAGACAACAATCTTCTTGAATAATCTCTTAAAAACTTAACTTCAAGAATGTAATATGCTTGACCCATATCTTTTATCTCAAAGTTGGACAATAACCAATCTTTGATTATATTTGCGTATCTTTTGTCATTTTTAGCTATTAGTATGTCGTCTACATACAATGTTAAAATGACAAAATTACTTTTAGAGCTTTTGCTATAAGTGCAATGGTCTTCATCAATCATATTGAACACATTCGACATGATTGTATGATGAAGTTTCAAGAACCATTGTGTTGAACACTGTTTAAGGCCATAGATTGATCTCTTCATTCTGCAAACCTTATGTTCGCTGCCTATTTCAATGAAACCTACAGGTTGATCCATGTAGATTTCTTCATACAATTCTCCATTGAGAAAAGCAGTCTTTACATCCATCTGATGTAGCTCTAGGTTCAAACTCGCCACTATGGCCAGAATTAACCATATGTACGTAAATCTTACAACAGATGAGAAAGTCTCCTCAGAGTCAATCCCTTCCTGTTGTGTAAACCCCTTAGCAACTAGCTAAGCCTTATATCTTTTGATACCTCTTTCAGTCTTTCGTTTTACTTTGAGAATCCATTTATTCCCAATTGGTGTCCTTTCAGTAAATCAATCAGTTCTCAAACATGATTTGATTTCATAGATGCCATTTATTCTTTCATTGCTTTAATCCACTTTCCTTAGATGGGCATGGAAGAGCCTCTCGAATATTTTTAGGCTTTTCCTCATCTTGTGGGGCAACTAAAAGGACTATGTTCGAGTCTTAGATCTCAAATCGTCGGCACATAACTCTTTTCCTTTTAGATTTTCGCAATTCTGAATCTTGATAAACATGTCTCATATATTGATCGTAATTCAAAATGCTCCCACTGGAATCATATTCCCTTACTCCCACTGGAGTTAGGAATACCATATTCTTTCCTCCCACTGGAGTGAAGAATACTCCCACTTAAATCAGGATCTCGAACATGCGGATCATTTGGAGGATAAAAGCGTTGACCTTTTCCTCTAATTTCCTCCCACTCGGATGGAGTGATCCTGATATTCTTTCCCTGAAATTAATATAAAGTGAAATCTTAATTCACCCTGCCCAACTTTGAAAATTTATTCTCTAAGAATATGATGACTCGTGATCTGAATTCTGTCACAGTGCCATTTTCTTGCTCACCCATGAAAATGTATCCTTTTGATACTTCAGAATGTCTCACATAGATACTCTTTTTACCTCATGGTCTCAAATTTACCAAATTGAGATATCATGGACGTAAGTAGTACAACCCTAAGGTCATAAATGGCTTAGATCAGCTTGTCGACCAGTACACAACTCATAAGTTATATATGTGACAGAGATAAAAGGCACTTGGTTTAAGAACATATGTGGCAGTCATTAAAATATCTCCCCGATAGGAGATTGGCAAATATGCTTCTGCCATCATAAATCTAACCATATTTAGGAGAGTCCTATTTCTCCTTTTCGCAACATCGTTTTGTTGTGAATTTCTAGAATGAACAACTGATGTTCAATCACTTTTCATCACATGAACCTTTAAATTTATCTTGTAGTATATCACCGACCTCTGTCAGTTGTTAAAGCTTTGATCCTTTTATCTAATTGATTCTCAACTAACTTCATAAAAGTCTTGAAGCAACACAATACTTCTGGCTAGTGAGTAATCAAATTGAAATGACCATACCTAGTATAGTCATCCATAAAAGGTGATGAAATAGTAGGCTCCATGCCTTGCCCTCACATTCTTTTGACCACATTCATCAGAATGAACTAACTGCAATAGAAATTTGGCTCTAGTTCCTTTATCGAATGATTTTCTCATTATTTTACTCAAATAGTCATGGTATACATCCATAACAATGAAATCATTCAGCATTTAACCAGAACCATCATAATCATCATTTAAGTATAAGCATATACCGTTATCCTCAAAACATAAATTGAAAATAAATTTCAACAAAGTAAGAACAGAAACAGAAGTCTTAACAAAGGTATCTTGATCCCTTATTACATGATCCTTTGCTCTTGAATCTATCACTCACAAATAATGAAATTCTGAGCGGGATACACAAATTTCACTCACTCTTGAGTCAAAATATTGTATCTGTTTGGGCACATTGCAACCTCTTGCATAGTGACATCTCCGTTGGCAATTAAAACATTTCACTCTTGAAACGTTTACCGTCTTTTTGCCTTTGGACCTATTAAAATTATGTTCTTTCTTTGCCTTGTAGGGCTATTGAGCCTTTTTCCTTATCCTACTTTTGAAGCTTCTTCTCTTGTTCTAGTTAAAACTCATTTCACCAGAATAATACTGTGCCATATGCACAATGACATTGACCTTAATCAGTGCCAAATAGTCCTATCCAAGCTTCAAATGACAAGCGATATTCTCAAATATCTCAATGCTTGTCCGTTTGAGTTAGTTACATCTTTATATGCTCCTAACTTTTGGGTAAGGAACGGATAACAGCTAGAACCTGTTGCTCATCAGTCAACTTATGACCAATCTCACTAAGCTTACTAATAATTTTCATCTCTCATAGATATTTTCGCATCGAATAATAAGACTTTTTCTGATAAGTATCAAATTTGATCACTAATGATCAAAAAACTTAGTTAGAGACACACCTCTAAACTTTTCTTGCAAAACGATTCACGGATCCATTGCATTTTGATACTTGCTGAACTACTTAGTGATATTATCTATTGCACTTAGTAAGATGACACGAGCAGTGAAATTCTTCTTTTTCTATGCCACATAGGCATTACGGTCTCGCCTATACTGTGATGTAGTGCCATTCTTAGGTTCAGCCATAACCGAACTTAATAGTCCAAGAGCCTCTTGCTCTTCAAGCACATACTGGATCTTCATACTCCAGATTTCACAATTATCACCATTCATCTTAATACTTGTATGAAGTTCTATGATAATTGATTTGGAAGCAGTATCCATTAGGATCCTCTGATCTCAAATGGAACATAAATGCACAATTTTAAAGGATATAAGGCAATACATGCTATTTACTATGCATCTAAAATAATAACTCAGTAAAGTTTTCTATCAGGCTTCAATTCGAAAAGGCTACTAATAGTATCCAATTACCCTCTTAGTCCTAATGTCCAACCTTACAAGTTAAAATTTCATGCACAGTAAATCTAAATTATTGGATTATTAAGTTCTCAAACTTAAGAGGGGAATATTATTGGTTTAAATTTATTAAGCCTCTACTTAATAAACATGCAATTATTTTACTCATAAAATAATGCAAGGCAATTAACAGTTAAACAAACACATTTATTATAAAGTCAAATGCCATAATAATAAATAAACTCATTCATTCAACCAATATAAAAAATTCAATAATCCAAAATATGACACTCATGTCAAATAACAATATGAAACATAAATCCCATTTAATAAAATTAAACGCTAACCAAGATTGACACTCATGTCAACTAATTTAGAAGTCTAGATTTTCGCAAAATCTTTCTTGACACTGGGACTGATTCTTTGACCATCTTCATTAATTCATCAGGTAACTCATAAGTTCGTTGATGAAGCCATAGACGATGCACATTATGTCCACTTCTCAATTTCATCACAGATGTAGTGTTGCTCCTCAACACTCCTCTTTTGGCAACTCTAGCCAAAAAGTGGATGATAGCTTTTCTATAAATGCTATCTCCAATATACCAGGTAGTTTCCATTAAGTCCCTGAGTTCTGGATGATATTCAAATGAGTCAGTCAACGCTTTGATAAAAACCCTATCATCCTTCCCATACTTAAACCACCTAACCAAATGCACTCTTGCATTTCTTTATGCATAAACATTATGTGATGCACTATTGCATCAATATCATCAGCTCGGATCTTCCTTCGCATTCTTAAGTTGCTTACTAAATGCACTTTTGCATTTTTTAAAGCAATATCAAACGGAGTGCGAGGAACAATCGGAGTCCTTATCATCACCATTTCTGTAACACATCACAGAAATAAAAAGATAGTTAATACACTCATGTATAAATATATATGATTGAAACTCATTTCAACCAACAATAAGGACAGATCCACAAAAATTTTCAAAAATATTTTTCAAAATAATTTAAAAGCAGAAAACACATTTTTCATAATTTTTATAATATTTTTAATAATTTAAAAATAAGAATTTATTTTCTGGTCATCAAAAAATTCTGGAAAAATAACCAAAAAATCAGAAAATTTTTGAAAAATGGTTTCGCAAAAAACCGGAGCTGATTTGGTGGTCGGAGGAGGCTGCACGCGCTCACACGCGCCACCAGGGGGGAGGAGTGACGCTCTCACGCGCCTCACGCGCACCACGCGCGCCTCCCATCTGCCCTGCCACGTGGTACAATCCTACGGTGCCACGTGTCAGAACGTGGTTGGTCCACCTGTCTGCCACATGGCAGAGGTGGACACGTCAACGTCCACGTGGCACGACACCTGTCCGCCACGTGGCAATTACCCATTGGTCCACGTGGCGGTGTTGCCACGTCACTCGCTGACATGGCACGATCCCATTCGTCCACGTGTCACCCCCGGAATGGTCCATGTGGCGCCTACGTGGCAGCTGGTGGACCTGTATGCCACGTGGCGTGACCTGGGTCAGCCACGTGGCCGATCCCATTGGGTCACGTGTCCACAGCTGTGGACCCGTGTTGCACGCGTGTGGGCCACCGCCCACGCGCACGCGCCCTTCGTCTGGTGGCGCGTGCAATCAACGCGCCGCCTTCCCGACGGATTCTGGTCTCCGGATTTTTTTCGGTGGGGGTTTTTGGGGTCTGTGATCTCAATGGTATGATCAAAAATTACAAATCTCAATTTTAAGTGTAGCGTTTTAAATACCCATATTCATCCCCTCAATATACGGTACACATACACGTATTTTTAGACCCAAAAAATATATACAAATATATATTTTAACACGAAATAAATATATATCGGGTTCATGCATCCTAGATCTACTAATTTTACACATAAAATTTTAGATCCAATTTTAGCCACATGCCAGGACGCCAAAAATATTGGCTCTGATACCAATGAAGGATTTATACCAACATGCCACATGCATATATGGAGGTAACATAAACGGGTTATATGCTACCTACCTCTTGTAGCGCATATACTTTGGCGGAAGCGATTACAAGGATCCCTTCTGGTGTCACTGGTCTGGCTGATATCCACAAGCGGGATAACGGCAACTAGATCACAGTCTAAAAACCACTTGGAGTACAAAACCGGCGAGGGGTAAAACTGACAGAGTTTCGGTATGTGAAACTTCTCCCTCTTCTTTCTTCAAAGGAGGAGCCTCCTATTTATAGGCCTCCATCTCCCAAAGGATATGAATGCTCCATAAATAGGAGCTTAAACTCCCATTAAAAGGAGTAAGTAACTTCCCTTTAATAACATATTAAAGGGAAGGTTATAAGGAGAAGGAAAGTCCAAGGGACACAATCCTTTGATTTTCCTTCAATTATGGAACTCTTTCCATTTTAGGAGTATTCCCGGTCCGATACATATATCCCAGGTCAACCCGATAAGTCATGGGCGCATCCCGACTCTAACATATATTATGGCTTACAGTCGCTTTTTCTTATTGATGACGATAGTATTTCAATCAGCCTATAATATTTCATAAGTTCTTGCTACTGATTCCACCTAAATCGATTAGTTTAATACATTAATTGAAAAATCAAAATCACACAAAAATTGACATGTAATCGGGAGTTCTTTTTTATTTTGGATTTTCATATCGTCATTTTTTGAATGGATTCAAATCGAATTTCGAATCAAGATTATGATTAAAATATCGGATCAAAATTAAAAATTAAATTAAACCTTAAACAATAAGTATATTTTATTCAATTTTTGGTTTAAGAATAATAAACTTACATAAATTTTGCAAATGCTTGGAAAAATGGGGACGTATTTTTTTAAAAAAAAAATCTTATTTATCATATTGTTGTATATATTCTGTGTAAAACAAAAAAAAAAATGCAAGTATTCTTTAATTTTATATACATCTTTTTAAATATGTATTATCATTATTTATTAAAATTTATTACACTAACAATAAAGAGCAAAGAATATGGTATCAATAATATGTATTTTATAGTCATAAAAATTTGATTATATCAATTCAATTTTCAGTATCTAAAAATCGTTAAAATTAAACCGATAAAACTATTAATAAAATTACGTCATTTTATACCTTTTATTTATTTACTTATATAAAAATCCTTAATGCTATCATTTTCTTTCTTTTTTATTTTTACTTATGTGCTGCATTTCCCTCTCAATTGGTAGAAAAAAAATTGAAGTAAACTAAATTTTTTAATGGTAATTAAAATATAAAGTTGTACCATAAGAATGAAAGCGACGCTTCTCTTCCAAATTTGAAATGTAATGAATTGATGAGAGAAAAATTGAAAGAGTACGGCTTTGAAAGAGTACGGCTGAACAGCAGCTACAATGCAAAATGTTAAATGAGCTGTGACCTGTAGAATAATGGTGGATTAGGGCATGTAGTGAAGAAAAATTGAGAAAAGTGACATGCAAAGATATAAATATATAATGAAATATGAGGATTAATTTCATCCATGGTAACTAAATTTTCACAATTGTAACGATTTGTTCACTAAACTATGATTTGTAACGAAAAAATAACCTAACTAAACTATGATTTGTAACGAAAAAATAATCAAACTTTTATTTTATAACAAAAAAGTCATCGGAGATCGAAATTTGGGTAATCTGGTCACCGGCACGTGGTAATCACGTGAGACACAATGCCAAGTTAGAAAAATATACCACGTTGGATCCTGACTAGATCCGATGTGGCATGATTTAAGGAAAAAAAAAGAAAATTAAAAACATTTTTACTTTCAATCCGTCCGTTCCCCTTCCCCCTTTCATCCTTCCTCTCGCTTCGCAATCTCCTCTCAAACTGTAACACCCCGATACCCCCCGTTGGAAGGATACCGGAGCACTACGCACGCAAACACAATTAAACATGCATATAATGAAAGCGGACAACGTTTAAAATAAAAAAGAAATTAAAACATTGTATAATATAAGAAGACAGTACAAATATTACAAAAGAGATTTGTAAACCTTTTCCTAGACTTATACAGAAACGTTCCTTTACAAAATTACATTGCCAAAACCAAAATCTTTGTACAAAACTTATATCAATACAAAAATATAAACGAATGACAAAAAGGAACTCCATCAATAGACTTCTAGTAGCCGACCTGCAGATGTCCGATTCCAACAAAATCTACCACCTACATGGGGAAACAACCCGTGCTAAGCGATAACGCTTAGTGGGGAGGAACAAAACCAAGAGAAACATGTATACCACAATAATAATAACAATCAAATGCATAATTATTAGCTTACAACACATGAGAGCATTTATACAACCATATACTTATGCGATCTAAACATCGTATGCCCATATAACAACTTTACATGTTTATAGCACATACATTGAGGTAATGAGTAATCAATCATTAATATCCAACTACAAATATCTCATCATATTCTGTCATATCTCAAGAACTTATACATGTAGCATATACCCATTTTCATATCATTGTAAACATATAATAGCCTGATTACTCACTAAACTAGTGGATACGGGCATTATTGATACTGATAGGACACAATATCCAAGCATATAGAGACATGAGTCTCAAACATCTTATATAATTTTTGATACTGATAGGACACAGTATCCAAGCATATAGAGACATGGGTCTCAAACATCTTATATAATTTTTGATACTGATAGGACACAGTATCCAAGCATATAGAGACATGGGTCTCAAATATCTTATATGACCCAAACGGGGCCGAATCAAATACCCAAATGGGGCCTGCATATAATACGTAGCAGTTGTACACACACTACCCTTGATAAGCGCTTATCTATCCACTACCATGACTATCCAGGCTCAAACCGGCTCTTTTTAAATCATATAAACATCATCCATATACGCATATACTTATATGAGCATCATATCTCAATACATATAAAGTCAACTAACCAATCAAACATGTAGCATAACTCACGTAATAGATCACATTGCAAGAATAGCAATACATTTCATATAACAACTCATCAATTGAACAAGCATATAATTCATGAAATCCTTTAAAATATCATGAAATGATTTAACAATGCATGCTTAGTCATAATTCATGGACGAAAAACCATTTTCGAAAAACACTGTCGCGATCGCGACATGCATCGCACTCGCGACAGTAACCGGAATGCGCTACGAGAGAAACTCGTCATGACTCGTGCACGGTGTCACGATTTGTGAGGCAGTTTCATGACTCGTGCACGGTGTCACGACTCGTGAGGCAGTTTCAAGACTCGTGAAGCAGCTTCACGACTTGTGAAGAAGCTTCACGAGACGTGCCTGCCAACACGACTCACATGGCAGCACGAGGAGCAGGAATTACCTGGCTCTGTCGCGCTCGCGACGGCATTGCGCTCGCGACATAGTTGCGTTTCCCAGCTCTCCAAAAAATACAGAAAACTCAAAGCTTCCAAACTCAATCTCCACTTACCCAGAACCAATTGACTTGCAAAATCATGTGAAAAATCATACTTCAATACACTCAAAACATGCTTATGATCATAACAACTCAATTGCATAATAATAATACTCAATTCAAAAGGCATAACTTGAAGCTACAACATATAACATAACCCAGAAATTCATACTCATTCACTTTAAAATTGATATGCAAACCATCATAACCCTAGCATTTCAAACCATATTCACTACTCTACTAAACACATGCATTTACACATATCAAAACACTTAAATTTCAGGAATTAACATATCATTCAATGATCCGAAGAGAAGATGAACAAACAACTCCCAAACCTTCAAAAATTGCAGCTGTCACACCCCATAAGTGGCCTAAACGGAATTTGGCAATTTTAAGTGGATATTTAAGGACAATTGGGTTATTTGCTTATGAAAGAGGATTATTTTGCAAAGAAATAAAAGATGTAAATTGAAGATTTTTATTAGTGAGTTAAAAGTAATTTGTTAAGGACCTATTATAAGTTTTGTGAGGAGCTGTTGGTAAAAGAGAATAAGTGGATTTGTGTTTGGTGCATGTGTGCCATGTGGAAGGACAGTGTGTGCACGTGGTGAGGAAAAGAAAAGATTGAGAAATTTAGTTGACTGGAAAAAAAAAAGACACTGAAAGTTCTCTCTTTTCTGGCTCTCCCTCACGTTAGCCATCTCTTCCTCTCCACTCGCTGCCCTTTTCTCATTTGCATGTTAGCTCTGTTATTGTGGAACTAGGGTTTGAGAATGGGAAAGAAGTTCCAGAGGTAAGTGGCTTTTGGTTTTCATGTGGTTTTTCTCCTCCTTTGGGTTTTATTATAGAGATTCTGTTCTTGGGTTGATTATGGTTTACTTGGTTGCAAGCCTCTGAGGATAATGGAAAAGAGAAAGGAAAAAGGGAAGATGGAGGATTGAAAGTTCAGTGGACATTTTTGAGCTTCGATACAGGTTTGGGAGTGTGTCTGTCTTGCTCATTTTTGGATCCAGATTACAGTTTTGTTGCTAATATGGTTATGTGTGTTGGAATATTGAAATGCATGAGTTATGTAGTGTTCGATACATGATTACAGTAGGAAAAGAATGATATGAGTTTGCAAACGAAATGTTTATATATGTATATGAATGTGAAACTCTGGTTTGGGTCCCTTTCTGTTTATATTCTGTAATTATATGTTAAGATGAATAAAGTGAGTGAAATGGCTATAATGGTGCTCAGAGGACTTAAAGGTATGTGTTTGAATGATTATTTCATGAAAAATGGTTTTATACAAATGGGGTTTTGAATTTGGAGAGTGCTCTGTTTTCTGGATTTTCTGGGTTTTTCCACGTTTTACTGGAAGTTGGTTTTGAGAAGATGATGGAGTTTGAGAAGAGAAGCAGAATTGTGAGAAGAAGGTCACGTGACGTGATGCTGCATCACGCCGTGACCCCCTTCTCGGTTGAAGGTCACGAGACGCGAAGCAGCTTCACGCCGTGACTCCTTCTTTGCTGAAGGTCACGTGACGTGATGCTGCATCACGCCGTGACTTTCGCTTCCTCCTGCGTGTGATTTCTTCCTCTCCTCACAGGCGTTACGAGACGTGACTGATGGTCACGCCGTGACTGCCTTGCTTTTTGCTTGGCTCTCGCGTGAAGCCTGTGTCACGCGACGTGATGAATGGTCACGGCGTGACCAGTCTTCCCTGCTGCCTTATTTTCTAAAACATGATTTTTAACTTCTGATTTCAAGGGTTTTACGCTACATGACGACTAATTAGTTTTAAAATCTGATTGTATTTCAAGAATTGCATAATATTGGGTTTTGAATACATTATTAATAATATTTTTATACATGATTTATATGTTTATAATTTACATGAATATAGTTATTCCAATGCGGATAATATGTTCTTGTTACCTCCTGTAGTTAATATTTATATGTCTAAATGTTTCTGAATTTGATTATTATACAAGTATACATGACTTATAAGCTAGTATTTATTGAAATTCTCATGATTTGTTATATGAATTATTGAGTTGTGTCATTTAAGCCTGAATAAGTCATAGTAGTGGATAAGTAAGCGCTTACTTAGGTCAGAGTGTGTGTGCAGCTGCTATATGATAAAATGATATATGTGGGTCCGTTGGATCCTTGTTTCGACCATGTTTGGTCTATATGAAAATAAAGCGAGACTTCGGTCTATATATGGAAATTATATGTTTGAGACTCATGTCTCTATATGCTTGGGATACTGTGTTCAATCAGTATCCAAATGACCGTATCCACTTCTAGAGAGTATTTCAGACTAATCAGGCTACATGTTTATATGTGATATATATGTTGAGATGTTTATTGACAAGATTAAAGGTATACGTTGTATATGAAAATATAGTATAACTTTGTGTTTATATACCTTGAGTATATATATATGTATTTGGAACGGTGAGAAATATGTAGATTTAATTTATATTTTAATAGTTAATTACTTGTAATATATGTTTATGGTTGGGATGAGATTGTAGTGGTGTTGTAAATATTGTATATGCATTATTTTAGGTTAGTCAGGCTATGAGTTTAATTGTGCCGCATAAGATGAGATGAATTGTTAACATGATTACAAGTATATAGTGCACATGAATTCTTACATAGCTTTAAATCGCACCTTGAATCTGTATACTTAGAATGATGAGAATTATGAATTGAATACTTGATTGCTGGTATTGTATATATATATTTATGCATGTCAAGTAAGGAGTTTGGAGATATGTTTATAGGTGATTTGATGCCTTTGATTTTGAACCATTGGATTATTGTATTGTTATATATATATACTGTATATGCACTTTGTTAGTTTGTTTTGTTCCTCCCCACTAAGCGTTATCGCTTAGCACGGGCTCTTTTCCCGTGCAGGTGGCGAGTTTGGATTTGGAGTCGGATATCTGCGGGTCGGCCACTAGGAGTCTTTAAAAATGAAGTTATTTGAAGTCTTCCGCTGTAATTTTTGTGTATATGGCTTGTATATAGCAAAGTAATCTTTTGTAAAGGAACAGATAATATTTTTGTATATGTATTCGATTACAAGCCTCATTTTGTAAAACGGTACGGATATATGTTATATGTAAAAAGGATTTTCTATTACATGATTAAAAGTTTCTTTATTTTACATTTGGTTTTTGTTTATACATGGAATATGGATTTGTTATATGTGTTTGCCCGCGTGGCACTCCGGTATCCTTCCAACGGGGATGGCGGGGTGTTACAGCAGCTCTTGAACACTCCCTCTTCAAGAATCAACCTTTTTTTTCCCTTGTTCTTCTTTTTGTCCAAAGCTTCTTGCAAGAACATACAAATCCAAACCCAAAACTCTTAATCCAAACCCATAAATCCAAAAACACAGACCATAAAAGAAGGAGATGAAACTTATAATCACAACCAACAACTTACCTCTTCAATTCAGCTCTCAACTCTACCAAATCAGCTCAAGCTTAAAACACCACACAAACAAGGAAATGAAGGAGCAAGAAATGGGAAAGAAAAGAGAAAAAGAGAGAAACGGGAAGGAAAGAGAGTAGGAACGGGACACAGCAAAACTGCCCTTCCCTCTCTCTTCCTTTCCTTTTCTTCTTTCCTTAATCAATGCCCCTCACCAACCAAACCACATGTCACAATTCTATTGGTTCTATACAAAAATATCTTTGACTTTTACACATTGGTCCTTGGCTTTTCTCCACTTAGTCCTTGATAATTATCACTTGGTCACTAAAATAAATTCTTCATTTAAATACTTTTATTCTCTTTCAATTAAGTCCTAAATTAAAACTAATTTCACTTGCACAATGACCAAAATACCCTTAATTATCCAATTAAATATGCAAAATCCTTCTAGGCCCTAATTTGAGATGTTACATAATCTCTCCTCCTCCCTCTGGGTTCTTAGTCTCTCAGTCTCTCTCAACCGTTCCTTTCGCCTGTTAAAGGTGTGCAAAGGTTGCTTTGTGTCCGGTGCTCGGCACTCTACTTCAATCTGTCTGTACCTGGCTCTTTCTCTTCCTCTGACCGACGTCTGAACAATATCTCAGTCTCTTTGGGTGAGTTTTGATCTCAATCTCTCCGTATTTCTCTCATTTTGGGTTACTCCTGATCTCGGTCTCTCTCTTTCATTCTCTCACTCTTTTTACAGTTTCATATTCATTAAATATACCCATGGGAGTAAAGCAGGAAATTTTTCGCTAAACTTTGTGGGAACAAAAGCAAATTAAAAAAAATCATTTTTTTTCTTTTAGGGAACACATGAATAGATTTGAAGTAAAGGGAAGTAAAGAAAAAAGGTTTGAAAGTAGAGAAAAAGACAGTGACCACAACAATGGTCCAACCTTTTCAATTACTAAATATACAATTGCTCTATTTTATTATTTGCTTAACTTATTTTCATGCTGACAGAAATTTTCTTTTAGGCTTAATATGCTAATTGGCCTTTCAACTTGCATTCGATTGCCATATCTCCCATCTAACTTACAAATTTACCGGTTGAACACTTAAAATTGATTATAAAGATAATTTTAAACACAGAAATAAAGTGGAACGAACACGTGCAAGATAGTCGCATGACATAGATGACAGCTCATTTTGGACTAATAGAAAAAAGACACATGGATTCAAACAGTCAACTAAAATTTATTGCTTTCCCACCATTCACTCTCTTCCCTTCTCTTTCGCTTCTATCAAACCCACATCGAGGGCGGCGATTGGAGCCAGAGCTAGCGGTCACACCATTGATATCGATCGCCTTGCCTTTTGATGCTCACCGGTGCTGCTTGTGTTGCCACCTGAAGCCGGATGTGGCCGGATTATAAAGGAAAAGCTTTGATTTTGAGGAGAGAGAAATCGCGATGATGGAGGAGATGGCAGATGAGATTGGCGTTGGTGGCCGGATTTTAGACTTGACGGAGAAGGATCTCCGATCTCCCCTTCCCCTTCTTTTCTTTTTCTGTTTGGCTTTTCCTCTTACATTTTCTTTTCGATTTTTCTAAAAACTTTCATTTTTTTCCTTCCAACCCCTTTTACAATTTAAATCGTGTCACAGATTTTAGTGTAAAAGGTAAGATTGTGTATGATTGAAAAAAAATTTATGTATTGGGGCTTATTCCATGTTTGGTTTATGGGTATAGGTTATTGGGTGTTTAGGAGCAACTGCTTTGAAGGAAGTGATTGAAATAGCAGAGTTCCACAACCCAATCAATGTGAATCAGCCAATTTAACTTGTGTGATTCTAAGCCTGTCAAAATTTTGTATGATTTAGCATATGAAAACAATGGCACATTTTAGGGATTTTGTGATGACTTGAATTACTTGCAAACAAGCAGGAGATTCTCATCAACTGTCTATGCCAATTCTCATGCATTAACTGAAAATTAGTGGAGCACATTAAGCTCACTTCAGAGAGACCAAAACAATCTTCACATGCTATAGAAAAATCATTAGAAAAAAATGAAATGCCTACACCACTAAGAAACAAATCTTTACATGGCATTCATACATAAGTTGCAACAGCTTATCAGACTTTAATTGACAATGAAAAGAAAGAAGAGAAGAAAGAAAACATATGAAAGAAAATGGAGAAGAACGAAAAAAAGATGAGAATGAAGAGGAGAAGGTAGTGGAGGAGCTGTGGGAAATCAGGCCTCACACTCCTCAGACGCGTGTAAATCCGTCTCTCATGCCAGCTCAATTACTATCCTGCCACATATGCTGTACAACCAGCATTTTGTGTTTAGAATTATCTTTATAATCAAATTTAAGTGTTCAATTGGTAAATTTGTGAGTTAGAGGGACAGTATGACAATCGAGCGCAAGTTGATAGGACAATTAGCATATTAAGCATTTCTTTTATACCAGAACATCTTTTATTTTTTGCTACTGTCATTTGCCATGTTAATTGAATATCTAGTTAACTGATTTTATTATTTCTTTTTATTGCTGGAAATTTGTTTCTACTGCCATTAGCCATGTTACAATCCTTTTTTTTCCAGATTTTTTTATTCTTACACTGGGATACTACTGCCTACTACTATTTGTTCAGTCTGCTGGAACCCAAAAAATAAGTAAAAAAGGTAGTACCATCAAGTGTAGGTTATGTGGTCAGGTTGGACATAATGCGAGACAACATAGAGCGCAAAGTAAGGCTTCAACTGAACCTCATTCAGCAAATGACCGAAATGCCCCATCTTATCCAGCAGATGATCATAGCACTCAGGCAATAAATTTTAATATTTGGTTCATTGTTCATTTTATAATTTTGTTATTTCCAGTATATATAACATCTCATATTTGTTAATGTTTGGTGTAGGAAATCGTGTCCCAACTAATACAGTCAAATGATATTTTAAATGCTACCAATGAATCACTTAGAAAGAGGAAGAGGAGTCCAAGAAAACCTAATACTATCAAGAAAGGTAAAGTGATTCAATCAACGTACAGGGGTCAAAGTTCAACCCAAGATCATAACTCCACTCATTGAGAGATGGCAACATAAATATTCTAATTTTTCTAATACTATACTTAGTTGTGTTTGTTGACATCAAATGCTATAATTTTGTTAAACAATTGTGTTCATCAAATGTTGTAATTTTGTTAAACAGTTGTTTGTGTTAATTTTAAAGTTTGTATATGTCTTACACAATTGTGTTTATTGACATCAATTACTGTGTTATGCTTTTTTGTTATGTGAAACTAATATAAATTTATGAAGCTATAAATTGCATTCGATTTGTGTTTTATTGGATTGGTTATTTGGTAAATGATATTCTTTTGTTACTAGCATTTAGAATAGTTGCTTTTATGCGGAAAATTTCACTTGACAAGCAATCAAATTCTTCTGCTCTATTGCAATGTATAGGTTATTTCATGTTAGCATATATATTGCTAATTTGATATTGCCATCTAAATAACACCCATATCTGCAATAACACATTCAAGGAAAGCCTTATAAAAATACTATGTCTTCCATTAACATATATGCCAATATAGAATTCATCATCATATATCTTGCAACTAATTACAGAATTCTCAACTGCATTCTTATTCTACATAAGAAATATTACAATAAAAAACACAAATACAACAAGAATGCTCTAGTAGATAAAAGAGCACATACTACAATTCACATTTCTCCTCTGATCCTTGGTCACCAACTTCCTATCCAATCTACCAATTTTTCTTAGCAAATCATTTATTATATAATTTGCTTTGTTAGGTAACGATGCATCATACCATCTAAAAAATTCACATTCTCTGTTATCCTAAACAGGAGAAAATCCATTTCAAGATCAAAGATAAATGAAAAATCAAGTTTAACAATTCTTAAAATTAAACTTACCCGAGTAAAAGGACATGTGAAAAACCTCCTCATTGAATTCTGTTCAGTCTTGAAAGTTTTCATTACGGCTTCAACTTAGTAATCACAATAAGGGATAAAAATTTGTCTTCCTTCACTTTGACTAAAGCGATTTCAATTTCTGATAAATAAAGAATGAAAAACCACTCAAGAAAGAGATAATACGAGAAAGACAAGACGATGAGGATAAGATGAGATAGGAAGAGACTTCTATACGAAAATAAAAAAAAATAAAAAAATAAATGACTTCTGTACGAAAATAAAATTAAATGTGAGATACGTACCAGGCTACCATTTTTATCCGTAGCTTCCTCACTTTATAAATAAATAAAACTAGTCCTTACATTTTACTGTGTTTGATAGAATTGTTATTCATTTATTTTGGTATGCATTAAATTCAAAAACAAACCTACTAAAGATGATAGCAAGGACCCCATATTTGCTAAAGCCGATATTATTGTTTTTTACTCTATTTATTAAAATTGGATGTAATTGTACAAAATAAATATTTGAATTCGGTAGGAGGTTAAGATTGGGTTCATGAGGAAAATCATAAATAATAATAATTATTATTATTATTATATCATTGTTGTTATTGCTCCTTGACAAAATTTGGCCTTTTTTTTTTACACTGCACGCATATGTATTTAATATATGAAATTAAATAATATATAATACTAATTATGTAAAATTATTAAAAAAATTACATAATTATGTGATTTATTTTTGTAAAATTATTAAAAATATATATAATTATGTAATTTATTTTTTAATTAGTTGGAAATTTTAATATATTACTATCTTTAATTGTCTATCTAAATATATAATTAATGGAAATAACAAATTTATGTTTTTATGATGACAAATTGAAAAACATATTATCAATTTATTCGGTTCCTAGAAAATGACTTTTCCTATTGTTTTTGTTCTTAATTTTTCTTTGCATACAAATAAATTATTTTCTTCTAATCACACGAATTATAAGGTTTTGTTAATATAAATTTCATATTGAAATCAAAACAAAATAAATACAATCACTTTAAGAGGGAATTCTAAACCAAAATAAAAATATATATATTTCATACATTTGAATTGAATCATTCTTTATTATTACACTCAGCTTCTAATTTCTTTATCATTTTCTTGATTATGCGCTTATAAGAATCTATTTTTAAATGAGTAAACGAACATAAATAGCAAAAAGCAAATAGAGGAAGAGAGAAGTGAATAATGTTAATCATGTCAGGAGAAGACATGGATAAATCGAATAATATAAAAGGGAGGTGAGAAACAAAAGTTGTCAGCAATTTAGGGGTATCATGAACCGGTTAGTCGGTTAATGAGTCCACAAAAAACAAAAAAAAAAGTTCATTAACTATGGGTTTTTAAAAATCACTAACCATTAACTATAGTCCGTTACTATCAGTTAATCAGTTCATCGGTTTCGAATTTTCGGATCGATTAATCAATATTATTTCGGTTAACTACTATAATTATAAAATATATTCATAAAAAAATTAAAATTTTTATGTTACTTAAAAATAAAATTAGAAACCAAATATAATTTAATATAATATTCAAATTATAAATATAAACTAAAAATGTTGTATCAATATGCATGCATAGGATAGAAAAATGTAATAAATAGAAAAATTGTAATTTATTAATTTTATTAAATATTAATTATTACTTGCAACAAAATTTTTTTATTTTTAAAGCGAAATATATTTAATTAGAATTGCAAGTATTAAATACTACCTATAAAAATATTAAAACTGACATTCCACATTTTAATTGAATATTATTTATCATATTAAATTTTAATAATTTAAATATAAAATTTTTCAATTAAAGAGTTAAAATTATTAAATTAATTACAATTAGTAATTAATTATATATATTAAAAAGTTTGAAAAGAAAAAAAAATTATGTGTTGAAATAAAAGTTTATCACAGATTTAACTTTTCGTTAATATATTAATGTTATATAACTTTTCAAATATATTATGATTTTTATTATTGATGTTGGAGTCGGGAGATGCGCCCATGACTTCTCGGGTTGACCCGGAATATATATGTATCGGACCAGAAATCTTACTAATATGAAAGAATTCCATATTAGGAGAAAATCAAGGGATTATGCCCCTTGAATTTCCTCTGGGGTAACTCCCCTAATGGGAGTTAATTTCCTACTTATGGTGCATTCATCTCCATTGGGAGATGAATGCCTATAAATAGGTTCTTTTCCTTTGAGGAAAAGGAGTGAAAAATTTTCGAGATACCGAAACTCTGTCGGATTTGTCTCTCGCCGATTTTTTCTCTTCAAGTTATTTTTAGACTGTGAAAGAGTTGCTGTCGTCTCGCTTGTGGATAACAGACAGACCAGTGATGCCAGAAGTGATTCTCGCTGACGCTTCTACTTTTGTCTGAGCTTCGAGAGGTAGTTAACAAACAACCCGATTTTGTTACCTCAATTTATGCATGTGGCATGCTATATTTCCTTCATTAGTATCAGAGCCAATTTTTTTTGGCGTCCTGGCATGTGGCTAAAATTGGATCTAAAATTTTATGTGTAAAATTGGTAGATTTAGGATGCATGAACCCAATATAAATTTATTTTGTGTTAAAATATATATCTGTATATATTTTTTGGGTCTAAAAATACGTGTATGTGTATCGTAAATTGAGGGAATAAATATGGATATTCAAAATGCTAAACTTAAAATTGATATTTGTAATTTTTGACCATACCATTGAGATCACATACCCCAAAACCCCCCACCGGAAAAAATCCGGAGACCAGAATCCGTGGGGAAGGCGGCGCGTGACTTGCACGCGCCGCTAGACGAAGGGCGCGTGCGCGTGGGAGGTGTCCCACATGCGCGCAAACGCGCGTCCACAGTGTTGCGTCACTGTGGACATGTGGCCCAACCGAATTCGGCCACGTGGCAGACCGAGATCACGCCACGTGGCAGATGACGTGTCCAGTGGTGCCACATGGACCTATCAGGGGGCAACACGTGGACGAATAATATCGTGCCATGTGTCAGGCCACGTCAGCACAATGACATGTCACAGTTGCCACGTGAGCCAATGGGGGGAATTGCCACGTGGCAGACATGTGTCGTGCCACGTGGCAATAACGTGTCAACCTGCTGCCACGTGGCAGACAGGTGGACCAACCACAGGCTGGCACGTGGCACACTTTGGATGTGACACGTGGTAGATCAGTGGGAGTGGCGCATGTAGCGCGTGAGCGCGTCACTCCTCCCCCTGGAGGCACGTGTTGGCGCGTGCGGCCTCCTCCGGCCACCAAATCAGTCCCTGTTTTTTCCGGAACCATTTTTCTAAAATTTTCTGATTTTTTGTATTTTTTCCAAAATTTTTTGATGACCAGAAAATAAGTTCTTATTTTTAAATTATTAAAAATATTATAAAATTATGTTAATCGTATTTTCTGTCCTTAATTAATTTGGAATTTTTTTTTTGTTTTGAAATATTTTTTTGATCGGTCCTTATTGTTGATTGAAATGTGTTTCAATCATATATGTTTATACATGAGTGTATTAACTATTTTTATTGTTTCTGTGATGTGTTACATAAATGGTGATGATAAGGACACCTATGGTTCCACGTACTCCTGAGGGTATTGCTAGGACAAATGCAAAAGTGCGTGAAGTCCGAAATATCAGGATGCGTAAAAACAGCCGGATTGATGACCTTGATGCAATAGTGCATCATATTGAGTTTTTGCATGAGCAAATGCAAGAGTGCATCTGGATTGGTGGTTTGAGCTGTGGAAGAGATCAAAATGAAATAGCTAAGGTAATGATCGATTCTTTTGAGCATCATCCGGTTCTGAGGAACTTGATGATACATGTGTGGCAATCAGAAGTTAGATCTTACAGACATGCTATGGTTCAGTTTATCTTAAAGGCTGCCAAAAGAGGAGTGTGAAGGTCGAACAAAAATTCTGTGATGACCTTGAGAAGTGGACGCAATGTGAGCCGTCCATGGCTTCGTGAATGGCGTAGAGGTGTGCCTTCTCCATTGCTCCGAAGGGTCGTTATGACTACCCTAGTCCATAAGAAGACTTTGTGAAGTCTTCACTCATTATCTGGTTGACATGTGTGTCAAAGACTTATGAAGTTAGCGTTTATTTTTCCATTTAAAATAAGACTTAAGTTTCTTATTTTTTTGACATGAGTGTCATATTTTGGATTATTTTTTTTATTGAATGAATGAGTTTATTTATTATGATGGCTTTTAATTTTATAATAAATGTATTTATTTAACTGTTAATTGCCTTGCATTATTTTATAAGTAAAATAAATGCATATTTATTAAGTAGAGACTTAATAAATTTAAACCATTAGGATTCCCCTCTTAAGTTTGAGAACTTAATAATCTAATAATTAAGATTTATTATGCATGAAATTTAAACTTGTAAGGCTGGACATTAGGAATTAGAGGGTAATTGGATACTATTAGTGGCCTTTTCGAATTGAAACATAATAGAAAACTTTACTAGTTGTTTATTTCAGATGCACAGTAAATAGCATGTATTGCCTTATCTCCATTAATATTGTGCAATTTTTTTTTTGTTCCATTAGAGATCTGATAATCCAAATGGCTACTCCTTCCAAATCCATTATCGCTGAGTTGAACAAAGATTTGAAATTGAATGGCAAAAATTATGAAATCTGGAGTATGAAAATCCAGTATGTGATTGAGGAGCAAGAGGCCCTCAAAACCTTAAATTCGGTTATGGCTAAACCTGAGGATGGCGACACGGCCCAACATAAGCTGGACCGAGATGCCTATATGGCATGGAAGAAAAAGAATTTCACTGCTCGGATCATTCTGCTGAGTGCTATGCAAGATGATCTCACTAAACAATTTCGCAAGTATCAGAATGCAATGGATCTGTGGATTGCATTGCGGGAGAAATTCGGAGGTGTGACTCTGACTAAATTCCGATCGCTAACGATCAAATTTGATATCTATCAGAAAAAGTCTGATCTCCTTATGCGAAAACATCTAAGAGAAATGGAGAATATGATAAGTGAGCTTAGTGAATATGGTCATAAGTTGACCAACGAGCAGCAGGTCCAAGCTGTCATCCGTTCCTTACCAAAGAGTTGGGAGCATATGAAGATGCAACTGACTCACATGGACAACATTAAGACATTTGAGGATGTCTCTCGTCATTTGGAGCTTGAAGAAGATAGACTGGCATCGATCAAGGTCAATGCTGAAGTGCATGTGGCACAATCCCGTTCTGGGGGAATGAGTTCAAACCAGAACAAGAGAAAAAGCTTCAAAAGTCGAGGTAAGGAACAAACCAAGACAAATAAGTGGCATAAGAAAGAACAAAATTCAAAGAAGTCCAAAGGCAAAAAGAAAGTGAACATTTCAAGAGTGAAATGCTTTAACTGCTAACAGAAGGGACAATATGCAAAAGACTGCACTGTGCCCAAAAAGGTACACTATTCTGACTCAAGAGTGAGTGAAATTTGTGTATCTAATTCTGTATTATTAACTGAATTTCATCTTTTGTGGGTGGTAGATTCAGGAGCAACGGACCACGTAACAAAGGATCGACATGCCTTTGTTGAATTCCGGCGAATACCCAGTGGAGCTAAATGGATTTATGTAGGAAACGATGCCAGAATGGAGGTTCAAGGGATTGGCACATGCAAATTAGTCTTGCATAAAGGCCGAACCCTACTCCTACTTGATGTGCTCTACGCCCCAGACATTCGAAAGAATTTAGTTTCTATTCTTATTTTAATGAATCTTGGTTTTGATTTACATTTTAAAGATGATAATGTAAGCTTGTGTTTGGATGGTGTTTTTTATGGTTATGGTTTCATTTCAAACAATTTGATAATTTTGGATATTGATCCTAACTTTATGAATAAAGCTAGTTTTTCATTTATATCTTCTACTTCACATAGTTATGAGAATCATGTGAAATTATGGCATGCTAGATTAAACCACATAGGGCAAGATCAAATGAGTCGGTTAGCCAAAACAGGTTTACTTGGTGATTTAAATAAGATTGAATTACCAACGTGTGAGCATTGCTTAAAAGGAAAATTAGTTAGAAAACCATTTGGAAAAGGAACTAGAGCCGTAGTTCCATTTCAATTAGTTCATTCTGACATCTGTGGTCCAATGAATGTGAAGGCAAGGCATGGGGCCTATTATTTTATCACATTTATAAATGACTATACTAGATATAGTAATATCTATTTGATTTCTCATAAGTCATAAGCATTGGGTTGCTTCAAGACTTATATGAATTTTGTCGAGAATCAATTAGATAAAAAGATTAAAGCTTTGAGAACTGACCGAGGTCATAAATATCTTTCAGATGAATTTCAAGCTTTATGTGATGAAAAAGGAATTGAGCATCAGTTGTCCATTCCCAGAACTCCACAACAAAATGGTGTTGCGGAAAGGAGAAATAGGACTCTCCTTGAAATGGTTAGATCTATGATGGCAGAGGCAAATTTGCCAATCTCTTATTGGGGAGATGCTCTATTAACTGCCACATATGTTTTAAATCGCGTACCCTCCAAATCTGTCACATCCACGCCTTATGAGATGTGGACCGGTCGACAACCTGACCTAAGCCATTTAAGACCTTAGGGTTGTGCAGCTTACATCCATGATACCTCAAGCAAATTTGGTAAATTGGGACCAAGAGGTAAAAAGAGTATCTTTGTGAGATATTCTGAAGTATCAAAATGATACGTATTCATGGGTGAACGTGAAAATGGTTCTGTGACAGAATACGAATCACGAGATGTTATATTCTTAGAGGATGAATTTCCAAGATTGGGCGAAGTGAACCAAGATTTCACTTTTTATTAAACATAGCAGGAAGAAGAACCATCAGGATCACTCCATCCGAGTGGGAGGGAATTAGAGGATGAGGGTCAAGACCTTCAACCACAAAATGATCCGGATGTTCGAGACCCTGATTTCAATGGGAGTATTCCTGACTCCAGTGGGAGTATGGAACAAGGCCCCAGTGGGAGTATTCCGAATTATGATTAATATATGAGACATGTTTATCAAGATTCAGAAGTGCGCAAATCTAAAAGGAGAAGTGTTCCTCGCCTACGATTTGAGATCGAAGGGTTGAACGAAGCTCTTTTTGTTACCCCACAAGATGAGAAAGAGCCTAAAAATATTAAAGAAGCTCTTTCAAGCCCATCTAAAGAAAAATGCATTAAAGCAATGGAAGAGGAAATGGCATCTATGAGATCGAATCAAGTTTGGGAACTTGTTGATCTACCTAAAGGACGCAAACCTATTGGGAATAAGTGGATTCTCAAGGTAAAGCGAAAAGCTGATGGTAGTATTGAAAGATATAAGGCTCGGCTAGTTGTTAAGGGGTTTACACAACAGGAAGGGATTGACTATGAGGAGACTTTCTCACCAGTTGTAAGATTTATGTCTATAAGGCTAATTTTGGCCATAGTGGCAAGTTTAGACCTAGAGTTACATCAAATGGATGTAAAGACTGCTTTTCTCAATGGAGAATTTTATGAAAAAATTTACATGGATCAACCTGTAGGTTTCATTGAAATGGGCAGCGAACATAAGGTTTGCAGATTGAAGAGATCAATCTATGGCCTCAAGCAGTCTTCGAGACAATGGTATTTAAAATTTCATGAGACGATCATGTCGAATGGGTTCAATATGATTGATCAAGACCATTGTATCTATAACAAAAGCTCTAAAAGTAATTTTGTCATTTTAACATTGTATGTAAACGACATACTGTTAGCAGGAAATGACAAAAGGTACGTGAATGAAATCAAAGAATGGTTATCGTCCAACTTTGAAATGAAAGATATGGGTGAAGCAAACTATATTCTTGGAGTTAAGATTTCAAGAGATCATTCAAGAAGGTTATTATCCCTTTCTCAAGAGACTTATATCAACAAAATCCTTGAACGATTCAATATGCATAACTGCAAGCCCATTGATACCCCTATTGCTAAGAATCAGTTTCTCAGCAAAAAAATGTGTCCTAAAATGCCGAATGAGATAGAACGTATGAAGAACGTTCCATATGCCAATGCCGTGGATAGTCTTATGTATGCTATGTTATGCACGAGACCTGATATATGCTATGCTGTGGGCATGGTAAGCAGATATCAATCTAACCCAAGTGAAGCACATTGGAAAGCAGTTAAGAGGATACTTAGATACCTCAAAGGTACAGCAGATCATTCTCTATGTTATCAAGGCAAGGATCTGCGTTTGAGAGGATATACAGATGCTAATTGGGCAGGAGATGTGGACGATAGAAAATCCACTTCACGATTTATATTCTTGCTTGGCAAGGGTGCCATCTCGTTGAGTAGCAAGAAACAAACCTGTGTGGCCCTATCAACAATGGAAGATGAATTTGTCGCTTCTGTAGCTGCAGTACAAGAGGCTGTTTGGTTAAAACGGTTTGTGGACCAACTAAGAGTAACCGCCTCGGAGGAGCCGTTGACTGTCTATAGTGACAGTCAATCGTCGATAGCTTATACGAAAGATCTAAAATTTCATAGTAGGATAAAGCATATCGACATTAAGTATCAATTCATAAAAGACATTGTTGCACAAGGAGATGTGAACTTACAATACATTTCTACACATGATATGTTAGTAGATCCGTTGACTAAACCCATAGCTAGAGATGTATTTGTGAGGCACATTAGATCTCAAGGTTTGCGTAGAAATTGAGTAGTACTGTAGTTTTTTTGTAACCCCTTTAAATTGTTATTCATGAATAATAATCAAGTTCTTTATTGGCAATACATGAGTGTGAATGTTTATGAGTAAATATTTACTGTTATTTTTGAGATTGAGCATGTCGGACATAAAAGTAGCCCACTCAAAAGGGTGTTTACCTTAATTTTATCAATGAGTTGGCAAAGATTAAGATGAGGCAAATTTTGAATATATGAGAATGCTCGAGAGCCTGTTCAAAATAAAAGTGCCGTCTTGCAGAAATTATAAGATGAGTCTTGTTAAAGTGTAAGATAAAGACATACATAAAATTGTATGCTTTGGACTGAGATTCAAATTAAGGATTGTATGAAATCCGATGGTCAGTTATTTGTAACTACCATGTTCTGTCTAAAAAGCCAGAAGTAGTTCTTAAGTAAGCAGACTAAAGTTGGGTACTTCGGTGCATCGCAACCTTACGCTTCTGTATGATGTTTTAATATGCACATTTTTAAAAAAAATGTAAGACATGCGCTCCTTTAAGGGAAGGAACGAACACCATAACACATGTTTTATATCATGTGTGCTTATGTGACAAAGGGATGGGAAGTCAAATTATTGATCTCAGTTTTCCCTATTGTGAGACTCTGCTATATTTTGACTCTCAGAACCCTTAACTTATTCCTGAAGTATGATTCAATGTGGCTAGCTTAGTTAGTCTCTAAGAGGCCATGGAATAATTCAGACCTGGCTAGAAAAGCGAGTTGAGTCTTGATGGATGGCATATAGTAAGAGGGAAAGATAGCCTTTAGATCACATTCAATTATTTCGAGGTTCACTGGCTAGCCTATTATGGTCTCTATGAGTAGCGACATAATAGTGAATTCGAAAATTATTTTTATGAGATCATGAGTTAAAACAGTGAATGTGAAAAAGGTAATCTAGGGTCTTGGCATAGGTGTATAAGAGGATTTCGTCTTTTCAAGACGCTATATATCCCTAACAGGTGTATAGCACTAGTGCTCTTGATGTATGCTGGTCACACGGTCCATCTGCCTGTATAACTGGAGAACTCGACTGAAAATCGTTTAGTCATGTGCGAGTGGGAGATGTTGGAGTCGGGGGATGCGCCCATGACTTCTCGGGTTGACCCGGAATATATATGTATCGGACCGGAAATCCTACTAATATGGAAGAATTCCATATTATGAGAAAATCAAGGGATTATGCCCCTTGAATTTCCTCTAACCCTACAACTTCCCCTTTAATATGTAATTAAAGGGGGTAACTCCCCTAATGGGAGTTAATTTCCTACTTATGATGCATTCATCTCCTTTGGGAGATGAATGCCTATAAATAGGTTCTTTTCCTTTGAGGAAAAGGAGTGAAAAATTCCCGAGATACTGAAACTCTGTCGGATTTGTCCTTCGCCGGTTTTTGCTCTTCAAGTGGTTTTTAGACTGTAAAAGAGTTGTTGTCGTCCCGCTTGTGGATAACAGACAGACCAGTGACGCCATAAGTGATCCTCGTTGACGCTTCCGCTTTTGTCTGCGTTTCAAGAGATAGGTAACAAATAACCCGATTTTGTTACCTCGATTTATGCATGTGGCATGCTGTATTTCCTTCAATTGAAAATTTGATAAATTAAGAAATAATAATAAATATTAAATATGATCATATTGAATAATTAATAAATTAACTAAAAATTCGGCCATCGGTTCGATTGACCGGTTATATGAGCCAAATCCATTAATCAGTCCATTAATATCGAATTTTTCAAAACATTAACTATTAATCAGTACATTACAATCGGTTAACCAATCAATTGATTCGGTTTCGGATTTGTTTACCAATTAACCGCATCAACCGATTTTTTTTTCTCACCCCTAGTCAGCATATTGGCTAAATAGCTATATCAAGTCTTATTAAATTTTTGAACTTTATAAGAAATTTTTTATTTACAAATAACTTATGAAATTAAGGAGAGAGTTAGTGTTAAGAAATTAAATACAAAATGAAAATTATGAAACTATTGGAATTTTAAAATTTGTGGTTGAAACCACTTGGTATGATGGGTATGTATAATCACTAAAATGATACGATCGGTAAATTTCCCTCCCTTTCAACGTCAAGTACAATAGTTACATATAGTCGTTAAAATGACTCTTGAAATTCTAATTACATAATGTAAGTTTTGATATTAATTTCATCAAATATCATTATTATAAAACATGAGTACCTATTTAGTAGGGGTGAGCAAAAAAACCGATGAACTCGGTTAACCGAAAAAAATTCAAAACCGAACCGATGGACTGGTTAACCGATTATAATGGACTGGTTAATGGTTAGTGTTTTGAAAATATCGATATTAATGGACTGGTTAATGGTTTTGACTCATTTGAACGGTTAACCGAACTGAAACAGAAGTTTTAGTTAATTTATTAATTGTTCAATATGTCCATATTTATTATTTTTAATTATTTATTGATTTATCAAATTTTTAATAATAAAAATCAGAATATATTCGAAAAGTTATATAACAATTTATCCTAATTAAAGGTGATCATGTTCTTTTTTTTTCATTATACTAATTATTTTGAAGTTTTTAAGTTTTTTTAATTATAGTAAGTATAACAATTTATCTAATTAAAAGTGATTATGAACCGGTTAATTTATTTACTTATTAAATATTAATTTTTAAAAACAAATTTGCTTATATCCACCAAATATTTTTATTTTAACAATAATGATGTTATATTATAGTGAAAAAAAATTAATTTTTAAGTATCTTGAATATTTTAATTTTATTTATGAATATATTTTATAATTGCAGTGGTTAACCGAAAATATTGGGTAACCGATCCGAAAATCCGAAACCGATGGACTGGTTAACCGATAGCAACGGACTAATTAATGGTTAGTATTTTACAAAAATCAATATTAATGGACTGATTTTTTTTTTTGCTCATAGACCGGTTAACCGGTCCATGCTCACACCTACTATTTAGATATTGAATATGATAATAATTACAGAGAAAAAGTGAATATATCAGTTATCTTGAGCGAAATTCGACATGATGTAGAGTGATTTGATAATCACGAATCATGTAAATTAGTTTCTCTTCCTTAATCCTATTTACGTAGAAAATGCTTTATGAAAATCCAAAATACGATATTTATATATTTTGTTTTTTTTATAATCTTAATTAGGGTAAAGAAAAAACTAGTTTATATACTTTTTTAACTTTAAATCTAATACGTTCATCAAGTACTAATTTAACGGTCAAAATTTAATGTACTATTAATTATTAAACAAAATAAAAATTCTAATCCTAACTTCATATGTATTTAATATAAATAGAAGTATATGCCAACTATAATTTTTATTCAGCCACACTTCTTACACGTAACTCTCATTTAATGTTTCACAATTGATCTATCTAAAAAACTCAAAAATCACATACATTAACTCGCAGATAATCATTTATCTGTCTCATAAATATAGATTTATTTTCCATTTTAGTTTGTTCTACCATATAGTTTTCTTTGATTTTTTAGATGATAGTTAGCATATGAATTGTCTAATATGCCTTTATTTAATTTTCTTATAATCAACAACAAAGTCATTAAATTTTTTATATTTTTTTATTTATTAAAATATTTTAAATCTATGTGAATCATAATTCCATTTTTTTATTCTCACAACTTTTCAAATAAAAGAAATGATTATCTTGATTCATGTAATATACATTAATGAAAAATTATATATTAATTGCAGATATATTAAAAAAAACATTGACAAAATTTTGTCTTTAAATTAAGCTATTTTTTTTTAATTAATGTGCAAAAGAAATAAATATATATTTGTGGACCGAATGAAGTATTATGTTTTAATTCAATAGTTCACATCGTACAAATACAATGCATGAATACTTTTACATCAATTATTTGTTCATGTTCACTAAATATTTGGAAAAAAAGAAAAAAACAATATGAGCCTAATTGGACTTGGAATTTAGCAAATTGATCATAGAAAACGAAAGCTTGAAATCAGGAAGCCAATCAAAAGGGAGCAGTCAAGCACAAATTTATTCATGGAATGGATAATACTCTCTTATCCTGTTAAATTGCCGCTTTTATATTGATTTTATTAATTTTTATAAAAAATTATATTTAATAAATTAAAATTAAATATTTTATTAATATTATGATGAAAAAATTATACACATATAATTTATATGGAGCTAATATTAAAAATAGTACCCAACTCTTGTAACGCATAAATATATTGCGGAAGCGTTTACAAGAATTCACTTTATTTTTGGTCACTAGTTTGACTTTTTTCCACGTGCGGAATAACAACAGTTATATCATAATTTAAAAACCCATGAAAGATAAAGACAAAAACAAGTGTGAGTAGGAACGAACAGTCTTACGATGCATATATTTTCTCGTTATCAAATACTAAAATCTTCTGTCTATTTATAGAGATTTTAAAAGTTAAAAACATATTTCTAGTATAATTTAGACTACTTATGAGATATGATCTGGTAATATTAATGAGATTGAATGATTTAATTTTATCTGAATTGGCACTTTATTCAAATTACAGTAATGAGCGTACGCAAATTCTATCACATTATATGAAGAATAAAATTAAAATATATGTATTAAATGTTATCTTAAATTTATTAAAACGACAATTTAATAAAATAAATTTTATTTAAAAAATGAAAATCTAGTGAGACGGATAAAATATACAATTAAGTGGAGCCATTAATACTGAAAAACATCTAGTAAAGGTCCATTAAACTTTTTATATTTTCTTTTTAAATATTCGTAATAACTTAGTAACTTAGATACCAATCCAACTTAAGGAAGAATAACTTTATATAATTCGGTTATATATATTCATCAATGTGAATTTAATTGATGATTGGGTGTGCAGGTTCATAATATGCATCAATAGTTCAATATGCATTATTAAATTATATGTATATATATATAATCTTTGAATTAAACAATGTGTATCATGTGCATCAAAGCAGCGGATTAATTGTCTTTATATCAATTTTTTATTCGTGTCGAAAAGCAATAGTAAGCCTACTAGGATTTTGTAATATAGCAATTGATCCTAGAAAATGAAAGGTTGAAATCAGGGAGCCTGTCAAATTGAATAGTCATTAGTCAGGTACAAATTTATTGATAATATAGAAATTAATAAGATAAGGCCCAAAATGGGCCCACAAAATCAATGTAGGTTTCACCAGCTGGTCCACACCTCAATTGGAAGAAATTAATTAATAAATCACTCGGTTCCCACCTCCTATATTAATTTATTTTAAGGTTTGTCACATTTTCTAAGTTTGCATGACAATTGAGTAAACATCACGTATTTCGTGAGGTGAAGAATGCATCTCCAGCTTTGAATTTTTCGTCATATATCGACAAAAGCTATAAACTTTTTCTTTTAAAATATTATTATAATACAATGTGCAAATTGCAATAATTATAATATTTTTTTATAATAGTTTGATATCTAAATTATACTAATTCAATTAATTCAGATTCATATAACATATATTATAAAAAAAAAAGCACAATATTCATAGTTAAATATTTAAAATATTGTACTCTCAAAGTTTATATTCGAAATATCTCATTAATAGAAAAGAGATATAATGAATTATTTTAATTCATTTATATATATATTGAAGATGATTGTAAACTCAAATACTAACAGGGTCCCACCAATATGATGACCGAAAGGGCAAACTTGCATAATCAGCATCATTGCTATGATTATCAGTTTGGCATACATCTAAATCTAATGCAAGTACACGTGTAAACCACCACACGAAATCCAAACTCCTCCACTAGGATATCCACGTGCCAACTATCCCACCAATGAAAAACCGCCACGTGGAAAATATAAATTCTCTCTCTTTAAAGCTTCCTTTCTTTTAAGTATTTATTTTCTTCCAGTTTCCCACTTTCCTTTCTCAGTTTCTCTGGTTCAAAAAATCCGTTTCAAGCGGCCACAATTGCCTGATTATGCGTCTCCATTTTTACATCTCCAAAATACCCTTATCATCCTTTTGAATTTTCACTTTTTCAGCATCTTGTCCTATGCACTGAGAATTTATATATTCACATAAGAAAGAGCACTTGCACTAAGCAGTTCCTCAAATCTGGGATTGAGCCCGAGAATGGTGGAGCCCGGGAGTTTGAGGAACGACGAGGAGCTTTCACTGTTGCCTCTCCACAACATTGGTGATCAGTCATGGCGGTTAAACTTTGATGGGTATCAGTTATCAACTAAACATAAAGACAAGAAGCCGCCGTCTCGTGGCTTCGATGTTTGCCTCGGAGTATTGGGTAAATTAACTAAATCTTTTCAATTTTTGAATAATTTTATGAATATTGTATAATCTGGGTTTGATTCAGTTGTGATTGGAAATATTCTAGCATTAGCTTTTGGGGTTTTACTGTTAATTTATTTTTGGTTAGTTTTTGTACTTTTTTTTTTTTACTTGTTTGGGATATTTATGTACTGTTTGTTTTATTAATTATTGTTTAGATGTTTTATCATTTATGAGTACCAGATTGTTGGCAGGAGTAGGGGAATGGGTATAAATTGTTTTTGTTTTATATAGATAACCAGGGGGGATTATGGGTTTTAGTTGCTTTGTCCATATCTGGGTAAGGGGTGGTTGGCCTGGCCGCCTGGCTATGTAATTGAAATTTTGATGAAAAAAATTAGTTCTTTCTACTTTTTTCTCCGCCAAATTTGTATGGGTTGATCAAGTGGCTTGAGTTATTGGATTTTCTGTTGCTTTAAATAAGAGGTTCAATTAAGAGATGATAATGATAGCGAACTTCTAATTTTTCTTCATTGGTCAAGGCAAGTGCGATTTCTTGTTTTTTCTTCCTAGATTCCGGACATTCTATTCTTGCTTAGACGCCAAAATTGTTAGTTTCATCACCTATGGAAGTATTTGAATAATGCTGCACATTATAGGACCATATGCAGCTTAGATATGATGAAGTGCTATGTAAAGGATTATGTGTTGTTGCTTAATTATTTTATCCATATTTGTATTCATGGTATAAATTGTTTATTAGATGCTGGCTACATTTGATGGTATCATGAAGTAGACTCTTGTTTGAATATGCTACGGGGAACCTTATTGTTGAGTTTGAATGGCTGTTGTAAGTGGTTTTATTGAAGGAACAATGGTATGCTTGTAATTAAAGTTAGATGAAATTGCTGGAGTTGCATTTCATTGATATCGGTTGATGGCTCTAGGTTCCGAAGATGATGTAGCTGACTACTATCAGCAGCAAGTTGAAATGCTTGAGGGCTTCAATGAAATGGATGCCTTAGCAGAGCGTGGTTTTATTCCTGGAATGTCAAAGGTTTGCCTTATTATTTTTGTCCTGGAATGCATTTGATGCACATGGTGATTCCTTAAACTGAAGCCTATGTTGTCATTATTGCAGGAAGAGCAGGAAAATTTGGCTAAAAGTGAGACTTTTGCTATTAGAATATCAAATGTTGCCAACATGATTCTTTTTGCAGCTAAGGTTTATGCATCCATAAGAAGTGGTTCATTAGCCATTATTGCATCCACGTTGGACTCTCTTCTTGATCTTCTTTCGGGTTTTATCCTGTGGTTTACTGCATTCAGTATGCAAACACCAAACCCCTATCAATACCCCATCGGGAAGAAGCGCATGCAGCCATTGGTCAGCCCTCTATCAAGTATTATACAATTATTGGCCATTTTCTTTGTTTGGCATATATTTCCTATGCATGAGGAAAAGTTTGCATAACTTGTCAAAGAAGAGCTTGCAATTTAGACAAATTTCATCAACCTACCCTATTAAAAAGTTTACAAGATACCCCAAAACTGTTAACTTCTAATATCAAATATCATTTTGGGACTCAAGTCTTAGCGAGCAAAGCCATGATGCAACAGATTATAAAGCATGCTTCAGTTTATTGCTTCATAAATGTAAAAGAGCAAGAATATGCAGATTAGTGACTTCATCACAATGTTGTAAACCCAGAAGAAATGAATGGAGCATATGAGATCAAGCAGAAAACATAATCTTCTTGAATTGACACTTTTTTTTTTTTTCATTTTGGATAGACACTTATTTAAATGAGATGTTAGGTTTCATTTTCCCATTTTATCTGCATTTCTATGCTGTTATTTCTTTCTTACTTCTCGTTTCCACATTCTTTTTTCAATTTAATATTTTGGTAACAGCATTTGGAATTTTTCCTTCCATTTTCATTTGGTTCAGATAATTCTTCTCTCTTGTTGACATTAAGGTAGGGGATGAGATTTCAGGACGTTGTGTGCTTGCAATAGATGAAGTTAATATAGTCTCTAGCAGATTATGAAATTACTCATTTCTGCATGTCTAATAGATATATGCATGAATAACTATAAGTATATGTGATATTTCTGTTCCAGATGTAAAATATAGAGATTTTGCATGTTAAGATTAGAGATGTGCTTTTTCCAAAAAATATTATGAATATGCATGTTTAATGCTTTATAGCAGTATAAATTTCTGAAATGCCAAGTAATGTTCATCTCAATGATCTTTGAATCATGTACAGGGAATTCTTGTTTTTGCCTCTGTTATGGCAACTCTAGGATTGCAGATAATCTTGGAATCAGTGCGCTCATTGTTATCTGATGTAAGTGCACTCCTATTAAATTCATTTTTCCATGTCTGTGAAAGTATCATTTCCTTTAATGGATATAACATTTCCTTGTTGATAAGATAAAATTCCCAGATGTAGTTCTGAAGAAATTCAGAGTATGATTTCTTACATTTGTATTAACATTAACCTGATTTTATACAAGAAGGATTGGAAATTAAGTCAAAAACATACAACTCCTAAATCAGCTCCTAAATTACCTCCTAACTACTATGATCAATTATTCAACCTTACAGCTATTCAACACAGCTATATTCAACACTCCCCCTCAAGTTGGTGCAAAAATATTACACATGCCCAACTTGCAAACTATGGTGTGAAAGGTTCGACTATTGAGTCCTTTTGTAAAAATATCTGCTAGCTGTCTGTCTGATTTCACATGAAATAAACTCAAGATGCCTTCAGTTAGCTTTTCCTTGATGAAATGTCGATCGATTTCAATGTGCTTCGTCCGATCATGTTGAACAGGATTATGAGCTATACTGATGGCGGCTTTGTTGTCACAGTATAAGGATAGTCTTCTTCTTTCAAATAGTCTCAATTCTTCTAGTAGCTTTTTCAGCCAAAGAAGTTCACAAACACCTTGAGCCATAGCCCTGTATTCTGCTTCAGCACTTGATCTTGCAACCACACTTTGCTTCTTACTTCTCCAAGTAACTAAGTTCCCTCCTACAAGAGTACAATATCCTGATGTAGATCGTCGGTCATTTAAAGATCCAGCCCAATCTGCATCTGTAAAAGCTTCTATGTGGAGGTGACCATGTTTGGAGAAAAGAATACCCTTTCCTGGGGCAGACTTCAAATACCGCAAAATTCGAAAGACAGCTTTCATGTGAGAGTCTCGTGGATCATGCATGAATTGACTCACCAAGCTCACTGAGTAGGCTATGTCTGGCCTAGTATGTGAGAGATAAATGAGTCTCCCAACTAACCTTTGGTATCTCTCTTTATCCACTGGCTTTCCAACTTCTGATTGTAGCTTGTGATTGCTCTCAATAGGCGTGTCTACCGGTTTGCATCCTAGCATACCGGTCTCATCCAGGAGATCTAAGATATATTTTCTCTGAGAAATGAAGATTCCTTTAGTTGATCTGGCAACTTCAATTCCCAAGAAATATCGTAACTCTCCAAGATCCTTTATCTCAAATTCCTGAGCTAAAAGCTTTTTCAGGCGAACCATTTCTTCTTTATCATCCCCTGTCATCACTATATCATCAACATAAACTATAAGAAGAGTGATTTTACCCTTAGAGTGTCTCATAAAGAGGGTATGATCATCATTACTCTGTTGATAACCAAAAAAAATCATGGCTTTGCTGAATCTGTCAAACCAAGCTCTTGGAGACTGTTTCAATCCATACAAGGCTTTCTTCAGTCTGCACACCTTTCCTTTAGTTCTTTCATCATCAAAACCAGGAGGTATCTCCATGTAAACTTCTTCTTCCAGGTCTCCATGGAGGAATGCATTCTTCACATCAAATTGCTGCAAATCCCAATCTAAATTAGCTGCACAAGATAGCAAGATTCTGATTGTATTCATTTTTGCAACAGGTGCAAATGTCTCCTGGTAATCAACTCCGTAAGTCTGAGTAAATCCCTTTGCCACTAGTCTGGCTTTAAATCTTTCAACTGAACCATCGGCTTTGTGTTTTATTGTGAACACCCATTTACAACCAACTAACTTCTTGTTTGGAGAGTCAACAAGTTCCCAGGTGTCATTTTTTGAGAGAGCCTTCATTTCTTCTATCATAGCTTCTTGCCACTTTGGATCCATGATAGCTTCCCTCCAATCCTGTGGAATAGACATAGAGGAAAGAGACAAGGCAAAGGCTCTATAGGAGGGAGACAGATGATCATAAGAGACAAAGTTAGAAATGGAATGTTTTGTACAAGATCTGATTCCTTTTCTTTGAGCAATAGGCAAATTTAAATCAGGATCAGAAAATAACTCACTCGAAGATTCTGGCAGTGTAGAGTGCATGATAGCTTCTTCAGGCCTATTTTTATTTTTTCTCGAGTATCTCAACAAATCAGGTTTATCTAAACGACCAACAACATTTTGCTCTCCCTGAACATTTTGCTCCCCCTGAACATCAACATTCTGCTCCCCCTGAACAAGATCATGAGGTACCACAGGTTCATTTATCACCATCACCACTTCTTCACTACTCCTACTCTCCCCCTGAAGAGGTGATTGAGTAATACCAAAATAAGATTCAGACTCCCGAAAGGTAACATCCATACTGACATAAAATTTCCTAGATGGGGGGTGGTAACACTTATATCCCTTTTGAGTTGACGAATACCCAATGAACACACATTTTAGTGCTCTTGGATCTAATTTCCCAACATTCCTAGTATGGACAAAGCAAACACACCCAAATATTTTTGGTGGAACAGTATAGTGAGTTTTTCCGGTTAAAATCTCTAAAGGAGTCCTAAAATTAAGAGTTTTGAGAGGCATTCTATTAATAAGATAGGCAGCTACTAGAATTGCATCACCCCAATATGGCTTTGGAACATTCATAGTAAACATAAGAGATCTAGCAACTTCCAACAAATGCCTATTTTTTCTTTCAGCCACTCCATTTTGAGCACTAGTATAAGGACAACTAGTTTGGTGAATGATCCCTTGAGATTCTAAATAAGTTCCAAATCTACTATCCATATATTCTGTCCCATTATCAGTTCTTAAAACCTTTATTTTAGCATCAAACTGAGTGTCGACCATTTTATGAAAAGATTGAAAACAAGAGAAAACCTCACTTTTTGTCTTAATCAAATATACCCAAGTTATTCTGGTGCAACAATCAATAAAGGTAACAAACCATCGATTTCCAGTTAAAGAGGGTGTCTGTGTGGGACCCCAAACATCAGAATGGACAAGCATAAAAGGGACACTTGCTTTATTATCACTTAAAGGATAAGAATTTTTTTTATGTTTCGCATACTCACAAGCATCACAAGATAAAAACTCAAACCTAGTTTTAGAAAATAAATTGGGATATAGTTTTTCTAAAACAAAAAAGGATGGATGTCCTAATCTCCTATGCCATTGTATTATTTCCTGATTGACATCCTTATGCCCTCCAAACAAAGCTAGGCCTTGACAGTGGTCCATCATGTATAAGCCATCATGCTCTCTGCCACTACCAATCATCTTCCCTGTTTGAAGGTCCTGAAAAATACAATAATCAGGAAAAAATTCAACTTTACAGTTTAGAGATTTAGTGATAGTACTGACAGATAAAAGATTGACAGGAAATTGAGGAACATGAAGAACAGAAGACAACTTAATATTTGGAGTACAGACAATGGAACCTGTCCCCGAAATAGGAGTAAATGACCCATCAGCTACCCTGACACTATCCCGTTTTAGACAAGGAGAGTAGTTAACAAAGCCTTCAGAAGTGCCTGTCATATGTCTATTCGCACCAGAATCAATAATCCAAGAGTTATGATGAGCAATTGTGTTACCTGTTTGGGCGGAGTTCGAGGTAGCACCGGATGAAAGATTGAGTTGTGACATAAGGCGTCTGAAATGTTGAACTTCTTCAGAGGACAGACTTTCGACTGGGGCTGTCTCCTTAGATGATTCAGCTGCTTCTAACATATTTGCTTGAGCCCTAGTTGGATTGGCTCGTTTTCCCCCACGACCTCTGGTAGGTCTCCCATGTAACTTCCAACAAGTTTCTTTTGTATGCCTTGGTTTTCCACAGTATTCACAGTGCACACGATTTTGATCAGAAGGGACACTCTTCGACTGCTCTTGAGTAAAGTGGACAGTTAAACCAGACTTTTCAGCTGGTGCAGTATACAACATGGCGCCTCTTCTGGTTTCTTCCTGCTGAATATAAGAGTGTGCCTCTTCCAGAGATGGAAAGGGAGATTTACCAATGACTTGAACTCTTAATTGGTCAAATTCAGAATTCAAGCCAGCCAAAAAATCATATACTCGCTCTTTTTCAATCATATTTTGGATTAATATAGCATCATCAGGACATTTAGCTTGAAAATTCTGATAATAATCCAATTCCTGCCATAAACTGCTCAATTCAGAAAAATAATCTGAAACAGTAAGCTCACCTTGTTTCATGTCATGAATTTTGTTCCTAAGCTCAAAAATTCGAGCATCATTTTCCATGCGAGAATATGTAGTTTTTGCAGCCTTCCATATTTTCTCTGCAGTGTCAAGCAGTAAATATTGTCTGGAAATTTTAGGGTGCATAGAATTTAGAAGCCAAGACATAACCAATGAGTTATCAGAGTCCCATTGACTAAAAGTGGGGTCGGTAACAGGTGGTGATTTTTTATCTCCAGTAATATATCCTTGCAATCTTCTGGCTTTAATAGATAATAAGCATGATCTAGACCAAGCTAAATAGGTATTGCTCCCATCTAATTTAATTGGGCTAATTTGACCATCGTTAGCCGTATAAGATTTCTCTACTTGTTTAGTTTCAAATTCTGACATAATTGAAGATTAAAAAATGCAACGAGTAGAGAACAATTTACTTTACAGAACCTGATTAGGAGAATTCAAAGCACCAATTCTTCAAAAAATGGCCGAAGATTAGTTGGACAGTGTTGAAAGAGTCTTGTAGTTGGCTTCTGGTGACAGCACAGGATGGATGAATGAAGACCAGATCAGCAGAGAACGTGTTCCCTCAAGGACACCCTAACGGCGACTTCAGAATTGACCGGTGGGGTGCTGATCGGAATCGCAGGAGGCCGGCGACCTGGGTAGACTAGATCCGGTGACAGACGGTGGCCGGAGGTAGCAACACGCGCTACACGCGCCGGCGCGTGAAGGTTGATGCCGAAATGATCTGACGGCGCGTGTATCCACGCGCAAGGTCGGACGGCGCCGAAACTTGGTGCACTGACCGGAATCGGCCTGGGCTTCCTTCCGGTGAGGGTGGTGACGCCGATAGAAGGACGAAACGTTGTCCCCTTTCACTGCTGCCAAGAAACGCAAGGAACAGAAGGTTTCAGTGGCGCGTATATCCACGCGTGTGGTCGGAGGGTACCGGAAATCTGGACAGTGGCCGATCTTGGCCTGGGCTTTTCTCCGATGAGGGTGGTGTCGCCGGGAAAAGAGATTACTTGATCTCTTGAACTTTTACGAAAAATTCCAGTATACTGGAATTCTGGAAAACAACCTACTGCCAGGGAGACAACTCAACCTTAGTGACAGTACTGCTCTGATACCATGAAGAAATTCAGAGTATGATTTCTTACATTTGTATTAACATTAACCTGATTTTATACAAGAAGGATTGAAAATTAAGTCAAAAACATACAACTCCTAAATCAGCTCCTAAATTACCTCCTAACTACTATGATCAATTATTCAACCTTACAGCTATTCAACACAGCTATATTCAACAAGTTCAAAGGATATCCATCTAATTTCTTGTAATGCTTTTTGCAGGAGAGTGAATTTGCTTTGACCAAAGAGCAAGAGCGTTGGGTTGTGGGCATAATGCTTTCAGTCACATTGGTCAAACTTCTTTTGATGGTTTATTGCCGCTCCTTTAATAATGAGATTGTTAAAGCATATGCTCAGGATCACTTTTTTGATGTCATCACAAATATAATTGGTCTTATTGCTGCACTGCTTGCTAATTACATGGAAGAATGGCTGGACCCTGTTGGGGCTATAATTGTAAGTGATCTGACCTTAATCTCTCCTTTTCTCTTTTATCATTTCCTCCCTTCATGGCATTTACATGTATTTAAAAGTCTGCTGTATAGTGCCATTTATTAACAAGGAGATCTAGTTGTTTGTCTGGAAATTGAGTACTTCTATAATTGTGTCTTACCTCTTTTATTTGCCTGCACAGAATCCTGTTTAGACTCTTGTAAAAATGACAGTTGAATTAAAAATGACAGTTGAATTAATTGTTGCACTTGGGTGGCTGCCTTTTTAGGTCCTTTTAAGAATTAGTGGCAATAATTGGTTATTTTATTTCTTTACTTTTTCCTGACAATTTTGTGGCACCAAGTCTGTTTTTAATTTGCAAGGCCTTCTTTAAGGAATTGGTTTACTAGGTATTCATACTTAAAATGAGGTTTGATATTCCTGCAGCTGGCCTTGTACACCATTCGCACATGGTCAATGACTGTGCTGGAAAATGTGAATTCACTTGTCGGAAAATCAGCTACTCCAGATTATCTGAAAAAACTCACATACCTTTGTTGGAACCATCACAAGGCTGTTAGACACATTGATACTGTCCGGGCGTACACCTTTGGATCTCACTACTTTGTTGAGGTTGACATTGTCCTCCCAGCTAGCATGCCATTGCAAGAGGCTCATGACATTGGAGAATCCTTACAGGAGAAGCTGGAGCTGCTGCCAGAGATTGAGCGTGCCTTTGTTCATCTCGACTATGAGTACACACACAAGCCTGAGCATGCACAGTCACAGCCATAGTGACTACCATATCTGATCCTCAACTTGGTATATTGTTTTGGATTTTTCTGAACGTAGTCTTCCGTATTTCGAAGCTTCTGCTTGCAGAGATAAAAGATGATATGCAGATGATTTTTAATTATTAGCTGTAAATTCTACTGAGGGACCAAGTATCTAATTTGGAATCCAATCTGGAATTGTTGAATATTCAGTTTAGGAGAAGATGAATATAGTATATAGCTGTTGGCTGATGCAGATTTATGAGGTTATATTTATATCTGATTTGGTTTGGAATTGAAATGGGAGACAAAATTGTGTTTTCTTTCCAAGATTCTGATTCCAATTATACTTTGTTTATATTTCTTCTTTCCCCTATTCTATCTATTTATGCAAAGTTGCCCAAAAATATGAGAAGCTCAGTGGTGAAAACGTAGATTCATTAGTTTTACATTGCGGGCTCGCCAGATCAATTAAAAGAAAGAGAGAATTCTTTATGAAAAATAAATAAAAAGAAAAGAAAGAATCACAAGATTGGGCTATTGAACTGAGATTCCATTCGTGGAGAAAGTAATAATTCTTAACACATAATCTCTTAGTGATTCCAAATGTGGCAGATACTATAATTGTAGTAGCAAAATTCCCATTTCAAGCCTAAACCAATATATTGGATTTCTAGGTGTGGGCTTCAGACTTTTACTTGATGAGGTTGATAAAGCCCACTAATCTCAAATTTTAGTGAGGAAATTACATAAATTACCCTTTTCTAACTATTTTTTTTTAAAAAAAAAATGCTCCAAAATTATTTTGAGAGTTTCATTTTTAAATTTTCTCATTTGAAAAATGTCTCATTTTAATTTTTTTTCCTTGAATATTTCAAAAATATCCTATTTATTCAATTTTTCTTGAAATTGTTTCTTATTTTTGCATATGCTTAAGTAGAAATGGCATTAATTTCTTGTGCCGCAAGTTATCTTCCGGTGGGTGGGGGTTTCTTTGGTGGTGGTGCAGCGGCAGCAGCTCTTGTAGTAGAAACACCGACAACTAAGGAAAATAAAAACAGTTTTCTTCCGATTTCAAATTTGGACAAGAATATGTTGAATCCTTGTGCATATCGTTGGTATATGCTTTTCATTTTATAGTATTTTGTTCTTGCATATCTTATGTCCTTTTCCATTCTGTTATGTTGTTGAGAAGCGTTTTGGCTTTTTTGGGGATTCAAACTTATATGTTTGTATTTCTCATTTTCTGTCTAACAAATAATTTAAATGATACTCACTGCGTCACATAATAATAAGAACACTTCTAACTTCACACAGTTTAAAAAAAGTAATTTTTATAGTTATATAATATGATTTTACACATAATTTACTGATTATGCCATTCATTTATATCATGCATAATTATCATTGTAACAATAAAAAATAATAACTACTATTAATGTATTTGAGTAATTGATAAGTGGGATAAAAATTTAAATTTAAATAGAGTATATAATGGAGAGATAAAGTTAGATGCATTAAATATTATATTATTTTAAGTTTTACTTGGAAATGGTATAAGGAATTGAATGCAAATTTATTGATTATTAAGAAATTCAATAAGAGTATTATAGGTAATTGACAAATTAATAATAGGTTAAAAATAGCAAGTGTTTTATATTTTGGGACAGATTAAAAAGAAAAATGTTTCTATTATTATGTGAAGGAAGTAGTAATTGATAGTAAAGACTTTTACTGTTCTCCTTGAAGAAGTCCGTTTGTTGAACTGCAGAATAAGTTGAGTTGATTTTTACCTTTACGAAGTTACATGTGAGGACTTAATGTATGCCACTAAATGTTCGACAAAATGCCTGAGAGATAAATTGGTGAGGACATTGTTATTTTTGGCGTGAATTGTAAAAGTTCTGGCTAGAATCAGTTGAATCAAATAATTACAATTATTTCATTGATAAAATTATATGTTTAATCATGTTTTCATTTAAAATTTTTTGGGATAGAATGATATTAGCTTATGATTTTATTCTGTGGTTAGTATTGCAAGCTGAAGCTGTGTTGATGACGCTAATAGTTAAATTAGTTGTTGTACAACTTTTTTATTCAATTTTTGCACTTTATCATGCTATTCACTATAGCAAACGTACGTATACAAGTCATGGCAAAACTCGTTAGGCTATGGCCATCATAAACAATATCAAAAGTATGGATCAAGGAAAGG
This sequence comes from Excoecaria cochinchinensis, assembly GCA_947683425.1. Classification (NCBI taxonomy): domain Eukaryota; kingdom Viridiplantae; phylum Streptophyta; class Magnoliopsida; order Malpighiales; family Euphorbiaceae; genus Excoecaria; species Excoecaria cochinchinensis. The sequence goes on along the minus strand of CANTUQ010000101.1, from coordinate 24,016,838 downwards.
TAAAATTACTGAGATATGTAACATTAACATTTTTTTTTCTCTCTTTAAATTGCAAAAGATTCCATTTTAAGTTTTAGTTTGTGCAGCCATAATTGACGTGATCAGTTGTAGGCTTCATAAAAAACTTTTTCTTGAGCTATATTCTTATTTCTCTCAGTATTTTGAATGAGTAAGAAAAGTGTATTTCAATTCAATGGACTTCACTTCTCAGTGGTGTAAGAAAAAGAACACAGGAGCAAGTAGAAAATGGTGATTGAACAAGAAGAAAATTAAGGATCAAATACAAATAGATTAGCTTTTTTAAATTTAAATGTGTATTTTTTGCATATGATTCTGGATAATATTTATATCAGATGTGTTTCAATGTTTTATCATTAAAAATAATATGATGATGTAATATTTTTTCTACAGATTTTTGGGCACTTTTTGTGGGTTTGATGTATTAGGCTAATAGAAATAGAATGATTATCAGCTTAGATTAACACTATATTTTTAAATAATATTATTAATAAATAATCCAAGTGAATTTCATAAGGTATACATGTATACTCACGTAAATACCCTATGTGTATACTCTCAATAAATGAGAGACCAAAAATTCAAGTAAATTTCATAAATTATAAATATGTATATCCATTTATATACACTATGTGTATACTCTCAACAAATGAAAGACTAAATATTTAATCGAATTTCACAAGGTATACGCATGTATATCCATGTGTATGCCCTTAATAAATGAGAGACCAAAACTTTAAGTGAATTTCACAAAATATACGAATGTATATCCTCAATAAATGATAGACCTAAAATTCAACTGAATTTCATAAGGTATATATATGTATATCCATGTGTATAGCATTAATAAATGAGAAAAGAATTCAACTAAATTTCATAAGATATACATATGTATATCCTATTTGTACACCCTTAATAAATGAGAAAAAATTCAATTGAATTTCATAAGGTATATAACCATATGTATACCCTCCATAAATGAAAGAAAAAAAACAATTCAATTGAATTTCACAAGGTAGACTTATCCATACCCATGTATATAAGAGCCACAACTCAAATTGCAGTAGGAACAATCCATTTTTGTTGCGATGGTGGAAGCCCAATGAAAACCTACTAAACCCTTGAGTACTTTTATCAAATATTTGGTGTACCTACTAAACCCTTGAGTACTTTTATCAAACATTTGGCGTGCATTTCTCATTCTTAGTGGAGAAACTCATTACATTTTTTTTACATATTTCTGTCTCAAATCAAATACACATAATTGCTTAGCCACATTTGTGTTTTTCTCTCAATTTTTACTTTATTCTAAGTGAGTGAGAAGAATTAAGAACAATAACGACAAAGAATTGACAGGGTAAAAAGATGTTACCATGGCTAAACAAAAGAAAATTTTCAAAATTTCACCTTTCTATTTCATATTTGCCCAACAAAAATTAAAAAGAAATTGGTTTCGGTGTTTCATCTTTTAATTTCTGTTAAGTGCCTAATGTTGCATATTTTTGTTTTTTTTTATATATATTTTTATGCGCTTATTTTTAGCCTATTTTAGTATTTTTTACTTATTTTGTGATTTTGATCATTGTAGGATCAAAGTGATAAGAAATGAGTAAATTGTAACTAATTAGAGTAAATTTGGAGTAGACATGAATAATTAAAAAATATTGGAAGCAAAGAGTTTAATCTAGAGTTTGCCTTGCCCAAGGCTCAAGGGCAAGTGAAAACTTTTGTCTTACCCAAGGGAGTCGCAACAGTAGAGTATCAGCTTTATAAAGTTTAAGTGCGAATTAACCCTAGTTGCCAGGGATATTGCCAGCTATATTTTGAGGAATATTAACCTATAATTTAGGAGATAAAATGTAGTAGTTTTAGGTAATTTGATTTATTTTAAATACTTTATTTTATTTTCCTAATTTGGACATGATTAAACTACCTTCCTTAATTTTAGGTTTTCTTTTAAAAGGGGACAGAGAAAAACATGAATAGTAACCTCATATCAATCTCTTCCTCTTCTTCATCCTTCCAAGGACTATACCCTCTAGTTTTTATTTTTATTTTTATTTTATTTTTGTTCTTAGTTATGATTGGCTAAACTTTTTATTATAGTTAAACGTTAATTTAAGGGCAGGATTCAACCAATTACCGTGAGATTGTTCTTACTTATTTTTCTTTTTAATTTTATGTGGCGTTCATATTATTTACTATAAATTAGAGAAACTACATCTCAATTGTTATTTATTATTTGCACTGTAACATGTGCCTTGAATTTTCTCCCTTTGTCAAAAACCATCTACACCCATTTTCCTTTTCTTATTCAATTCCTCTAGATGCTGCAATTGTTGAAAAGTTTCATCTACATTTTCAAAGGCCACCAACTATTTCATTGAATTTGGTGGCACAGTGGCACAAAGTGTGCCTATAAAAGGAGGTGTTATTTAGCCATTTAAAGCATCAAGAAAAATAGAGAGAGAGAGAGAGAGCTTAAGATCTCATATTTGTGTGATTATACAACACATTTTGTAATATTTCTTGTGTTGTAAATTTGTGAGATTATTGGGTGTAATTGGATTTTAGGTTGAGAGTTAAACACCAAGAAATTTGTATTCTCCATTTTTTGTTAGTAAATTATTTCTCCCCTTCTCCTGTGGACGTAGGCACATTACTGAACCACGTAAATTTTTTGTGCATTTATGTTTATTATTTTGGCTATTTCTTCATTGTTGCCATTAAAATTACTGTCTAAATAGCCCCTCGATCCTAACAAATTAGTATCAGAGCCGAGATTTTTTCTGAGTATGTTCTGTGGTTGCAGTATAAACTGATCTTCCACATCAGAAAAGATTTTTTCTTGGACATTATTCATGTATACGGTTACTGTTCACCTATATGACACTGTTCATTTATATGGTACTGTTCACGTATACGGTTACTATTCATGTAGAATAGTGGAAGCTATTTTTTGATAAAAAAAGTTCGTGATTGAAGTAATGGCAACAACAAGATTTTATATTGAGAAATTTGATCGTAACATAAATTTCTCTTTGTGGAAGATTAAGATGTGTGCTATCTTAATTCAGAATGGGCTTGAGAAAGTTTTATTGGGGAAGAATAGAATGCCAGAGTCAATGACTGAAGAAAAGAAGGAGGAGATCATCAATAAGGCAGTTTTCACGATTCAGCTCTGTTTGTCTAATGAAGTTCTTCAGGAGGTCATCAATGAAGATACAGCAGCTGGCTTATGTTAAGTGCTTAATTTTACATATTTTTACTTAGCTTTCTCCTATTTTTCTGCATTAATTTCTAGCCAATTTGAGACTTTTTACTTATTTTGTGATTTTTACCATTTCAGGGCCAAATTGGTAAGAAAAGAGCATTTTGTGGATAATTGGAATGATTTGAAATAGTTGAAGAAGTTGGGGTCAATTTTGGTGCAAATAAGAAAAAAGATGCAGATCTGACCCTTAGTCTTAAGGAAAAAATGGGACAGCAGGATAATTTATCAGATTTGTGCGCGCGAATTAACTCTAGCCGCCAGCTGTACTTTATTTGAATTTTAGAGATAATTAGGCTTTAATTTAGGAGATAATAGGCAGTATTTTTAGAAGGATTAAATTACATTTAATTATTTTATTTTATTTTCTAAGTTTGGATAGGAATATACTACTTACCTAAAGTTTTTAGGTTTTCTTTTAAAAGGGATAGAGAGAAACGTGAATAGTAACTTTGGCAGCAGCCGCCGCCACCTCTATTCTTTCATCTTTGTGTTTGGAATTTATTTAATTTTATTTTTGTTTTTGTTCTTGGCCATGATTGGCTAAACTTTCTTCTAGTTAAAGGTTTAATTCAAAGCTAGGATTCTTCGTTACTGTGAGATTGTTCTTGCTTAATTTTCTCTTTAATTTATATGATGTTTATGTTATTTACTGTGATTTAGGGAAACTCTATCTCGATTGTTATTTATTATTTGCACAATAAAAACCAATTGTTCATTTAATCAAATAGCATATAGCTAATTGAGATTGTCAAATCCGTAATTGTTTGATAAAATCAATAACAAATGGCAATCAGTGTAGCTTCCTCACAAGGGCTGTTACATTGAGTAAATGCATGATTTGGTCTAAATTGATCTCGTGTGAGGTCGGTTAGTTTAGGTTAGGTCTTTCTATTCCTTAATACTGTCAATAAATTAAATTATTGCTCGGTTTAAGGGTTATTTGTTGGCTAGGAATTAATTAAAGTCTTATTTGATTGATTCATTAATACGAAAAGATTAGGTGGGAGCGCGAAGCCAACGATTATAACTAATCTATTGCATGATTTTAGAGTATCTTTTCGTCCATAATCAGTAAATTGAATCCTGTACTGCGAATACCTTTAACTGAAATTTTTCATCTTTTATTTATTTTTATTTATTTTTCTTCATTTTATTTGTTATTATTTTAATTCTGTATTTTCATTCTTTATTTATAAAACCCCCAATTTTATTTTTATTGTTTGTTTCTGGTTATTTTAAGAATTAAAACTCCACCAATACCTGTGGATTCGACCCTACTCATCGTTATTTACAAGTTAAATTTAGTTAGGAGTAGGATTTTCAGGTCCACCACGATGGAGTTATGATCCATATGCGCAAACTGAAAATCCATGGTGGATGGGCCAATCAAACTTCAGTTATGGAGTGAGGTAGCAAAATTCACAGCAACAATTTCAACCAAGGTAACCACAACAGCCCTCTCAACCAGCTCTTAAACAAGGTGTGATTCTTGAAGATATTGTTCATTCTTTAACCACTAATATGCAAGATTTTCAGCAGCATGCAAAAAAATTAGATTCTAGAATTCAGAATTTAGAAACACAAATGAGCCAAATAGCACAATCTTTGAGTAGAATAAAGTCCCAAAGACGTTTGCCCTCACAAACTATAGAGAATTCGAGGCAAAATGATAGCGCAATTGTTCTAAGGAGTGGAAAAGAGCTGAAACAACCCTCGCCTAAGGGAGAAATCGGAAAAAACCGAGGGAAGTAGAAAAAGAGGCGAAAATTGAGCAGAAGGTGCAGTACACAGGAAAAAATTCAGAACAACCCCCTATTTAGTTGGGCAGCCCCCATTTCCTGAAAGGTTAGCTAAATTTAAAAAGGAAAAAGAAAAAAAAAAGACATCTTTGAGACATTTCGTAAGGTTGAGGTAAATATTACTTTACTTGATGCAATTAAATGAATGGCTCAATATGCTAAATTTCTTAAGAATTTGTGTGCTAATAGGAAAAAGTTAGTTGGTAATGAAAGGGTGAGTATAGGAGAAAATGTCTCTACAATGATTCAAAGGAAACTGACTCCAAAATGTAAAGACCAATGTATGTTTACTATCCCTTATACTATAGGCAATGTTACGGTAAAAAGAGCTATGTGTGATTCAGAAACTTCAATAAATATTATGCTATTGTCTATTTGTTCTTCTTCGCATATTGGTCCATTAAAAGAGACAAATGTAGTGTTTCAACTTGCTGATAAATCTTTTGTTTACCCTGAAGGAGTATTAGAGAATATTTTGGTAAACATTGATGGATTAGTTTTTTCTACTGATTTTTATGTGCTTGACATGGAGGATGATAAATCCTCAAATTTTTTAGATATCTTGTTAGGCAAACCATTTCTTAGTACAACCAAAGCAAAAATTGATATACATGAGGATACACTCAGTATGGAGTTTGGTGGAGAAATTGTTAAATTTTATGTTCATGATACTAAGAAAATTTCTACTGATGTATCTAGTGTTTTTAAAGTGGATGCAGTTGAATTTTCAGTTAATGAATATTTTGAATTGGATGGTGATTTTAATAATTTGAATTCTTTATTTTATATGGACACCATGTTTAAAAGTTCTAACAGATTTGAAAAGAATTTGGTAAATGATATCAAATTGCAGGAAGTGATGAATGGAAGGATATTAAAATGGAATTTGAAACCAGATTGAAGAAGCCTAAAATTTGAAAAAGTCTAGCAAAAAACGTTAAGTAAAAGCGCTTTTGGGAGGCAACCCAATATTTAACCTTGCCCAAGACTAAAGTGTTCATATTTAAATTTAAATTTCTGTAATTTGATTTGTTTTAATTTACTGTCCTTTTCTTCATCTCTTTCATATGGCTAACCTATTTCATTTTTGAATTTACAGGTAGATTTGGCAAACAACTGGCAATTTTGAGAGTGATAGCAAAAAAAAAAATCGACATAATGAGTTCAATGGTTATGATATTCACATTAATTTTTTTTTCTGCAGTTAATGGTGGCTTACAATGAAGAATTAGTTAGCTAATGGATCAGTTTTAATAGTCACAGGCTGTGTTCGTCAACATTTGGGTTTTATGGATTTTTAATTTTTCTTTGATTTATGGGCCTCAATTTTTATTAAATGGGTTTTCCTCTCTTTTCACTCAATTTAATTTATTTTTAACCCATTTACCTTTTAACCTAACAATTATTTTCCCACTTACAGACACATCTTTACGTCTTCTTCAACACGCCAAGCCACCAGCCGGCACAGCCCACCACCATCGGCGAGGATGGTCACCGGCGACAATGCCTCCGCCAGCCATCATGCGCAGCCTCCATGAAGCACCAGACCGTTGCGTCCTTTGCCCACCCATGCCTTCTCTTTGCTCATCAATCGGCACAACACATCTACCAGCCACACCTGTACAGCAGCTCCACTAGCAAGTAGCGCCACCACCAGCGATTACTTTCGACTCCGCAACTAGAGCAATTTTCTAAACTCATTTTATCTTTTTCTTTTCTTTGATTTCTTTTCTTTTCATTATTCTCCTATTGCTAATTTTAGATTTTGCTTTTAATTTAGATCATTTGGGATTGATAAAAACAAAAAAAAAAAATTAAAAAACTTAAAAAAAAATGAATATGGTTGGGCGACTTTTCGTAAAATGGTGTTTTCAAAAATCAGTTTTAGTAAAGTGGTGCTTTCCAACTTTATCTCATTGACTTTTTTTTCCAAATTGTAAAGCATCATATTTTGGCTAAAATATTTTTTGTCCTGACCTGCCACTTATGTCATTTTTCTTTAATTAATTTTATTTGTTTAATTTGTTTTAATTTGCATTTTTTATTTATTTATTTTTTAGTTTTAAATTTTACTTAGATTATTAGTTAGTTACTTTGTCATTTGTTTTAGCCTAGTAGTTTATCATTGGGTATGTTTATGCCCTGATTTCAACATTCTCTATATATATTCTGCCTCTGCTCAATAATTCCATACTGTAGACACCGGGTCCCAGGGCGGTCCAAGATCAGGATTACCCGATGATGAAATAGAAGACCGATTTTCGGCAAGAAATGTGAGAATCGATCGTTCCCTTGTCAAAGATGTGTTTTTCGAAAAATAATTAAAAATATATATTTTTGGGGAAATTAAAATTAAAATGGAGTAAAAAAATATATTAATTTTGTGTCAAAATTTTAAATAAAGAAAAAAAAAATCGCGAAGGCCGCCCGCGGCAGCGCGGGGCTGCCCCAGCGTGCAGGGGCGCTTGCGCGACGCCCCTGCGCGCAGAGGCGGGCGCCTCGCGCGCCCCCCCTGCGCGCAGAGGCGGGCGCCTTGCGCGCCCCCCCTGCGAGCGAGGCAGCTGCCTGCCGCGCGCGGTGCGGGGGCACCACGCGCGCGCAGGCTGCCTGCCGCGCGCCCTTGCCCTCTCCGCGCGACCTGGTCTTCGCCTGTCCGTTTTTCTCGCTGTTTTCAGTCTGATTTTTTTTCAGTCTGACATTTGTATTGTTTCACCATTTTATGATATTTTTGATTAACTAAAAATAAAAGATTTCTTGTCCCTTGCCATTTTTGGCCAAGGCAAGATTAAATGGGGATTTTGCCCCTCATTTTTGGAGGGCAACTATTTTTTTTTTAAGGCTTTTCTTTCAACTTTTTCTCTCCAGCAAAGGGGTTCTTTAGCTTCTTTTTTTTCTCTTCTTTCTTAAGCTTTAATCTTGATTTGATTTTCATAAATAAATAATCCATTTTCTTGAGTGATTTGGGCTTGGAAAATTAATTTCTTTTTGCTCAAATTATCCACCAAAAATATTTTCATCAAAGTATTTTCTTGATTTTATTTCAAAATATTAATTTCCACATTTTCTTCAAACATTTACCACTACAAATCCGACAAGGAAAATCGATCGGGACACCGTTTCCCCAATCTAAAAATTCTGAGGGTAAACATTCTTGAACCCATCCTCATTTATTTTTTGTGTATTATTTATTATTGTTAATATTATTTCTTTTGCTATTATTATCATGTATATTGTTTACTCTTAGTATTTTGATGTGTTAATATCACCATTAATATATTATTTGCTTACTTTAATTTGATATTTTGCTATTTTGTTCTATTTTAGTTTTTAGCTTAATCATTTTTAATATTTGCATATTAATATATTTTCAAAGTTTATTATTATTATTATTACTTCATTAATCTCTTAGCATTTGTTGCTATCTTTTATTATTATCATTTAATATTTCGTATTATTTTTATTATTATTGTTATTGCCATTAATATTCTATTATTATTATTATTATTATTTCGTTGTCATTATTTGTCCTAGAATTGGTCACCATTATCATTCTTGCAATTATTTGTTTTATTCACTATTTTTATATCGTTATTGTTAGTAAAGATTTCATCTGTTTTATTATTATTATTATTATTATTATTATTATTATTATTATTATTATTATTATTATTATTATTATCTTTGTTGTGTAAATATTATTATTATTATTATTATTATTATTATTATTATTTTGTTGTTGTCGCCATACCATGATTATTTGTTATGATTTTATTATTGTTATTATCTCCCCTTCATTTGATTAATTTTTAGAATATTTGCTAATATATTTTGATGTTAATTTTTGTATGAGTTTTAATTTGAGTCAGGCTATGTGAGCGTCCCGTGACTCCCCGGATGGGTCGCAACGCGTAGGCGGGTACTCCGGTTTGGTGAGACCTTTCTTAACCCTTTCTTTATGTCGTGTTATTTGTAAATATATATTTTTATTCGTGCACGCGTGCGATAAAAAATCACAAAAATATTTCTATAATTAAATTGGAATTTTCACTAATAAAATCGGGACCAATGTCCCTTATTTTAGCCCAACAATAAAAACATCACAATTAAAATGAAGAGTCAACTTTTCTACATAAAATGGGATCACTCATCCTGGTTTTCCAATTCAAACAATCAAAATGACACTTCGAACCCTCTTTAAATTAATACGAAGGAACCAACGTTCCTAAATTTCGAACAAGTGCGAAGGAACCAATGTTCCTCAAATAATATCCCGATTTATGTATGTTCTTTTATTTTAATCTTGGGTGAGTGTTTTAAATTTAAGTTCATTTCTTTTTTGGGCCCTTGTAATAATTTTGGGGCAAATCTATTTATTTTTGGGGATTGTATTCTGTCCCGTTTATAGCTTCATTTCCTTCCAATGGGGGTTGTATTCCGCCCCTATTTCTCTTGTAATTGCGTGCTTGCGTGTTTACCGCTTTCATTTATCGCTTTCTCTATCTATTGCTTTATCGCTTTTATTTACTTCCTTTACGTGCTTGAAATGCGCTTTTACTTTTAATGCATCGCTCGTGTGAGATGAGAGATATAATTTTAAGAAGTTAAAAACCCATTTATAATTAACCAAAGCATAAATAAGAGGAAAGTTCCAGACACCATATCTCTGGTTTAGACCATTAGAGGTGAGAAACTCTTTCCCAATTTCTTGCAAATTGGGTGGCGACTCCAAATACCTCAAAGGTGCCTTTAGGCGTCAATAGGCTAGGTACTTCTCCCCAATATTCTATTGGGAGGGATATACCGATGATGTCTCATGGCGCCCATGATCAAAAGACGCGAACCTTCATACCTCGAATCCTAAAGCGGATTCAAAGAGAGGGCCCTTGCTGGGTTGTCCGGGTTCGGCGCGCGTCACAGTGGCGACTCCACTGGGGACTTTGTGTTTGAGACTTCACTCTGAAAGTGCTTTGGTTAAAATTTATAATTGGATTTTTGAAACTTAAAATTCTATCTCTTTTCGAAAATTGCATCATATCATTTTAGAGCCTTAGACTTACGCTAGTTGGTCCCTATCTTGCCCGGTGCGTTCCCGAAGCACGACCCTACTTTCACTCATTGTAGGGAAGTGTTAAGGATAATCACCAGCCCAAGCCTTGTACCTTTTGGTATATAAAAATGGAGACCCGGTCGGTCGTTATACTCGTGATGAGCTAGACCCGTTGGCGCGGACCATACTTGGGTAGCCCTAAAAGTTTCATCACCTTAACCAAAGCTCATGTACTGGCAAGTAGAAACTTCCCCTAGGTGGTATGTTCCTTAATATGATGCTTGTGACATGGGCCATCGCGTATTAAACAAAATCAAGCGAGTGAAGTGGTCTTTTATCAAAGGCTTTCATGCCCCGGTGAGCCCACCTTAACTTGATTGAATTGTCCAAATACGTAATGGCCAAAACCCATACGAATGCGCATTAGATTAAGACTGTTATGCTGCCGGTTTTTCACCGTGCATCATACGTGTCCGATGAGTTCCCTGTTAACCCTCGGATGAAGCCCACCTAGGAAATAGACCGCACAACCCCGTGTGTGGGAGTGATAAGGTTGGAAGGATCTACCTGTCTGCATGTGGTTGTAAATGCTGCACGTCACGATCATGCATTGTATATGTCATCCATGCATCATTCTAACAATCTTGATCTTTCAGTCATCCTAGATTCATCTGAGTGGACTAGAGATTCTGACGATCGACTAGCGACGACAAACTCACCCTTTGGATTGCTAGAATTAGTGCCTGTTTGGGATTTTGAGCCACTCTCAGCGACTAGTGAATCATCTTCGATGGCAGAACTACCTCGAGAGACCGGTTCTTTGACGATGAAAGATCTGGATAAGAGGCTTGGGGACTTTGAAAGGAGGATATTGGCCATGATAAAAAACATTGTTGCCCAAATGACACCAAATGCCAGCCAACCTCCTGTGGCCCCTGCTGTTGAACAAGTTGAATCGCCTATTCTGGAAGAGGCTCCTATAGCAGTCCCTACCGTACGACAACCAGATGTTGAACCTAGAACTACGACACCTCTCGAGCCGAGAAGAATTCTTGGTCTGAAAGATGATCTCATGGTGGAGAAAGAGGATGAGCAGGTAACTCCTCAGGCTGTGATGAATGAAGTCCCCAAGGGAGAGGATAGCGCGATAAAGGGGATAAAAGGTGGGATTGAAAAGTTTGAACCTCAGACGACGACTACTATAGAGAATCTGGTCACCGCCATGGTGCCACCTGTCGAACAACAGTCTGCTGCTCCCACTGTGTTACGGAAAGAGAATGATCCAACTAAGGGAATACACCCGCCACCGACTGGACCTGGAGGAGAGTCACCTGTCACTCTGTCAGCTGAGCAAAAAGGCAAGAGGCATGTTTCAGAGAATGGGCTTTTGGCGGTGACACGGAGCCTAAAGAGAAAGATGGATGCTCTTAAAGAGGAAATTGCAGAGTCTAAACTTGCAGTTGCCCGGGTTGCTCGAGAGAAGGTCTTTATGGACTTGAAGAAAAGAGGTTAACCGTCTAAGTGCGACATCTGTGCTGGCACTCAAGAGATAGAGGGAGCGTCAACAGTTAGAATAGTTCAGAAGGCTTGCTTCGGCATGGGCGAATCTTTTCCTCAAGATAGAGAGGGGGACCTGCGCTTATGGTTAACCAACCCATCCAGAAATCGGGGGCTTAGGAGGTGTCGTCGACACGCTAGATATCAGAGGGGTGATGGCCAAACCCCGAAAGATCAAGTACAAGATCCTGCTACTGGCAAGCAGCTGGTGGCTCTTGAAGGAGGGGGCAATGCCACTGGGAGAGACAACCAGGAAAGCTTAAGTCTCGGTGACAACAGTGCGGGGGATATCGGAGCCACCAAGTCCCCAAACATTAGAACCACTCAAGATCACTATACCATCTGGGATAAGCCTTTATCTGAGCACCTCTCTCATTTTATCGATAAGGGGAAGCTACGGCCAAAACTTGCAAAGCCCGCCAGGGGCCATGGGCGTCTCAATCACCGGATGGATTTGTACTGCGCCTACCATCAGCATACTGGGCATGAGACTGATGGGTGCCGGGCTCTGAGGAGACGAGTCTCACACTTGATTGACGAGGAACAGAAAGATGAGGGGAATGGTCCATGAGGGTGAAGGATCACTGATTACAGCAACGATGACGAGCAAGGAGGAAATAGCTATCTGGATGATGCTTTATTTCTTTTTGTTTCAATTCCATAACTCTTTTAGGACAATTTGGTTATTGTAACATGTTGAACAATTTCTGTTTTGTTTATGCGATATTTCCTTGATTTCATTTCTCATGATCACGATGCATCCATTCATTTTGACATTAACCCAATTAATACGACTCCATCTAGTCTCGGAACTTTGGGGAATCCAAATAAAATCTTGATGGCATCTTTTATGACTCCTGAAGTGAGATAAAAATTTGAGAGATAATAATAAAAAAGAGCCTTTGCCCGGACCTAGTATGACACGCTGAAGATGGATAAGGACACTCTCAAGACCAACGCTACTTCCACGTGCCAACATGACGACGAACTGAATTTTGAAAGCCACTTCTTCGCATCCACAACACTTGAGCTGCATATGGTGCCGCTGAATAAAATCAAACTTTAAGAGTTACATCAAAAGTCGGACAAATAAAACTCAAAACTACCATGAGAAATATACAACCCATCAGAACCAAGCCATATGACCTTTTTTCTCTCGACCCATTCGAAATGTGTACCTCAAAATCGATTGTGATTGATCCTTGACCATCCAGAACCCTTATAGCCAAGTTTCTTTCTAAAACCCAATGCCCGACCAAATTGAACAACAATGGTCCCGGTGGTTAAGATGAAAAGTGCACGTATGTGTAAACTTCAGGACTTGAGCAAAACTTGTCAAAAAAAAAAAATTGGGGTAAAAAAAAAAAATTGGGATAAAAAAAAAATTGGGTTGTAAAAAAAAAAAAAAAATTTGGGTTGAAAAAAAAAAAAAAATTTGGGGTGTAAAGAAAAGAGAGAATTGATCAGGGGGCAAGGGAATGCTATTTGGGGGCAAGCTTTGTCCAAATCCTGTTGATCTACACATGCCGGCATATTGCCATTTTTCTTAGCTACTGAAGAGGACCAAAAGGGCTAACCCCCCCCAAACCATCCACCCAATCCCAGCCGTCGAAAACCATTTCGAAAGCTTAAACTACCAAAACCGATAAAAGTACCCCAGATCATCCAAGCCCAACCTGTCACCCTGTCTCAGCCATTGAAAGGCCATTCCAGGATTCGAACCGCCAAAGCCAATACAGGCCAAACGTGAAACTTCATATTCAAGCCCCAAATAAGTAACCCATCAACTCAACCAGTCTGCACAAGCGATAAGACCAAAACTTTGATACTAAGAAGAATCACTCTCAAAAGCAGCAGTCTCTTCGGATAACGAAGATGAAAGCAAATTCAACCAGTATTGACGAACTGAAAGAGGGTACATGGCAAAGGCTAAAAAAAAAAAAAAAAAAAAAAAAAGAGAAAATATTCAATCAAGAAAACCCGCGAGGGCTGATTGATAACAGGAGTTTGATGCTCTCAAGATCTATCCCGAGATTGGATGATGTCCCATATTTTTCGAGTTAATGCCAAATAGTGATCATGTGTTATGAAATCAGATTGAAATATACGCATTTATGCAAAGACGTATGAGTGTAACCAGGGCAGCGCATCTTGAACACTCAAAGTTGTCTGAGTCCGGCACAAAACCAACACATTGCTATCATCTACCCTTTACCATTCTCGCTACTCAAGCACTTCAATTAACTCACCTTGCTACCCACTGTGAAGCCAACCCTACAACACCTTCCTAATAAAGGGCCAAGCTCATACAACCAAAATCTGAGACATAAGCACATGCCAATCATACCTGAAAGACCTTTTGCAACAACTCCAACTTCTCTCTCAAAAAAAAAAAAAAAAGCCGTTAGAGATGAAAACCGTGACTGGCGCTCTAAGCAAAAGTTAGGCCAAAGGGCAGGGTGAAAACCTGGCAACAGGCAGTCTGCCCTACAAAAAATAAAATAAATAAAAGCCGCTGGATTGGGTTGGGTCCATTCCAGGCAAAAAATAAGGCACAGGGTTATGTGAAAATCCGACAAGGACACATCTCCCACTAAGAAAAGCTAGTGTGAAAATCCATGAGGGACGCACTACCTTCAAATAATGACTACAGGTATCAGAGGAGAGCCTCATAACCCCCTAAAGGCATGAAATTCAAAAGCAATTCCGGGGGGCACCGATCTTGCTGCAAATTACGACCAAACCGGCTTTCGGCTCCAAATCCACTCGGATGAATCCTTGTCCTGCATCTTACATAACATATGCATATGCACATGCATTAACTTACCCTTGCATACAAGTCTCTTTTGATTTCGCAGGAAAGTCTGGCGCCTTCACACACCGACAAGCTGGTGTTTATCAGTCGTTCAGCCGTGGTTTCACACACCGACAAGCTGGTGTTTCATCAATCACGTTCTACAAAGTCTGGCGCCTTCACACATCGACAAGCTGGTGTTTATCAGTCGCTCAGCCGTGGTTTCACACACCGACAAGCTGGTGTTCTATCAATCGCGTTCTTCAAAGTCTGGCGCCTTCACACACCGACAAGCTGGTGTTTATCAGTCGCTCAGCCGTGGTTTCACACACCGACAAGCTGGTGTTTCATCAATCACGTCCTACAAAGTCTGGCGCCTTCACACACCGACAAGCTGGTGTTTATCAGTCGCTCAGCCGTGGTTTCACATGCCGACAAGCTGGTGTTTCATCAATCACGTCCTACAAAGTCTGGCGCCTTCACACACCGACAAGCTGGTGTTTATCAGTCGCTCAGCCGTGGTTTCACACACCGACAAGCTGGTGTTTCATCAATCACGTCCTACAAAGTCTGGCGCCTTCACACACCGATAAGCTGGTGTTTATCAGTCGCTCAGCCGTGGTTTCACACACCGACAAGCTGGTGTTCTATCAATCGCGTTCTTCAAAGTCTGGCGCCTTCACACACCGACAAGCTGGTGTTTATCAGTCGCTCAGCCGTAGTTTCACACACCGACAAGCTGGTGTTCTATCAATCGCGTTCTTCAAAGTCTGGCGCCTTCACACACCGACAAGCTGGTGTTTATCAGTCGTTCAGCCGTAGTTTCACAAACCGACAAGCTGGTGTTTCATCAATCACGTCCTACAAAGTCTGGCGCCTTCACACACCGACAAGCTGGTGTTTATCAGTCGCTCAGCCGTGGTTTCACACACCGACAAGCTGGTGTTTCATCAATCACGTCCTACAAAGTCTGGCGCCTTCACACACCGACAAGCTGGTGTTTATCAGTCGCTCAGTCGTGGTTTCACACACCGACAAGCTGGTGTTTCATCAATCACGTCCTACAAAGTCTGGCGCCTTCACACACCGACAAGCTGGTGTCTATCAGTCGCTCAGCCGTGGTTTCACATGCCGACAAGCTGGTGTTTCATCAATCACGTCCTTCAAAGTCTGGCGCCTTCACACACCGACAAGCTGGTGTTCTATCAACCGCGTTCTTAAAAGTCTGACGCCTTCACGCACCGACAAGCTGGTGTTTATCAGTCGCTCAGCCATGGTTTCACGTCGACAAGCTGACGTTCCTCAATCATGTGACCAGTAGTAGTCCTATGATGCCGACAAGCTGGCAAGACCGAGTTCCGAACAGCGACCGCCTCAGGTACGCATCTCTCCCTCTCTTTTCTGAATTTTGGCTCACTTAGGCACCTAGGTTCTAAGTTTCCCCAAAATTGGGGGCAACTGTAGACACCGGGTCCCAGGGCGGTCCAAGATCAGGATTACCCGATGATGAAATAGAAGACCTATTTTCGGCAAGAAATGTGAGAATCGATCGTTCCCTTGTCAAAGATGTGTTTTTCGGAAAATAATTAAAAATATATATTTTTGGGAAAATTAAAATTAAAATGGAGTAAAATAAATATATTAATTTTGTGTCAAAATTTTAAATAAAGAAAAAAAAAATCGCGAAGGCCGCCCGCGGCAGCGCGGGGCTCCTGCGCGGCAGGCCGCCCCAGCGCGCAGGGGCGCCTGCGCGCGAGGCAGGCGCCCCGCGCGACGCCCCTGCGCGCAGAGGCGGGCGTCTCGCGCGCCCCCCCCTGCGCGCAGAGGCGGGCGCCGCGCGCGCCCCCCCTGCGCGCGAGGCAGCTGCCTGCCGCGCGCGGTGCGGGGGCACCACGCGCGCAGCAGGCTGCCTGCCGCGCGCCCTTGCCCTCTCCGCGCGACCTGGTCTTCGCCTGTCCGTTTTTCTCGCTGTTTTCAGTCTGATTTTTTTTCAGTCTGACATTTGTATTGTTTTACCATTTTATGATATTTTTGATTAACTAAAAATAAAAGATTTCTTGTCCCTTGCCATTTTTGGCCAAGGCAAGATTAAATGGGGATTTTGCCCCTCATTTTTGGAGGGCAACTATTTTTTTTTTAAGGCTTTTCTTTCAACTTTTTCTCTCCAGCAAAGGGGTTCTTTAGCTTCTTTTTTTTCTCTTCTTTCTTAAGCTTTAATCTTGATTTGATTTTCATAAATAAATAATCCATTTTCTTGAGTGATTTGGGCTTGGAAAATTAATTTCTTTTTGCTCAAATTATCCACCAAAAATATTTTCATCAAAGTATTTTCTTGATTTTATTTCAAAATATTAATTTCCACATTTTCTTCAAACATTTACCACTACAAATCCGACAAGGAAAATCGATCGGGACACCGTTTCCCCAATCTAAAAATTCTGAGGGTAAACATTCTTGAACCCATCCTCATTTATTTTTTGTGTATTATTTATTATTGTTAATATTATTTCTTTTGCTATTATTATCATGTATATTGTTTACTCTTAGTATTTTGATGTGTTAATATCACCATTAATATATTATTTGCTTACTTCAATTTGATATTTTGCTATTTTGTTATATTTTAGTTTTTAGCTTAATCATTTTTAATATTTGCATATTAATATATTTTCAAAGTTTATTATTATTATTATTACTTCATTAATCTCTTAGCATTTGTTCCTATCTTTTATTATTATCATTTAATATTCCGTATTATTTTTATTATTATTGTTATTGCCATTAATATTCTATTATTATTATTATTATTTCGTTGTCATTATTTGTCCTAGAATTGGTCACCATTATCATTCTTGCAATTATTTGTTTTATTCACTATTTTTATATCGTTATTGTTAGTAAAGATTTCATCTGTTTTATTATTATTATTATTATTATTATTATTATTATTATTATTATTATTATTATTATTATTATTATTATTATTATCTTTGTTGTGTAAATATTATTATTATTATTATTATTATTATTATTATTATTTTGTTGTTGTCGCCATACCATGATTATTTGTTATGATTTTATTATTGTTATTATCTCGCCTTCATTTGATTAATTTTTAGAATATTTGCTAATATATTTTGATGTTAATTTTTGTATGAGTTTTAATTTGAGTCGGGCTATGTGAGCGTCCCGTGACTCCCCGGATGGGTCGCAACGCGTAGGCGGGTACTCCGGTTCGGTGAGACCTTTCTTAACCCTTTCTTTATGTCGTGTTATTTGTAAATATATATTTTTATTCGTGCACGCGTGCGATAAAAAATCACAAAAATATTTCTATAATTAAATTGGAATTTTCACTAATAAAATCGGGACCAATGTCCCTTATTTTAGCCCAATAATAAAAACATCACAATTAAAATGAAGAGTCAACTTTTCTACATAAAATGGGATCACTCATCCCGGTTTTCTAATTCAAACAATCAAAATGACACTTCGAACCCTCTTTAAATTAATACGAAGGAACCAACGTTCCTAAATTTCGAACAAGTGCGAAGGAACCAATGTTCCTCAAATAATATCCCGATTTATGTATGTTCTTTTATTTTAATCTTGGGTGAGTGTTTTAAATTTAAGTTCCTTTCTTTTTTGGGCCCTTGTAATAATTTTGGGGCAAATCTATTTATTTTTGGGGATTGTATTCTGTCCCATTTATAGCTTCATTTCCTTCCAATGGGGGTTGTATTCCACCCCTATTTCTCTTGTAATTGCGTGCTTGCGTGTTTACCGCTTTCATTTATCGCTTTCTCTATCTATTGCTTTATCGCTTTTATTTACTTCCTTTACGTGCTTGAAATGCGCTTTTACTTTTAATGCATCGCTCGTGTGAGATGAGAGATATAATTTTAAGAAGTTAAAAACCCATTTATAATTAACCAAAGCATAAATAAGAGGGAAGTTCCGGACACCATATCTCTGGTTTAGACCATTAGAGGTGAGAAACCCTTTCCCAATTTCTTGCAAATTGGGTGGCGACTCCAAATACCTCAAAGGTGCCTTTAGGCGTCAATAGGCTAGGTACTTCTCCCCAATGTTCTATTGGGAGGGATATACCGATGATGTCTCATGGCGCCCATGATCAAAAGACGCGAACCTTCATACCTCGAATCCTAAAGCGGATTCAAAGAGAGGGCCCTTGCTGGGTTGTCCGGGTTCGGCGCGCGTCACACATACATATAGTTAAATTCCGATTGTTGGATTTTGGTTATATTTTGGCTTGCTAAGTATTAAGTTCATCTAATTATAGTAAAATTTGCTAGAAAGAATAATGGACAAGCTAGATACCACCACCCAAGGCAGACTATCTCTTCGACAAAAATAAATGGCGAATCAAACTGCCAGAATAGATCCTACTCCAACAGAACAGGGCAGTTTTCTCTACCTTCATCCTCTTATTATTTTTGTTGCCTTCGCCCCATGATTGTTTTTTGTTCCGCATTGAGGACAATGCGAGGAGAAAGTGTGGGGGAAGGGTTTGAGTTAGAAGTGCTTATTTTTTGATTTTGTGTTGAATTTGTGACAAAAATTACTGGTTTTGCTTTGTTGCGGCTGTTTTGCTGCTATTTTTTATGCTGATTTGAAGTTGATTTTGCTGCTGAATTTTTGCATATTATCAGTTAGATTTGTGCATATTTTAACTGTGCATATTTTGGTCAGATGCTGAAAAATAATTATTTTGAAAAAATTGTGCATATATTGGTTGGTTTCACTGCTGACTTTTGTTGATTTTTGTGCTGAATTTGTTATGATTTTTCTTATGAAAAGTTGTTGATTTTGCTAAATTTTATGCTGGAATTTAATTAATTTTGGTGGACTACAAGAATTTTGGTGGATTGTTAAGTTAGTATGATTCTTTTGATCTTGAGGTTCACTTTTAGTTTGATTAGGCTGCTATAATTTAATTTTTTCTGATGCATCAGCACGTTTTATGGATAATTGTTGTGAATATAAGCATATACTTTATGTGCAGAATTTTTGTGGCTTGATATTCACCTATTTTATTATATTTAGGTGCTATTTTGAGTGCTAATAGTATGACATTTATCCCATTATTTTTTAAAAAATACTTTCTGAATTTCTCTTGTCCATTAACATTTAATAAATTTCATTTCCAATCCTAGAGAAAAACATTTGTCTGAACATAATTTCTTAACCATTTAGTTTTTAACTTATTGATTTGTTAGGCATATTTGGGTAGTATTCATAATTATTTACTATTTTTCATACAATTTATGGTAGTCTTAATTACCTTTTGAATTAGAAATATCAAGGTTTAATTTTTAAAGTAAAATATAATTTTTGCATGTTCTTAAATTTGATTCTTTGAATTTTAGAAGTTTGTTAAAACCTTATTAGACACTTGTTTAGTATTGTAAGTTTTTTAGATTGAAGGACTTGGTTACCAAGAAAGTATATATATATAAAAAAATTATAATAAATTTTACTCCGTTGTCCGCTTAAAAGGTGGTTAAGAGTAGAGCTAGTAGCTGCTTGAAACTGTGTGATATGAGTAACCGGGTGTATGCGGGTCAGAACCGGATACTCTCACGTAAAAAGGATATCTACATTTCTTGTAAGCATTTTAAATTTTTCTTGGACTAGAAAAATCAGGTGTATGCGGGTCAAAATCAGGTGCCCTCGTGTCCACTACGGTCTAAGAAAATAATAAAAAAAAGAGAAAAAAATTGAAATAAATTTTCTTGTTTTTCTTGTTCCTTTATCTATTGATAAATGTGAAATTAAAGTGTCTAATCTGGTTTGATAAGTTTTCTTTTATACATTAATTTAATCTTGAATTGAGATATAAATTTTTGTGTGCTTAATATTTAAAACCTTGATGTTTTTGGTTTGAAAAAGTAGTTGAGAAACTTATATTTTGATATGAATTTGTGGGAAATTAAGTTGAATTTCTATCTCTATTTTTCCTTTCATTTTGATCTAGTTGAAACTTATGGGATTGAAATTTGATTTGAGTGAATGAACTTTTAAAAGAATTGTATTTGTGATTTAATTCATGCTTGAGGACAAGCATGGGATAAGTATGGGGAAATTTGTTAAATGTTTAATTTTACATATTTTTACCCGGCTTTCTCCTATTTTTTTGCATTAATTTCTAGCCAATTTAAGATTTTTTACTTGTTTTGTGATTTTTACCATTTCAGGGCCAAATTGGTAAGAAAAGAGTATTTTGTGGATAATTGGACTGATTTAAAATAGTTGAAGTTGGGGTCAATTTTGGTGCAAATAAGAGAAAAAATGCAAATCTAACCCTTAGCCTTGCACAAGGCTAAAGGAAAAATGGGACAGCAGGATGATTCATCAAATTTGTCAGCGCGAATTAACTCTAGCCGCCAGCTGTACTTCATCTGAATTTTAGAGATAATTAGGCTTTAATTTAGGAGATAATAGGCAGTGTTTTTAGAAGGATTAAATTATATTTAATATTTTTATTTTATTTTCTAAGTTTGGATAGGAATAAACTACTTACCTAATTTTTTTAGGTTTTCTTTTAAAAGGGATAGAGAAAAATGTGAACAGTAACTTTGGCAATTGCCGCCGCCGCCGTCGTTCTTTCATCTCTGTGTTAGGAATTTATTCTTCGTTACCGTGAGATTGTTCTTACTTAATTTTCTCTTTAATTTATATGATGTTCATGTTTTACTATGATTTAGGAAAACTGTATCTCGATTGTTATTTATTATTTGCACAATAAGGGCCCATTGTTCATTTAATCAAATAGCATATAGCTAATTGAGATTTTCAAATCCGTAATTGTTTGATAAAATTAATAATAAGTGGCAATCAGTGTAGCTTCCTTACAAGGGCTGTTACATTGAGTAAATGCATGATTCGGTATAAATCGGTCTCGCATGAGGTCGGTTGGCTTAGGTCAGGTCTTTCTATTCTTTAATGTTGTCAATAAATTAAATTCTGCTCGTATTAAGGGTTATTTGTTGGCTAGAAATTAATTACAGTCTTACTTGATTGATTCATTAATACGGAAAGATTAGGTCGGGAGTACGAAGCCGACGACAATAACTGATCCATTATATGATTTTAGAGTATCTTTTTGTCCATGATCAGTAAATTAAATCTTGTGCTGCCAATACCTTTAACTACAGTTTTTCATCTTTAATTTATTTTTCTTTATTTTATTTGTTATTATTTTAATTCTGTATTTTTCATTCTTTATTTATAAAACCCCACTTTTTATTTTTATTGTTGGTTTCTGGTTATTTAAAGAATTAAAATTTGACCAATCCCTGTGGATTCGACCTTGTTTATTGCTATTTACAAGTTAAATTTAGTTAGGAGTAGGAATTTTATTTTTATTGGTTTCAACACCCATCAGCTTATGGGCGAAGCTGGAGTCCTTGTACATGTCCAAAACCCTGACCGAAAAGTTATACCACATGACGCGGTTCTACACATTTCAAATGCAGGAAGGTACTTCTATTAAAACCTATCTTGAAGAAAATACATCAATTTTAGTAAGTCTACAAAATGTGGGTGCTAAAGTTGATGGTGAAAATGTTGCTTTGAAATTGTTGTGTTCATTACCACCGTCATATAAAAGTTTTAGGGACACAATACTTTATTGAAAAGATAGTGTGTCTTTGGCAGAGGTTAAGACAGCTTTACTCTCTAAAATTATAATTGATAAAGGAATTATCGGCAGTAAAAAGGATAATGTAGCAGAAGGCCTTATTGCTAGAGGAAGGTCTAAAAATAAGAGTTATGGCAGTAGCAGGTCTAGGTCAAAATCTAGACATAAGAATTTGATATGTAACTATTGTCATAAAAAGGGGCACATTAAAGCTGATTGTTATAAGTTGAAAAATAAACAATCAACTGAAGAAAGAAGGGAAAAATTCGCCGAAGCTAGTATTGTTGAAAATGAGTCCACATCTGATATTCTTTTAGTGATTAACAGTGAAAGGTGCAGATTCAAGGATGATTGGATTATGGATTCAGGTTGCTCTTATCACATATATCCTAATAGGGACTGGTTCTCCAGATATGAATCTTTTGCAGGTGGAGTAGTTTTGATGGGCAACGATGCAGCTTGCAAAGTTATTGGCAAGGGCACAATCCGAATTAAGATGCATGATGGTGTGGTACGAACTTTGACAGACGTTCATTATGTTCCTGATTTGAAGAAGAATCTCATCTCTCTAGGCACCCTTGATGCTGGTGGGTGCAAATACTCAGGTGAAGGTGGAGTCATGAAAGTTAGCAAAGGTGCTCTGGTGGTGATGAAGGTTCGACAGGTTGGAAGTCTTTATATTCTACAAGGAACCAGGGTTACAGGAGCTGCAACTGGAATTACTACTCAAATGTCTGAAACTGATATCACCAAACTGTGGCATATGAGGTTATGCCATATGAGCGAGAAAGGTCTGTTAAGCAATAAGGGTCTTTTGTGTGGACAAAATACTGGCAAGCTTAATTTTTGCGAGCACTGTGTTTTCGAAAAGCAAAGACATGTCAATTTCAGCACAGGTACCCACAACACCAAAGGTACTTTGGATTACATCCATTCTGATCTTTGGGGGCCATCACAAGTTCCATCGAAAAGTGGTGCCAGACACATGCTTGTCTTTATCGATGACTTCTCAAGGAAGGTTTGGGTTTACTTTCTCAAACACAAGGATCAAGTGTTTTCCACATTCAAGCAATGGAAAACCATGATAGAGAAGCAGACAGAAAGGCAAATAAAGAGGCTGAGAACAGATAATAGCTTGGAGTTTTGTGCTCGTGAGTTCAATGACTTGTGCAAAAATGAAGGCATTGTGAGGTATCACACAGTTCGAATGACACCCCAACAAAATGGAGTTGCTGAACATATGAATAGAACCATTATTGAGAGAGTACGGTCTATGCTTTCAAATGTTGGATTAACAAAGAGTTTCTGGGCAGGAGCTCGTGAGAACACCAAAAGGAAAGAAGATTATCGACTGCAAATGGGTTTTTAAGAAAAAGGAAGGCACACCAGTCATTGAAGAAGCAAGATACAAAGCTCGCTTAGTTGCAAAGGGGTTCAAACAAGTCCAAGGTGTTGATTTTAATGATGTCTTCTCACCGGTTGTGAAACATTGTTCCATTCGCATATTGCTTGCTATGGTGGCTAAGTATGACTTAGAATTGGAGCAGTTAGATGTCAAAACTGCTTTTCTATATGGTGACCTTGAAGAGAAAATTTACATATAACAACCAGAACGTTTCAGGGTTGAAGGCAAGGAGGACCATGTTTGTTTGCTGAAAAAATCTTTATACGGCCTTAAGCAGTCACCCAGGCAATGGTATAAGAGGTTTGACTCCTTCATGACTAGTAATGATTTTTCAATGATTAATTATGATAATTGTGTTTACTTCAGAAGGTTAGTTGATGGATAATTCACATATTTATTGTTATATGTTGATGATATGTTAATTGCTGCAAAAAATACTTCTAAAGTTAAAAAGCTGAAAGTCTTGTTGAGCAAAGAGTTTGAAATGAAAGATCTTAGAGCAGCAAAGAAGATTCTCGAAATGGAGATTCAGAGGGACAGGAAAGCAGGAAAGTTGTTCCTCACTCAAAAGAAATATGTTGAGAAAGTTCTAGAGCGTTTTGGCATGAAAGTTGCAAAGCATGTGAGTACTCCATTAGCTGCTCATTTCAAGCTTTCAGCTGCACTATCACCACAAATAGATGAAGAGCAGAGATACACGGATCATGTTCCATACTCTAGTGCAGTAGGCAGACTTATGTATGACACGGTATGTACTCGACCTGATATTTCTCATGCAGTTAGTGTTGTGAGCAGATTCATGGCAAATCTTTGTAAAGTTCAGTGGCAAGCAGTAAAATGGATTTTAAGATACTTAAAAGGCTCAGTTGACACATGTTTGGAGTTCAGTAGCGGTAACAGTAGTTTGGTTGATTATGTCAACTCAGACTATGCAGGAGAACTCGATAAAAGGATATCTTTGACAGGCTACGTATTTACTTTTGGAAACAGTGTTTCCAGTTGTAAATCTACATTGCAATCTACAGTTGCGTTGTCTACAACAGAAGCTGAATACATGAAAGTGACTGAAGCTACCAAAGAGGCTATTTGATTAAGGGGCTTATACAATGAGCTAAATTCAGATCATCAAGTGACAGTTGTCTTCTGCGATAGTCAAAGTACTATACATCTGACCAAAGACCAAATGTTTCATGGAAAAACAAAGCACATTGACATCAGGTACCATTTTGTTCGAGATATTATCGCACAAAGAAATGTTATGGTTAAAAAGATTGGTACTACAGACAGCCCAGCTGACATGTTGACGAAATCTCTTCCTACTACCAAGTTCAAGCATTGCTTGGACTTGATTGGTATATATACGTAGCACTTAAATTTATTTGGAGAAGATGGAGTTAAGTTCACTATTGATAAAATTCAAGTCAAGGTGGAGATTTGTAACACATGCCTTGAATTTTCTCCCTTTGTCAAAAACCATCTACACCCATTTTCCTTTTCTTATTCAATTTCTCTAGATGCTGCAATTATTGAAAAGTTCCATCTACATTTTCAAAGGCCACCAACTCCTTCATTGAATTTGGTGGCACAGTGGCACAAAGTGTGCCTATAAAAGAAGATGTTATTTAGCCATTTAAAGCATCAAGAAAAATAGAGAGAGAGTTCAAGATCTCATATTTGTGTGATTATACAACACATTTTGTAATATTTCTTGTGTTGTAAATTTGTGAGATTATTAGGTGTAATTGGGTTTTGGGTTGAGAGTTAAATACCGAGAAATTTGTATTCTCTATCTTTTGTTAGTAAATTATTTCTTCCCTTTTTTTGTGGACGTAAGCACATTGCTGAACCACGTAAATTTTATGTATATTTATTTTTATTATTTTGGCTATTTTTTCGTTGTTGCCATTAAAATCACTGTCTAAATAGCCCCTCGATCCTAATATGCACAATAAGGCTCATTGTTCATTTAATTAAATAGCATATAGTTAATTGAGATTATCAAATCCGTAATTGTTTGGTAAAATCAATAATAACTGATAATTAGTATAGCAATATTAAAAAGGGTTGTTATATTATGTAAATGCATGATTTGGTTTAAATCAGTCTTGATAAAAAATTGGTTAACTTAGATTGGATCTTTCTAATTTATAAAGCTATCAATAAATTAAATTTTATCGATAAAAGATAATTGTTTATTGATTAGGGGTTAATTACAGTCTTATTTGATTAGCCTATTAATAAGGAAAGATTGATTGGGAGCGCTAAACCGACGATTATAACCAATTCATTGCATGATTATAGAGTTATCTTTTCATCCGTGGTTAGTAAAATTGAATGTTGTGCCGCGTATGCCTTTAACTAGAGTTTTTAATCTTTTATTTTATTTTTATTTATTTTTTTTGCATTTTATTTGTTATTATTTTAATTCTGTATTTTGTTTATCTTTGATCCATAAATTTTTTTTCCATTTATTTTTATTGTTTATTTCTGGTTATTTAAAGAATTAAAACTCTATCAATCCATGTGAATTCGATCATTCTTATCGCTATTTACAAAACTTTAGTTAGAGTAGGAATTCTATTTTTATTGGTTTCGACACCCATCAATTTCATTTCGGTTTCATTTTTCAAACTCTTGTGATGGCTGAAAAGAAAAACATCATCTTTCAATTTACAAAGTTAATTTTAAAATCAATTTTGATTTCAATTTCTACAAGAAATTACGAGAAAGAATTAGAAAATAAACAAGAATAGAAAGATACTGCCATCGCTGACTAAAAAGAGAAAAGAAGATGGGTTTTAATTGTAGAAAGATACATTAAGAGAGTTGCATTTTTCATAACG
The DNA here is from genome assembly GCA_947683425.1 of Excoecaria cochinchinensis. Classification (NCBI taxonomy): domain Eukaryota; kingdom Viridiplantae; phylum Streptophyta; class Magnoliopsida; order Malpighiales; family Euphorbiaceae; genus Excoecaria; species Excoecaria cochinchinensis. Next base: position 23,990,438 of record CANTUQ010000101.1, on the reverse strand, counting down.
GTGCGTATGTTAACATATCAGTACCAAAATATCAGTGAATTACTCGATAGAAAATGGAGTATTTTTGAAATGGAAAATTTTTAAAAAAGTATTTATGAAAGAAAATATTAGATAGTGATGTTTTTTTATATCTTTTTGGTTTTTTGTGACATTTAGGTTCTTTAGGCCTTTACAAGTAATTAATGGGTTATTAGACGACTAAAAGTGCATATAGGCAAAACATTGCCGATTGTATATGTATAGTCAGATTAACCAATAAAAATGCAATGTGTGAAATTCAAATCCTAAAATACATCATTTCAAATAATTATCGAATCTCAAATCTTTTTTAGGTTAAAGATAGATCTAATATTTTAGGTTAAAGGAAGAAAATTTGGTACTGAAAGGGATAAATTTGATTCGCACTAGTATTAAGAGAGACAAATAGTTAAAACCAAAAGGGTGAAATTGAAATTTATAGAAAAAATTTAAAAGAAATTTTCTTTTTTTGAAAATATAAAAATGGCCTAATTTCCAAACACGTAAAATCCATATCAATTGTCGTTTTAAATGTTACATCTTAAAATGTTTTGTCATGAATTGATAGTCGTAGCTAATTCATTTTTATTTAAACAAGAGTTGAGTCCATTCCTTTAAATAGCATTAGACACGAATTTAATGACATCAAAATTAAAAATAAAAGAGATAATTTATACAAAAAAAATCAAAATTGTAATTGCATGTTCTCTATTGCCTCCATGTATAAAATCTTGCTGGACTTTGAATCTATTCACACAGATGGCATTTGGAACTTGATATGGAAATAGAATGGTCCCCAGCAGATCATGTCTTTTCTCTGGCTTGTTTGTCAAAATCGCCTCCTCATTAATTTGGAGCGCTATAGGCGCCATCTATCTGATTATGATATTTGCCCAATCTATGGTTGTGAAGTTGAATCTGTGCTTCATGTGGTCAAGGATTGTATTGCGACTAAGCCAGTACGGCAGAAACTCCTTCGAAGAGAATAAGTGACTCAGTTTTTCAATCTTTATTTGGAGGACCGGTTAATTTGCAACTTAAGGAGAAGATTTCATGGCAATTTTTGTTAGGACTACCAAACACCATTTAACTCCACATTAGTATGATATTGTCCGCTTTGTGCCAAGCCCATACGGATTTATTTTTTAGCTCCTCCCAAAAGGCCTCATACTAATGGAGTTAGGTGAACACCTTATATTCAAAGTGTTTTTCTCTTAATTTTTCAATGTGGGACTTTGATTGTAACCCCAACAATCATCCCCTCAAACCAAGGACCACACAGCCTATGTCCTCCCCTTGAGCGATAATCCATTTGATTCGTCAAATCATCTTGCACTGCCGTTATCAACCAACGGGACATGCCGCCTGACCACTACAATATCAGGAAGACTTTCGATACAAGGCACCAAACACGAATTTCCAATCATCTTACACCGCCGTTATCAACCAACGGGACACGTCGCCTGATCACCACAATATCAGGAAGACTTTCGACACAAGTCACCAAACACGAATCTCCAATCTCGAGGTCGTACCGGGGGCCTCCCATATAACGCAGTCCACTATTCCGGATCGTCTCCAAACCACGGCCATAATACCACTTATTAGGACTGCCAAACACCACTTAATTCCACATTAGTATGATATTGTCCGTTTTGGGCCAAGCCTGCACGAATTTATTTTTGGGCTCCTCCCAAAAGGCCTCATACTAATGGAGTTAGATGAACACCTTATATTCAAAGTGTTTTTCTCTTAATTTTTCAATGTGGAACTTGGATTTTAACCCCAATAATTTTGACATGGAATGGTCTCTTATTTTCTATTTCATTTGCTGGTATGCTAGGAAATAGAGGAACGCTAAGATTTTTAATGTTGATCGGGTAACCTTTACTTCAAAATTATCCATTATTGTTAATGTAGCTAATGTTTCTTCTTTGGCTTTGTCTTCACTGCGAGATATTCAATAATCTTCTACCCAACATAAGGAAGTTCTGGTTGGTTGGGCCCCTACCCCAGCTAATTATATCACCTTAAATATCTTCAAAGATGGGTTGGATGTATTATAATTGGTTTTCATTCAACCCATCTAAAATTTTAAATGGATTGAATTTAATTATATTGAGTATCAACTTTAAAATGTTGTTAGGAATTAAATCCTTATCTTTGAAATAAAATGCAAAGTTTGTCTTCATGACAAGTTCTCTCTATCTTGTTCTTTAACAAGTTTTGCTTTTTGAGTTTTCTTTTTGTCTAGTTCCACGGACAACAATACTGAGCATCTGTCTCATCTCAACCAACAATTTGGATCGCTCGCTATTACTGAAGATGATAATAAGGGAATTATCATTGAAGAGGAAGATACCGAGAGCCCACAAGTTGAGGTGGAGTTTGGTTGGGCGTTTTCTTACTAAGAAAGTACTCAATGTTAATGCCATGAAACAAATAATGGCTGCTTTGTGGAGGCCTGGAATGGGGGACAAGGACATTGGTCCTAATCATTTTATTTTTCAGTTCTTTCATGAACTGGATGTTCAGAGGATCATTGATAACGGGCCATGGACTTTTGACAATCAATTGCTACTGGTTAGTAGAGTTCAAGCAAATGATCAGATAGATAAAATTCCTCTCAACTGGATGCACATATGGGTTCAGGTTCACAAACTTCCAGTGGGAATCATGTCTGCCCGCATGGCTCAAAGTATAGGTAAATATATTGGAGATTTTATCAGTACTGACCCCAAGAATTTTCCAGGAACGTGGATTAATTATATGCGCATAAGAGTAGCTGTTGATGTAGACAAACCTATTAAACATGAGATGAAGATAAAAAAAAAAAAAAGGGAAGTGAATGGTTCACTATGTCCAGAACTCTATCACAGAAGTGCAGAAGAGATTGTTCGACAATTTGATGAAAGTATTAGGGTGAGCAACAGAAGATAATCTTCCTTTGGAGTGCAATGGTTATGAAATTCTCCACCTGCGATGCAGTCTATTTCTTCTGTTTCTTTTCGGCCTTCCGGCCTGAGGATGCGATGGCAGTTGATTCCAACCAAGATGGCAACTCCGAAGGGCAAGGCACAACTGGTGGCAGTAAGGTCATGGGACAAAACGAGAATCATAGAGCAACAAATCAGGCTAATATTGAGGGAAATAATAAAGGAAAAGAAGTGATGGGGTGCGATATTGATGGAGGCGTAAAATATATAGGTGATATGAAGGATATGCAAGGGGTAGTTATTCTTGATTATAAATGATGACGTAAGGAGCAGGGAAAGAATAACATGGCTGATGCTAATGGGCTTGAATCTGGCCCAGTTATGATAACTGAATTGGGTTCAAAAAACTTGAAAAAGGCGGGCTCTGGAGACTAGGCTCACCAATCATTATGAGTACCTTAAGCTGGAATTACCGTGGGATGGGCAACCCACAGGCAATTCGGGTTCTTCGGGACCTTGTAAAGTTACATAGGCCCAAGTTAATTTTCCTTATTGAAACTATCTGCAATAAGGAAAAGTTGGAAAGTCTTAAATTGAGTTTGGGTTTTGAAGGTTTATTCTGCATGGATCCCTTAGGTCGCAGTGGAGCTTTGGCTTTATTATGGAAGGAGGGAAAAGATGTTAATCTGTTGGGCTACTCAATACACCATATTGATATGCAAGTTAATATTAAAGGCCTTAATGAATGGAGGTTTACTGGGTTTTATGGTGAGCCCAATAGGAATTTTCGGCAACTCTCATGGAATCTCCTCCGTTCTCGGTCCAGCAAGTCTGTTTTGCCGTGGTGTATTGCAATTGACTTTAATGACATCTTGGATTACAGTGAGAAGAAAGGTGGGAACCGTCATCCTTCTCGCCTTCTTAATGGGTTTAAAGCTACGATTGTTGATCAGAGTTGATTGATTTGGGGATGTGTGGGTATAAGTTTACGTGGTTTAGAGGCAATGATGAGAATGGGTGGATTGAAGAGCAGTTGGACAGGGCTTTAGCTAACAGCAAATGGATTTCTTCGTTTCCTTTCTACAAGGTGCGTAATATTGAGCATACTTCTTCTGATCATAATCCCATTTTGATTGATCCTGCTCCTTCTTATTCTGCTCGTATTTTTAAACGTTTTAAATTTGAAAATGCTTGGTTGAGGGATTCTCATTTTATAGAAATTGTTCATAATTCGTGGAATTCCAATCAAGGGGTGCCTCTTGTTTCCAAAATCAAGAAGTGTAGTGAAGATCTAGCAATTTGGGGAAGTTATGTTACTGGTAATTTTAAAAAAGAGTTGGCTGAGTTAAGAACTAAAATGAGGCAGTCTAGAAATACGAGTACTTCTAGTGGTAGAGGAATTCTCGCAGAGTTTCAAAAGTAGCACCTCGACACTTTAAGGCAGCAGGAAATTTTTTAGAGGCAAGCTTTTTTAGTTTAAGGATGGGGACTCCAATACCAAATATTTTCATGTTGTAGCTTCAAAAATAAAGAGGAAGAACTATTTTGTTATGCTAAAAAATCGCAGGGGACATACCTGTACCTAAAATGATGGATTGGAGGATGTGGTTATCAACTATTTCAAGCAACGAATTCTAGTACAGGTATCACTGCTGATAGTATAAAAGAGTGTGTGAATGAGGCTCATAATAGTCTATTAATGCAGGATTTCACTGAAGATGATGTTAAAATGGCTCTTTTTAATTTACATCCTGATAAAGCATCAGGGATTGATGGTATGAATGCAACTTTCTATCAGAAATATTGGGAGATTGTGGGCAAGGATATCACGACTGAGTGTCTTAGTATTTTAAGGAACTGCTAGATGCCATATGAATTAAACTCTACAGTAATTGTGCTTATCCCCAAAAAGCAAGCAGTAGAAAATATTGCAAATTTGAGACCGATTGTTTTATGCAGTGTTCTTTACAAAATCATTACTAAGATGCTAACATCTCGTCTGAAGTGTATTCTCCCTGATATTGTGTCTGTGAACCAAAGTGTGTTTATGCCTAATCGCCTCATTTTCGATAATTTTCTTGTGGCTTTTGAGGTCATGCATCATTTAAAGCTTAAAACGCAAGGAAAAGAGGGTATTGCTACTCTTAAGCTCGACATGAGCAAAACTTATGATCGCATGGAATGCCATTTCTTAGAAGAAGTTCTGATTCACATGGGGTTTAATATGTGATGGGTTCAACTAATCAAAATGTGTGTTGAATTGGTCTCCTATCATATTACCTGCCCTAATAAGATGTTGGGACCTATAGTTCCTAGTAGGGGTTTGCGGCAGGGAGATCCGCTTTCCCCTTACTTGTTCATCTTGTGCGCAGAGGGCTTATCAGCTCTATTTAATCGTTATGAGGCTCAAGGTCGGATTCATGGATGTCGAATTTCAAGGAACGCTCCAGCTATTTCTCACCTGTTCTTTGTCGATAATAGTTTTATTTTCTTCAAAGCTACTTCAGATGAAGCCTGTGCAGTCAAGGAAGTGTTGGCAATTTATGAAGCTGATTCTGGTCAGGTTATTAATTTTAATAAATCTTCAGTTAAATTTAGTGCAAATACTTCTGCCAGTAATCGAAATGATATTTGTTCAATATTATCTTTAGATCCCGTTGCTTCTCATGATTCTTATTTTGGTCTTCCATCGATGGTGGGAAAGGACAAGAAAGAATTTTTTTCGTATATTGAACAGAAGGTGTGGAAGCGTATAAGTGGATGGAATTGCTTTCTTCTTTCTAGAGCGGACAAAGAAGTTCTCATAAAATCTGTGGCACAGTCGCTTCCTACATATACTATGAGTGTCTTTCTTTTGCTTATGGGTCTTTGTTAGAAGCTGGAGAGATTATTAAATTCCTTCTGGTGGGGTCTAAATAAAAGGTTACAAAGAGGAATCTCTTGGATGTCTTAGGAAAAGCTCTGTGAACCAAAACACAGTGGGGGTCAAGGCTTTCGATCACTTCGAGACTTTAATTTAGCAATGCTGGGTAAACAGGCATGGCGCTTACTATCTAACCCGACTTCTCTTATGGATCGAACTCTGAAAGGCAGATATTTTCCTCATTGTATCTTCTTAAATGCTTATTTAGGGCCAAATCCGAGTTATACATGGTGCAGTATCCTCCATGCTCAGGATACCATTAGATCAGGTTGCAGATGGCCAGTGGGAGATGGTTCAAGCATTGATGCTTTGTCTGATCCATGGTTGCTGGATAAGGATAATCCATTTATTACCTCCTCTATTAATGCTGACTGGGGAGGTTTAAAAGTCTATGATTTGATGAGCAATGATGGCAGAAGCTGGAATTCTGGTTTGATTTCATCTATTTTTAATCTTTGGGATAACCTTTTAATTAATAGTATTCCTCTCAGCTAGTTTTGCAAAAAGGATACTTGGCAATGGGGTTCAGAAAGAAATGGGGGGTATACTGTTAAATCTACTTACCATTTTATTCACAGGAGTAATGCTTATTTTGCTTCCTTGGGTTCGGTGGACTGGAAGAAATTTTGGGGCTTATCTCTACAACCAAAGATCAAGCATTTTTTCTGGAGATCCCTTCATAGTTGCCTACCGGTTCGATCTATCCTAGCTTTGAAAGGTATGGTTATTGAACAAATCTATCCTTTTTGTGGTGATAATTTAGAATCTGTTTTCCATCTGTTTGTTGACTGTATGTTTGCCAAAGAAGTCTGGAATAAAAGTCAGGTGGGCTATGTGAGAGGGGATAGCTCTGATTTCCACTCTTGGTTTATGTTGTTGCTTACCACTAGGAGTATTGATCACTGCCGGCTAGCTATTGCTTTTATGCTGGGCTATCTGGAAATCTAGAAATGATTTCATATGGCAGAATACAAGACCGGTGGTTGCTTCGGTTATTCATTTGGCAAAGGCTATGGTTAAGGACTGGACTTCAGCTCGACAACATGATGAAGAACTTAGGCCAAACTCTTCGGCTTTTCCTTTGACTTGGTCTCCTCCACAAAAGGACTGGGTGAAGATCAACACTAATGCAGCAATTTTCAGCAGTTCCCATGAGGCTGGTTTGGCTTTTGTTGTGCGAGACTATACAGGATCTCTTATAACAGCAGGTTGTAAATTGATTTCTAGGATTCAGGATCCCACTTTAGCTGAAGTGATGGCGATCCATGAAGCTCTTAGCTGGCTGAAGAATTCTAGTTTTCAAAAGGCAGTGGTTGAATCGGACTCACAATTAGTTATAAATACTTTATTAAGCACTTCTTGCAATCGATCTGACTTTGACTGTATTATTAATGATTGTAAGTTTTAAGTGCTTTTTCTTCCACTATCCTCTTTGGTTATGTCAAAAGATCTGCGAATGAGGTGGCTTATAAGCTTGCTCGAGCCGCTTGTTCTTTAACAGGTCTTGTTACTTGGAATTTAATTCCTTCTTCTTATATTTTTTCAGCTTTATTGGTTGAGTTTTCTTAATGAAGTTGATTTTATTTGAAAAAAAAAAATTATATTGAGTTAATTGGTTTATCAATGGGATATATGAGTTATGTTAATTATCTATGGTGTATTATAAACATATAAATTATAAATTATGCATATAAAAATTTTATAAGAAAATCAAATTCCATAGTTAGTTTTATGGGAATCAACCTCAAATATATTGGGACCTTCAAAATGCTTAAAGCCAAAGCTCCAGCAAGAGACGGGTTAATTTCACTGGTGGTCATCGAACTTATACCAAAATTACGCAAAAGTAATGAAAGTTTTTTTCTTTCAAAAAAGTCATTGAACTTATAACAATTATACACAAAAGTCATTATGATCGGATTCCGGTGTTAACCCTCACCGAAAAATCCAGCTGGCAGCCCAAGTGCACGCGTGTCCGCCACGTCATCTGCCACGTCGTCCACCACGTCATCAGTTCACATCACCAGTCCACATCATCATCCACGTCATCTGCTATGTCATCATCCACGTCAGCAGCCACCCTCCAGCGTCCATGTCAGCGTCCACTTATTTTTTGACACGTGGCAACAAATTTAAAATGTGTGAAGTTACGGTACATTTACTATCCTGTATTGACTCCCATCAAAAACCCATTTGAAAGTTAACAAATAAAAAGTAAAAACCAATCCTAAAATAAAACCCATAAGATATTTTACCAATTACGAGAAACCCTAGTGCTTTCTTTCTTAAAGAAATGAAGTGAAAGATTTGTATTGCTATCTCTATTTCTTCATAAAACCCAAGATCTGCAGTAAGAAAGGAAGAAATTTGGCTTTTTTTACTGCGATTTTGGTGTGTGCGAAGGAAACCATAAAGATCTTTAGTTATTTTTAGAAAGTAGAACTGTCGTTTTCATAAGGAGTTAAAGCGAAAGCGAGATTTCAAAATGGCCAACCCTATACTGAGATCGGGTTTCGAGATTGCTCCAGATTATGGTAAGTATATGTATTCTTTATGGGTTCCATTTGTAGGCCAGATGTGTTTTAATAATTCTTATTTTTCTCTGTTTCTTTGTCTATTGCTGTTAAAAGTGTGGGCAAAATCATTTTTAAATAAAGGCTTGATATGGATCTAAAACCCATATGTCTTCATTGTGGGAACATGCTTTTATTTTTTTTACTTTTTTTTGTCTGTTGATCTAAAATATTAGTTTGTTAGGGTTTTTTTTAAAACAAATCATTCATATCGGGCATTGATCTAAAATATTAGTTTGTTACGGTTTTTTTTAAAATAAATCATTCATATCGGTCATCGATCTAAAATATTAGGGTTTTTTTTAAATTTAAATTTCGCATGTCAGTACAATAGATCCAAAAAAATGGGATTAGGGTTATGGATGTTCTGTAGTTAAAACTTACAACATTGAGTTAAAAAATGCATGAAGTTAAAATGTTGTTTGATCTAGCAAGTTTAATATGTTTTCTAATTATTATTTTTTCTAATACATGTTTATATAAGTGCAATCTGATGCATATGTGTATTTATTAGTATGTTATATTGGCCTTATATAGGGGAAGAAAGGAAATACTTCACAGTAAACTTTCATTACAGAGGTTTTATATCTGGAAATGATTATAGGCATGGAGATGTAGTTGCTTTTGACTGGTGCAGTGCAGACAGAATGAATCTTAAGATGCTTGAAAGGATGTATCAAAGAGTAGATCGTGAAGGATTTGTCAGGTTTTTCTACAAGGAGCCATTCGTTGGTGATTTAAAACCTTTAGACTCTGAACCAGATGTGTTTGAAATGTGCATGAAAGTTGATAAAGACAAGGTGGTTGACATTTTTGTTAACCACTTCAATGATGATGATGATCTAGATGCAGTGTTAAATCAGCCAAGTAGAGATTGCTTTGTAAAGGGAAGTAAAGTGGAAAAAGAAGAGTATTTTAATGAATTAAGAAGATATTTTGAAAGAGTACCTACTGAAGTTTTGTTGGCCAAAGATTTATCAGAAGCGAGATTAGCTGGAAGGAAAGAGGTAATCAAGATGACAGATGATAAAATTTCCAGTTTGGTCGAGAGTTGGCATAGAGAATATATGGAGCTTGGTGAACCAAGTGTGACTCCCAGTGGCATTATTGAAGGTGCAAATACAGTAAATGAAGTTGTTAATTATGTGAATGAAGATGGAATGCAAGCATACCATGATTCCGATGAAGGTGATGAGGAAGAAGAAGCTGAACAAGTGGATGAAGATGAAAGAGATGAAGACAATGATCATGAAGAAGATGAAGATAATGAAGGCAGCAAGGATAACAATGGTCCTGATAATGATGGTGGTAACAATAATGGTGTGGAGGGGGATGATGGTTATGAAGGTGATGGTGATTTTGATGACAATGGAGGACAGAATGGTGATGAAGATGGACGCCATGACACTGAAGCTGTCTCACATGAAGGTGATCTTTATTTTGATTTTAAATTTGTGTTATTAAAGAATATATGCTTACTGTTTTATTTATATGCTTAATGTTTTAATTGTAGGTGCAGCAAATGAACAAAATTATGAGTGTTTCAATGATCCATATTACAATTTATCTGAGGAAGATGAAGATTTTGAGGAAAATATTATTCCTAGGTCAGAAAATGGTATAATGGGCAGGCCGAGAAAGGAAGCTAGAAGACCTAATGCTGAACAGTCTGTGCCAACAGAATATGAATTTATGAGTGATTCATCTGATTATCCAGAATCAGATGAACTCTATTCTGGTGATGAGAATTCTGATGGTGAACGAAGAATAATTTTTCCAGAATTCAATGAAGAAAAGCATATGAAGAATCCTGTCTTGTTGCATGGAATGAAATTTAGAAGCTTGGATCAATTTAAAAGGGCTTGCAGAGCTTGGAGCATAAAAAACAGGTTTTTAATTCACTTCCCTACTAATGATAAGAGTAGAGTTTTATGTAAATTCATGACTCAAGGTTAGGGGTGTGCAAGACCCGACCCGACCCGATTAAACCGATTAAACCGACCCGAATTAACTATTCGGGTAGGGTTATTCGGATAATTAGGGTCGGGTCGGTTCTTCAGAAAAGTGATTGTTCGGGTTCGGGTCGGGTCGGGTTAAACCCTGCAAAACCCGAACCCGACCGAAAGAGTATATAAACACTTTTTTTTCCCATTCCCCATTTGCCCTACCCTCTCTGCCTCCCCCTCTCTCTCTCTGCCCCCTCCCTCTTCACGATATCCCTCTCCCTCTGCCCTTCTCTCTTCAGCTCCCACCACCCACCCACCTACCTACCTACGATCTCTCCCTCTCCCTTTACCCCCTCTGTTCCGACTTCCATCGCCGACGTCGCTGAAGATCCGCACCGATTCCCCTTCTCTCTCTCCTTCTCCTTCATCTTTATCTTCTCTTCTTCGAACTTCATTTTCTCTCCCTCAAATAGTCAGATCTGATGTCCCCTCCTCCTTTGTCCTCCTCTTCTTCTTCTTAGGGTTTCGATCTATCCCTTATATTTTATTTCTCATTCTTCGTCTTCTTCTTTTTCCTGTTTCGAATTTCAATCGGTTTTCTTTTCTTCAAATTTGATTTTATTTGTTTTTTTTGTGAGATTTGTATTTGATTTTGAATCTTTGATGGATGTGTTTATCTGTGAGAGATTGGGTTTGTATTTGATTGGGTTTGTATTTGATTTTATGTCTGTTAGGTTTCTTGTTTATTTTCTTCAAATCTAATTTTATTTGTGTTAGATTAGATTGGGTTTGTGCTTGATGATCTGCGAAAAGGAAGAGGAAGAGAGGGGTTGGTCGGGTTAATCGGGTCGGGCCCCGAAAATTATCGGGGTATTCGGTTCGGGGCCCTACTAAGATATAGGGTCGGTTCGGTTTGGAATATGGGGCATATTTCGGTTTTCGGGTTGGTCGGGTTCGGTTCGGGTTGACCCGAACCCGACCGATGCACAGCCCTACTCAAGGTTGTCCTTATAGGTTGTGGGCCAGTAGAATTAGTAAGAATGATCCTACTGTGCAGATTAAAACATCTAATTTTAATCACACTTGTGGGAAAGTTTTTAAAAATTTTCACATGACTTCCCAATGGTTAGCATGTAAATATTATGACAGAATTAGGGATGATCCAATGTGGAGTTTGAAAGGGATTATTGCCACTGTTAGAGAGGATTTAGGATACACAATTGGATATATTAAGGCATGGAGGTCCAAATCAATAGCTTTAAAGTGGATTTTTGGTGATGAAAGGATGCAATACTTAAAATTGCTTGATTATAGGGCAGAACTTTTACAAAGTAACATTGGTTCAAGTGTTCATTTGTGGAGAGATGAAGGTAGATTCCTAGGTTTTTATGTATGTTTAGGACCACTCAAAAATGCATTCAAGGCTGGTTGTAGGCCAATAGTTGGGGTAGATGGGACATGGTTAAAAGGAAATTATGGTGGCTTTTTATTCACAGTAGCAATGATTGTATCTTTCCCATTGCATATGCTGTTGTGATGGAAAATGAATCCACTGAAACTTGGAGCTGGTTCCTACATAATTTGGGTGAAGATTTAGAGATTAGAAACACACAACATATTGTCTGGATGTCAGATAGACAAAAGGTTAGTTTATTTAAATACGTTTATATTATTTCATTTTATTTGTGTAGATGCAATAAACTAACTCATTTATTATTTACAGGGATTAATAGCAGCTATTAGAGACTTGTTCCCTAATGCAGAACACAGGCACTGTGTTAGGCATATGTACCAAAATTTCAGGGAAAAATATAAAGGAAAAACTTTGAAAGATTTACTTTGGAATGCTGCTAGGGCATCATACAGTGTGAAGTTCATAGAAGCCCTTAAGGATATTGAAAATGAAGATACTGATGCAAGATCTTGGTTAGATCATCCTGACCGACCTCATAACAGTTGGACTCGTAGCTTATTCAGCACACATCCCAAGTGTGACATTTTGTTAAACAACATGTGTGAATGTTTTAATAGGTACGTATAACTATTAAGTTATATTTTATAAGTCTTTAAAATTATTTATTAAAATAACATGCTGCCATTATTTTATTTTTAGGTACATAAAAGATGCTAGGGATAGATCTATCATAACCATGCTAGAAATGATAAAATCAAAGTTGATGAAGAGAATGTACAAGAAGAAAGAAACTATGAAAAAATACAATGGCAAGATCTGTCCCAAGGTATGGAAACGATTGCTGAAATTGAATAACGATGCTGCATATTTAGAGGCAGATTATTCTGGGGGTCCAAAAGTTGAAGTGCACTGTCAAAGAAGCAAATTTATAGTGGATATGGAGGCATGGCAGTGCACATGTAGGAGGTGGGATTTAACAGGATTACCTTGTGTACATGCAATATGTGCAATTGTACATAACAATGGAAATGTTGAGGATTATGTTCACAAGCATTACCACGTGGAGACCTTCATGAAGGTATATGATCATTTTATCTACCCAACCAATCCAATCGAGTTGTGGCCAAGAGTTGAAGATGGTGGTGAAATCATTCCTCCTAAGCCCATCAAGAATAAGAGAGGAAGGAAAGCAAAGAATAGAAGATTGGAACCCGAAGAAATTGAGCAAGCTAGACAGAATAGAGGTTTAAATAGAAGGCAAAAAATTTCAAGGGCGGGCAACGTTAGCATGACTTGTACAATCTGCCATTTAAGTTGACATAATTCAAGAGGACATTCAAAGTGGATTGCAAAACAGAATGCTGTTAACAATGAGTTGCAAACTAACACTGAAATTGAAAATCAAGACCAACAAGTAAGCAAAACCAAATTTGAGATTTTACTTTCATTTGTAACTTTTTTTTTAGGTTTGTTCCCTATTATCTCTTATATGCATTTTAATGTATAGGAAATCAATCACGTATATAGTCAAATTTTTGGAGATAATCTTGACACAACAGCACCTTGCCAGGTTATGCTGCATATTTTGATGTTATTCTTATACAATATAATTGTTTACTTGCCATTTTATTTAGTATATATTTTGCTTCATTTTTTTATTTAGTTGTCATAATTGTTATGTTACAGGATAATCAACCAACGCAGGAAAGTGTTGTCATCAATGAATCTGTCTTGCAATCTCAACTCAACACAATTGAAAACCAGCCTAACCAAAGGAAGAGAAAATCAGGCCAAGTAGAGGGAGGTGATGTAGTTTCCAAAGTTAGCAGGAGAGGGAGACAAGTCAAATCTAGATATTTGCAAGATTATGTGATACATGCAGTGAAGAAGACATCAAGAGGAAAGGGTACTGCAAAATGAAGTGTTCCTGCATTATTTTGATTGCTTGTGAATTTCTCTGTTTAGGCAATATTTTGTATATTTATTATAGGGGGTTGAATTCCCTCTTTTGTCTTTTGAGTAATGCTGGATTATAGCAGGCTTGGGATGCGTTTTTTGTTTTGTTAGGTGCCTGCCTGTTTCATTTTGTTCAAACACGTGGATGCTTGGATTTGTGCATGTTATGTTTTTATTGAGACCATTGTGCATATTTTGACAGGTGGTGTTAATATAAATTTATGCAAGTTACTATGCTTCAACAGGTTGACTCTGCAATTTAGATTTGTAATTGCTAAATGTCCAAATTTGCAAATTCACGTACAGAGTAAATGTAAATAGATATTTCAAAGGAGTTTGAAAATGGTATATGCACCGTAACTTCACAAATAGCCATATTGAATAAATAGAAATTCATACTTCAGAATTGGTTAGGATTAAATGTACCGTAACTTCACACATTTTAAATTTATTGCCACGTGTCAAAAAATAAGTGGACACTGACGTGGATGCTGGAGGGTGGCTGCTGACGTGGATGATGACATGGCAGATGACGTGGATGATGATGTGGACTGGTGATGTGAACTGATGACGTGGCGGACGATGTGGCAGATGACATGGCGGACACGCGTGTACTTGGGCTGCCAGCTGGATTTTTCGGTGAGGGTTAACACCGGAATCCGATCATAATGACTTTTGTGTATAATTGTTATAAATTCAATGACTTTTTTGAAAGAAAAAAAACTTTCATTACTTTTGCGTAATTTTGGTATAAGTTCGATGACCACCAGTGAAATTAACCCGTAAGAGACGGACCTGTGGAGGTCCGAGAAATGCCAAAAATAGCTGAACAATTACTGTGCCAAATCCATCAGCACAGGTAGATGTTCCATTTTCGCTGGTTTGAGTTTGAAGTTTATGGATTGGGTTACTCCAGTTTCATCCTTAATGATTTATTACGGATGGATTGGATTGGATGGGTAGAATGGATTACCCAAACACCCCTAGGGTCAGTAAGGAGAGGTATCGCTAGTGCTGTGGTTGGAGGAGTCCTCCGCAATGCTCTTGGATTTTGGATTGGAGGCTTTGTTGTCGATTTGGCTCTTGTACTGTGCATCAAGCAAAATTGTGGGCCGTCTTGTATGGTCTTGAAGAAGCCTGGAGTGGCAGTTGGCGCGATCTTGAAGTTCAAGTGGATAATGCCAGTGTCATCGAATGCTTTTACAAACCTTTATTCATTTCCAGTTGCCAACTTGAATCTTATTCAGCGGATTAAAGCCATTTATGGCTAATGATGGACAATAAATTTACAAATAAGCTAACTCGGTCGCCGATAGTCTTGCAAATCTGGCATTCAATGAAGACTGTAAATTTCTTTGGTTTAACTCTATCCCTCCTTGCACCTATCCTCTACTTTTGGGAGATTTAACAGGGTCCTCCTTCTCATGTGTTGTTGTGGCTGCGTAGTTCTTTGTCTGGATGTTTGTTTTATTTTGCAAATAAAACAAAATATAAACAAGAAAGCTTGAGAGACGTAAAAATAAATCTTTTGCCCAAAAATTGAGTTAATTTTATCTATTATTATTGATTTTTTTATTTTTAATCGAAAAGTCACAAAATACAATTTTTTAATTAAAAAAAATAAAATTTAGAGAATTGTTCAAAGATTTTCAATAATTTTTTTTTGAAATTTGACTAAAGTAATTTTTTAAATTCAAATATTTTTCTATTAAAAAATTTTATTTTTTAATGTTTCAATTAAAAATGAAATAATTTAATTATGGTGACTGAAATTAATGCGGACAAAGATATTTTTCCACCAACTCTCAATTTAAGGAAAATTTTTTTAAATGATGTTTTTTTAAAAAAAAAAATAGAAAACCGGTGTTTGCCATAAAATATTTAGAAAATTTGAGTTTTTTTTTACAAAACTGCAACAACTGTTTGCGGTTTCAGAGCGCGGAGCCCACTAAAATTTTTTTTTGCTTTGTCTGAAATAGCAGCCGGCTGCTACGGTTTCAACCATCTGAAACCGCAGCAGAATATATATAATATATCGAGTACAAGTTGTAGAAATTAATTGTATCACAGTGGTACAAATACAGTCTAATTTTTCCATATTTCAACACATCACCGGTTCGAATAGCAGAAACTGTAATCAAATTGTTTTGCCTTTTTTATAAATATATCAAAATATATACCGAATATGTATTTTAAGTAGAAACTTATTTTCAAGTGGCACAAATGCATGCTGATTTCTTTTATTTTCTAGCATGCCGTGGTTCGAATCTTAACACCCACCGTTTCTTATTATTATTTTTTTCATTGTTTTTCTTTTTTTCCATTTTTTTTAAAGCATGTCCCTTGTGTGTATAAAATTAACTTTTACTTTCAAACTCTCTCTTTCTTCTTTTCTTTTTTTTTTAAATGCCAAATTTTATTGAAAGAATTTTAATTTTTAATTTTTTTCATTGATTTTCTTTTTTTCCATTTTTTTTGAAACATGTCAACTTTTACTTTTAAACTCTTTCTTCCTTCTTTTCTTTCTTTTTTTTTAAATGCCAAATTTTATTGAAAGAAAAATCAAGAAAATGATAGAGAAAGAAGGAAAAGTAAATTTAATGAAAAATACTATTAAGAGCTTTATTTTTTCATGGAAAATAATATTACTATATAGTAATTATAAGCATAGAATTCATATACTTGAAGCTTATAATATATAATATTCAAAATATCAATTTATGAACTCCGTTTAAAATATTATAGTATTTGAAATCAATCAATAATATTCAAACTTGTTAAATAATTATATATTCATAAGGCGTAAGTATTAATTTATTTTTTAAAATCAAATTATGGTATCAATTTCATGAACAAAGTTAATTGAATAATAGAACAATGAATAAGAACGGTAATTTTTTTAAAATAATATTTTTCCTCACGTAATTATAATTAACTTTTTTTAATTAAATTGATTTTTCATGGATCGGTGAAGAACAAAAAAGAAAAAATTTTAATTAAGTTGATTTTATATGTAAAAATTTAATTTTATACAGTCAATGAACATGTTTCAAAATGACAAAAAAAAAGACAAAAAAAAGTAAAACAATGAAAAAATAAAAAAAAAATAAAGAAAACGGTGGGTGCTAAGATTCGAACCCGCTGCATGTTGGGAAATAGAAGAAATTGAAATGTATTTATACCTCTTCGAAATAAGTTTCTATTAGAAATTTACATTTTGTGTACATTTTGATATATTTATAAAAAAGGCAAAACAATTTAATTGCAATTTGTATGATTAGAACCGGTGACGTGTTGAAATATGGGAAAATTGGACTGTAATTTTATATATATTCATATGAAACCGCAACAGTTTATTGCTATTTCAAATACGGTAGAATTTTTTTTTTTGAGTCCTGCGCTCTAAAACCGTAAATAATTGTTGCGGTTTTGTAAAAAGTCAATTTTTCTAAATAGTTTCTAACAAATACTAGTTTTCTATTTTTTTTTAAAAAAATATTATTTAAAAAAATTCCTCCAATTTAATGGAGGCAATTTCTCTTTTTCCTTTTTTTACTTTTTAACTTTTTTTTTGTTTTTTTTAACTAAAAAATTAAAAAAGTAACGTGCTTTTCTAAATATTTTCCGACAAGTACCGATTTTTTAATTTTTTTAAAAATATATTATTTAAAAAATTCCTTCAATTTAATGGGAAACTTCTCTATTTTATTTTTCCCACTTTTTATTTTTTTGTTTTCTCAAAAAAATAAAAAAGAAAAAAGTAGTGCATTTTTTTAAATATTTCCTGATAATTATCAATTTTCTAATTTTTTTAAATATTATTTAAAAAAATTCCTCCAAGTTAATGGGGCAATTTTTTTTCTCACTTTTTAACTTTTTTTGTTTGCTTTTAAAAAAAAAAAATAAATAAAAAAGAAAAAAAAGTAGTGCACTTTTGGAGGATTACTAGTTTCTCTTTTATTTCATGGGTCTAAGCCATCATCATCGCCTGAAGCTATGCCGCAAAAAGAGATAAGAGTGGCCCCATCTCCAAAGGAATAGATCATTTAATCCCACCACACGAACCTAATGCCCTTATCTCCAAACCTAACTTACCTTACCTTTCTTCGTTTTCTTGTTTACAATTACATTTCAATTAAAACTAAATTCTCGAATAAGTTCCAAGTATAGTCTCCCATAAGATATTATAGCTGTAAAATTGATCTTATTATATTGCAAACTTTCAAATTTAAATATCTACTTTTCCAACTCCTTTTTCTTAGCTATAATTAAGATACTGACAAAATATTCTCATACAATATCTTTATTCATTAAGAGTAAGGGAGAAATTAAGTGGTCCCCGAAGAGGATACCACTCCCATAAGATATTACCAAACTGATTTTTATTTTTGATGACTGTCAAAAATTTTTGAGCCGGCAGTTTGAATCAGTCACCGAAAAATAAAAATAAAAATTTTCGGCAAATTTTCGTTATAAAATATTCCGACAGTCAAGTCAGTAAGATTGACAATAATATGGTGTAAAAAGTCGTAAAAGAATCAAGAAAAGAAAAATACCTGAATTTCTCCTTTTATAGAGTCAGGAATCAGTGTTAGAGTAAAAATTCTTTTTTCGCATGGGACATATATTCACAACAGAGCTTGAGCTGGAAGTTGGAGGTAGGAGTTTTAATTGGAGCAGGATTCGGATTCTGAGTAGATAAGGGTATTTTCTGACCAGATAAGGATAATTTCCATTTGGATAAAGATGAACTACCAGCTGAATAAGATAAACCGTGTAGGAAACGCGTTGCAAGGTAATAGAAGCCCTTGAAAGACTCCAACAATCCTGATGAATACGAGGGACGAGCACCGAGCTTATGGATAATACCGAGCTGTTGTTGAGAGATTTCAGATTAGCTCGGCTGTCCGAATTTAAGGAAAAAGCAAAATTGAACTCGTTAATCATGACAAGACCGAACCTTTTGCAGGATGTCCGGTTATCAATGTTTATAATTTTATGATTTTTTTTTCAGGTAAAACAAAACTATTCTCTAACAAGTGGAATTGAGAATTGTGAATGAGAAAACCCGAATATAAAATCTTCCCTTAAATTTAAACTAACAAACATGCTAAAATGTATTCATTGGAAACTACTTCGATGGTATTACTTTCCATATTATTATTTAATTTTAATATTTTCAAATTTATAAAAAATTACCTTTAGTTCAAACAGTTAATAATTTCTATTTGACTTTAAAAATATAAGTAAACTCTTAAAATTTATACATGTGCTTGTAACTTTATGTTTTTTATTAATATATTTTTTAATCTTCAATTGTATTTAATTATGACATCTCCACATCCCTTCTTTAATATATAATTAAGGATAAGATTTAAACATTGTGTCAATTGATATGAAACGTCAAATGATGACGTGGGTGCGACTACAAACAAGTATTTCATCAAACTAAAAAAGGAAATGCATATTTCAAATTGAATAAAAAATGAATAAATAAGTGGCGGGGCATTATGCACTCCATTATTTTTTTAATTTTTATAATAAAATTATAATATATGATCTCAGAGACCTCAGAATTCTAACTCTGCTACTGGAATAAGTGATACTATATCAATATAAATGAATAAAATTATATATGCAGCAAGTTAATAGCTCTTTGCATAAAACTAAAAATGAACTCAACTGTACAAACTAAAAAAAAATCAAGGATATTAACAAAGTTTTGAGTTGCATATCAATAATTTCCAAGCTTGTTGGCGTCTCATTCAATGAAATGAAACACAAATGGTAAGGTTGGCTTTTGAAAATAAGCATTGGCCAACCAACATGCAAACGTCACATCACAAAAAGGAAAAATTGGTTCCGTATACGTATATTTTTATTAGTTTTTTTATTGGTCCATTTGAACCTTCTCTAAATTAGGTCTATGTACACTCTCATACATGAATCCAACCCTTTTCTTTTATAAAAATCATATATACGTGTTAAATGTCTATTTATATTTTCATAAAAATATTATAATGTGATTCCTTGTAACAAGAAAATCAAAACTAACCCCTCTTTGGCAATTTAGTACCATTTTTTTACTAACTTGTAAAAATACTTTTAGAAGGGCAAAAAAGTAAAGCCTAATTTACATGTTTAGTTGGGAAAAATGAAATTAATTACATTATTTCTTTCCTAATTGTTGAACCAAATAATGCATGTGATAACTTAAATATTGAATTAAACAATGATTCGGATTAATAAAAAAAAATATTATTTTACTTATTTAATTAAGTTTTTTAAATAAATAAATAAATATATATACCTTACAACTTAGTCAACTGCCCGCCAAAATTTACCTTATAAATTATAATAACGAAAATGCCCCTAAAAAACGACCACTGGATCAACAAAAACTCGAGCATCACCGCTTTTTTTCTTTTTTATTCTACGAAGTGCTCTTATTCTCTGCGCCACACATCTTGCTAGTCTTTGTGCGCCTATTCTCCTCCTAATGAACGTCGGGTGCGTATGGAGATAACCTACGCCTCCTCCAGCTCCCGCGACATAACCACCATCTCTCCCTCCTCCTCTGGATCCTCCATGCCGACATCCACCACCCGTCAGGTTAAGATAATTCCTCTTCAACATCCAAATGCGGCGTCGTCTTCTTCCTCTGCCTCTTTTTGGCCTTCTGCTCTCTTCTCTCGTTGGCTAGCCAAAACCAAACGCATGTCTTGCGCTGAGTGGATCGATACTTTGTTGCCTTGTTGCCGTTGGATTAGAACTTATAAATGGCGCGAGTATTTCCAGGTCGATCTCATGGCCGGTATCACCATCGGTATCATGCTCGTGCCTCAGGTGATTATGAATTTCTTACTTCTTGACTACTATTTTCACACTTCTGCTGTTTGGCTTGAATGAAAATGAGTTCGCATTTTTTTTTCTTTGTCTTTTTGGTTATTCAAAGATGAACTAGTCGGGAAAACATGCATGTGTTCACATACACACTTTTGCAGATGAATGAAAGTTTGACTTCGAATTTTTTTCCTTGTTCGTATTTAACACGTCCATTGAAATTATAGTAGTGCTGTTCTTTTCCAAATTATTATGTATATAAATTTTCCATGACTTGAAATTTGTGTTTCGTGACGGAAATTGTGCGAAGTCCAGCTGTCTGATATTGTTCTCTCTACAGTTCTCGTAATTGGTGGCCAATCGAACTGAATTCTACTTGGATTGTACTTTGTAAATGCATATTATGGACGCTTATTCTTTCTTTTCTTTGAGTTTGTCAATATTTTTAACGAGCACTCAATAGCAGTTGATTGGATGGACGCCTTTTCTCAGTAGTGGAAAAATAGTGAATCGGATTGTGATTTAACTTCGATAACTAGATGATTTTATGTTTCAACTCTAATTATCAGTACTATTTCCCTGTTTTTACTTTTCGCTTTTTACTGGTGGTTGGATTTTATATAAAAATTTGCCTTCAAATGATTTGTTTTGTTTGCTTTTACTTGAGTAATTGACGATAAAAATTACTTTTTTTTTTTCAAGTTAGGTCGTTTTTGGTTGCCTAGAAATTTGGGCACCAGAAAACAGAATTTTCAATTCTGAGTAATTTGGGCACTGTAACAGTTACCGTGTTTTTGCTGCTTTTACTTTTCATGAGGCTTGTGTGGCCTATTTCTGTCGTGTTGAAATATATTACACTATCTAATATGATCATGTTATTTTGGTTACTATTATTATGACTTTGAGTCATGTTTAATAGGTTTTGTGTCTATCCACTGGTTGAGTTGACTGGTTGTTGTAATTGAACAGGCAATGTCTTATGCAAAATTAGCTGGGCTTCAACCGATTTATGGACTTTGTAAGTTTATCTCAAGATAGTGGTTTGGATTTAAATTTTGTTTATTGTGCTTGCAATTAACATTTCAGCAAAAAAAATTTTCAATGTCTAGCTGCAGGAGAAAATTGGACTTTAATAGCACGTGTGCTGTTGTGCTTATTTTGTATTAAAAAACTAAGATCAACATTAAGATTTGAACTCTTTTATTGTGAATTCTGACTATTTTCTGGTCTTTGTTCATTCTTGTTTTTGGAGTGCTATTAACTACTTACTGATTTATAATCTTATCACTTACTTTATTGCATTTTGCTTCAATGTTGCTGCTGCATTAGTTCTTTATTGGTTTCCCAAACTTCAACTCACATCTCATGCTAATTCAATCCTTGATTTAATGTATTGGTTTTGCGAGGCAGACTGTGGTTTTGTGCCAGTATTTGTTTATGCCATATTTGGCTCATCTAGGCAATTGGCAACTGGTCCTGTGGCATTGGTTTCTCTCCTAGTCTCTAATGTTTTAGGTGGAATTGTTGATTCATCTGATGAGTTGTATACAGAACTTGCCATACTTTTGGCATTTATGGTTGGAGTTCTGGAATGCGTCATGGGGCTCTTGAGGTATTTATGCACAATATTATCATCATACTAATAGTTGCAGCATGTGTTCCTGCATTCTGGTTACTTAAATGGTGCATCTGTCCATGTGATCTATTTGGGCATCCTCTGGATTGAAAATTCCAGTTTTGCTGTCTTTGTAGAATTAGTTTTTGCATCTAGTCAGCTTAAATATCTAGAATTTGTTTCCTAATGTGCATATATCCACTTCTTATTTGATTTTATTCTCATGAAGAATTTAAGTTGGGAGACCCTTGAATTTTTCTTTCTTTTATAGGCTTGGATGGCTTATACGCTTCATCAGCCACTCAGTGATTTCTGGCTTCACGACTGCATCTGCCATTGTCATTGCATTGTCTCAAGCAAAGTATTTCTTGGGATATGATGTTGTACGAAGTAGCAAGATTGTGCCGTTGATTAAGAGTATAATATCTGGATTGGATAAGGTAATGATTGTGCAATTGGTAGATGCCACTAGTCACATGGATGTGCATTCTCCTAATTTTTATCAAATCTGTTATGCTGTCCTTACTAGGAGTCCCTTTTTATTGGAGCTCATGTGAATTGATTTATTGACCAATATTCTTTGTTTATTTATTTGTTTTTTGTTTTGCTTTTGGTGTGTGTGTTCTATGTTAAGTGTAGCATTTTTATCAACTTATTAGTTTGCTTGTTCTGCATCATCTTTGGTTTATAGTTCATGGAACTTTTAATTTCTTATTTGCTCAATCATTTCATTTTCAGTTTTAAACAGCTGGATTAGTAACGTAAATGGGTGAAACAATTGTAATTTCTTTTGAAATATTTCAGAACTCTAATAAACTACAATATACATAGAACCTCAATTTCCTTATGTTGTAACAAATCTATACTTCATATGTGATCGAGCCCATTAAATAGACAAAGAGTGGAGAGCGAATCATGTTCATTTAATAATTGTGGCTTGTTATATTATCATAATTGTTGCAAAAGAAGGAGTTGCAAATGTACAGCTTCCTTCAATACCGTTTACAAATTTTCAAAGCTATGGCTGTTGGTTACATGAAGAAAGCAGGGATGACATTATTGAAAAAATCATGGTAGATTTGGGATAGTGGTAACAGTTTGACCCATAGATTGGATCTCATAATGTGGATGATAGTGCTTTTTGACTGAAATCCTTGTATTAATATGATAGAGTCTGGTCCTTTGCATTTGTCGCTACTGCATATCTTTGATACCATCCGATAGAAATCAGTTGATGTCTATAATTTTACATATGTGCTACCACACAATAATTTTGAGTTAATGTGCTTACATTTCATTTTTTTTTTCTCTTTTCTCTATACTGCCCTGTTCTTTTTGCGATTTAAAATTTGAATTGTCTTACATGTGTATAGCTACTTACTAGTCTAATGGTCTAATGTGTAAGCCAGATGCTATTACTCATTAATTCCTTTCTTAACCACAGGTGGTATTTTCCTTTTGTAGTTTTCATGGCCCCCATTTGTGATGGGATCTAGCATTCTCGCCATAATTCTTGTCATGAAGCATTTGGTATGATACTTCTTTCTTTCTTTCTTGGAGCAAATGTGCGTTGTCTTATATCTGGGGTAATAATTTTAATCCGCCATGTGAAGGGTAAATCGAGGAAGCAATTTAGATTCCTTCGAGCAGCAGGGCCCCTCACAGCAGTCGTTTTGGGTACAACATTCGTGAAAATATTTCACCCGTCTTCTATTTCTTTGGTGAGCTGACATGGCTGTTAAAACTCCTTATGAGCTATTTCTTTCTTGCTTGAAATTTTATTCTGAAAATGCTTGTTGTTAGTTTTATGAACAAAATTTCTCATTTAATCTCTATTGATCATATGGTAATCTGCAGTGGAGGGGACATTTAACTCATCTCTGTTTTTTCCAAGTAGCCAATCATGTGTATAGATTTTGAACTGATCTAAGCATTACTTTCTTATAATTAGCAGAATGGAACACTTTCTGTTCCTCAAACTATACCATTCACCTATGTGCTTCTGTGATCAATATAGTCCTTCTGGGTTTTTCTTTTGTTGCATCTTTCTGCACAACCTTACCATGTGCGATAATCCAATAGCTAACTCAAAGTTGTAGCTCTTCCTGTTGGTGTATCTGTTGATGGCATAATAATTATATGCAGGTTTTCAATGCATGCCTTCCTAGTGTAAGAAATTTCCTTTCTTTGGAGAATTTGTACATTCATACATACATGCGCACGCGCGCACACACGCATATAAAATGCAAAGCTAACCTGTTATTGCCTAATGTTTCTTACAAATATCAGTGAGCTCTTTCAATTATATGCATAATACGTTTATCAATCTAGATTAATTAGATCCAGAATTGATCGCGAAATTGGGTATTGTTCTAGGTAGGTGAGATACCTGAGGGTCTTCCAAGCTTTTCTATCCCCAAAGAATTTGGGTATGCAAAGTCCTTAATACCAACAGCATTTCTTATTACAGGTGTTGCCATACTGGTAAGGAGTTATGATTTTCAAATTTCTAATGTGTTGCTTCCTAGTTTTGAGTTTTATTTTTCTCAAGCCAACATGAAATTTTTGAAATGTAGGAATCTGTGGGAATTGCTAAAGCTTTGGCAGCAAAGAATGGATACGAGCTGGATTCAAGTCAGGAGGTATGTATGTGAATTGGAAGATGCGTCTCCCAAATGGTAAATGTAATGTATTAACTGGTTAGCATAAAAAATACTGCAAGATAATCTTGTCTGCTATCAGCAGATAATTATATTATCAGCTTTTTTTCTCAACTACATCGTCAATAAAAGTTGATGAATATTAAAAAAACTGCATTAAATGTGCTAGATGCAGACAAGATAATCTTGTCTGCTATCAGCAGATAATTATATTATCAGCTTTTTTTCTCTACTACATCATCAATAAAAGTTGATGAATATTAAAAAAATTGTATTAAATGTGCTAGATGCAGAAGTAATTAGGCCACATGGATGACAGGCACTATGATTTTAACTTGTATGGAAGCAAAATTCATGGGAATATGTGTATGCTTTTGTTGTTGTAAAACCTTGGAGTAACAATGCTACCATTCTGGCATGTATTTTACTGCATTCATTTCCATTAGGTGTCTTCATAGAGTCTAATTGACTTCTAACTTCTTGGTTCTCTTTTAACAGTTGTTCGGTCTTGGTTTAGCAAATATCTGCGGTTCATTCTTTTCAGCATACCCTGCAACAGGTGAGATTTCTGGTGGGGTCTTAACAAGCTGCAAAGTTAACTATTGATGTTAGCATGGAATTTTGCCATAATTCTCTTTATTGTGAGAGCTTAAAGAGAATTCAAGGGTTCTTTTTCTTAAATTGTCATGCAGGTTCTTTTTCTAGGTCAGCTGTAAATAACGAAAGTGGGGCAAAAACTGGTTTATCTGGAATTATAACTGGCATTATTATGGGCTGTGCTCTTTTATTCATGACTCCATTATTCGAATACATTCCCCTGGTATGATTCCATAGCTGCAACTGTTTTGAATTAGAATTTTTTTTGAAAAGAAAAGCAGAGTGTTTGTTTTGTACTGAGTCATATTATGCTTCTAATAGAATAAATTTGTACCAGAACATAATGTTCTGTAGAATACCATGTAACTAATGGCTCAGGAAGATGGAAGCATTAGAAAAATATGATGTTAGAAAGCCATTTTTATTATTTTTTAACAGAAGTGATAAACATCAAATAGTAAATTATTATTGTTTACCCTCTAATCGTCCCCTTTCTTTTTAATATGCATTTTATCAATTAATTTTTACCTTGCTTTTTTCTTGGTGATATTTGTTCTTTACAGTGTTCTCTAGCTGCAATAGTAATCTCTGCCGTAATGAGCCTTGTGAGTATAATAAAATCACAAATTTCAGGATTCTTTAGTTGTTATTTACTTTTGGAAATTAAACAAATTTCAGGATTCTTTAGTTGTTGTTTTTTTTTTTTTTTTTTTTTTTTTTTTTTTTTTTTTTTAAAGTTTTCTGGCGCCATCTAATACCATTTTACAACATTACTTGCATTTTATTTATTTACTTGTGAGTGGCACATTTTATATGTATTCCTAGGAACTTTGATACTGCTTTCTTTTTATTGATCAAGTGTAGCTCTTAAATTAATTTCTCAAAATTTTTAATCATTAGAATGAACAATTGTAGGCTGTAGCCATATTTTAAACTATGATTTGAAAATTCACTCCTTTTTTTGGTTTCCAATTGCTCAATAGATTATTTTATGGTTTGTTTTAAACCCACTATTTTAAACTGTAATTAAAGTGTTTGGCATATAAAGATGCTAGATACAGTTACTGTTATTATAGCTATGCATATAAATTATTTAGGAAAAACAATAGTATTTTTTTATTTATGATTGACAAACATTTTTTAATTGAAAACATGGACTCAACTTGACATGTTCTAGTATCAATACTGTAAATATTATTAAATATCTCTCATCCACACTTGACACTTATAACATGAACAATAATTGAAAAAAAAAATAAATTATCAAAAATAGATTTATATGCTAAATAAATAGTCTTTACTGTTTTTCTTTACCATGATAAGTGGGATAGAGATTATTTCAGGATAATTCATTTTCCTCAATTTTACTCTTCCTTTGAAAATACACTTATATATGGATATGATTTCTGATCTATACAAATTGAAAAAAATATTATTTCTGTTCAAAATTATACAATTTATTATTCAAATCAATTACTTTTGCATTTTGTTTTAGGGAATATATTTATCAAATTTTATTTATGATAGTCAGTTTAACAATTGCTAAATCATAAAATAAAAGGGAATGCATGTTTTCTTGTGAAAAACACAAATAAAGCTTCCTAATTGCTATTTATTTTAGGTCATTTTATGGGTCCACAATAACTTTTAGTTCTTGAGTTTAATATTTTTTTTCTCCCATTTTATAGGCTAATCTGAGAAAAATAATAGTGTTTTTGTTTGGTAGATTTTTTTTTTAAAAAATTTGATTAGAATTATGAAACAAAAAAAAATGAGGTCCTACTTATAGAAATCCGATCAAGCAATATAAAAAATTAAATATCTAGCATAAGTCAACATATTTTGTTGTGAATATTAATGTTTACAATTTAATAATTTAATAGTAATTATCAATCTGCAATCAATCGTATGATTTGATCGAGATGCTATTATGCATGTCTAAATTACTACTATCATCTGAATTAAGGCATTGAAAAAATCATGGTCATCTATTTATTGGATTTAGTTCAATGTATAGAGAAAAAACTTAGAACTTTTCCATCGGAGTGAAAAGAATTTTTTTTCTTAGAAATATTTTATGCTATGCAAGTTGTTGTTAAATAAAAAAAATTCAAGAGAACAGATTTTAGAATCTTCTTTGATGGTTGTGGTCTCTAATTGCAATAATGGAAGCTAGTAGGGTTTATTATTGATTGTAATTATTGAATTGCTAATATTAAAGTGTTAATTTTTTTAAAATAGCATAAATATGGATAGATGATGTCTCTTGCCAAAAAAAAAAGTGTTAAACTTTTGCCAAAAAATAAAAGGACAAGTGGTTGTTAATTCAAATGATTGCTCTCTATTTATACTCACTATAAATAATATTTGATTGACTGCCTGGTTTTGGAAGTGTTTGGTTCTGTAACCTTTTGAAGGCCAATACTTTTTGTGTAGGAAAACCAATTAGTTATTGTTCAGTGGGGAAGGAATTGATAAAATGCATCAAGAAGCTGTTCACGATATCAAGTTATGACTTGGATAATTAAATTATATTTGTTGGTATCATCACATATGGTTGATAAATTAGAGTTCCTAAAAAATATACAAATAATAGAAGAAGAATATTCTTCTCATTTTGTGTTTGATCTTCTGTCCTTTGCATGTGTATATTTACAGTGACTGGTATGCAGAACTGCATAGCGTTGATTTCAGATTTCAACTTTATATTTATTTTCTATCAACTGGATGTTTGCATGTCAGGTGGACTATGATGAGGCTATCTTCTTATGGCATGTCGATAAGAAAGATTTTCTTCTTTGGACCATTACTAGCACTACAACATTGTTCTTGGGCATTGAGATTGGCGTCCTTGTTGGGGTAAGTAATCTTTAGAATTCAGATATAACAGGATTCAGTTAATTGCATATGCAATGATTTCAAAGTTTGTGTTACTTTATTCGGGATCCCTTGAAACCATGAGAAATGTTATGAGTTGATAATAACAATTATTGTTAGGATTGTGGATTTTCGTCATTTTGTTGGGACCCAATACTTTATGTGTGCCATTTGAGGATCCAACAGCTGAGTATGATATAGACATGATAAACTTTAAGACACAGCTTGTAACATACTTAATTGGGTATTAAGATGAATGCCCATAAAGACTGGTTGAAATTGTGTTCTTAACTTAAAATTTATTTTGGAACTGTAGGTTGGTGCATCACTTGCTTTTGTTATTCACGAATCAGCAAATCCACACATTGGTAAGTGATATTTATTTCACTAAGGGTGCCTATGCGAGTTAATAAGGGCCTATCATGTCCTGCATTCTGGAAGATTCTGTTCTTTATTTGCTTCAATCTCTATTAATATTCACATCTTTTTCATCTTGATCATGATAGGAGCATCTTCTTCCTTTATTTAATTAAATAAAAAGGTCAGTTACTTTTTGCTTCTTTCTTTTATATATGCTGCAGCCATCTTGGGGCGACTTCCTGGTACCACTATTTATAGAAACATCGAACAATATCCAGAAGCATATACTTATAATGGAATTGTAATTGTTCGCATTGATGCACCTGTCTATTTTGCCAATATAAGTTACATAAAAGACAGGTGAAAATATATATCTTCCTAAGCTAATTGCATTCAAGGAAACAATTACTACCGATGCATCTTTAAATCTTCCTTCCTATTATTCAGTTCCATTATTGAATTTGAACTCATCAATATTTTCCTGTGTTAGACTAAGGGAATACGAGCTTGATGTCGATAAATCTACCAGACGTGGGCCAGAAGTTGAAAGAATTCATTTTTTGATTTTAGAGATGGCACGTAAGTCTTAATTATCCTATTCTGATTACTAGCTCAAAGCAAAACCTTTGAGATGTATTTCCATTGTAGGCTTGTGTTTTTAGACATTAGACAGTGTGCATACAATAAGTCGCATATTCTTGTGCTTAATGCTTTTCCAATGATGTCTAGTTAACAATTATGATATTGTTACATAGTTACATTGATATTCCTTGAGTTCAATGATGATGGTTTGAAAGATTTATTAAATTCTTAAATCTATTTTGTATTAATAAGCTTACTCTTGGAATCGATATAACTTAGTTTTGATAATGAACCAGATACTTAAGTCCTGTCTGCTTCCAATATTGCAGCTGTTACATATATAGATTCCAGCGCTGTTCAAGCTTTGAAGGACTTGTATCATGAGTACAAATCACGAGATATCCAGGTTTAGTGTTCAATCTGGTTGAAGTCGCATTTTTAAAGATAAGCAGATTTAAATGGAGAAATAAGTATGACACTATGGCATGTCACCGTGTTCTTTTACAGATTGCTATTTCCAATCCCAACCGTGAGGTTCTGCTGACCTTATCGAAAGCTGGTCTTATAGAGCTTATTGGTAAAGAATGGTACTTTGTGAGAATGCATGATGCTGTTCAAGTTTGTCTCCAGCATGAACAGAGCTTAAACATAGCACCCAAGGACCCAGATGCTTCACCTGATGACAAGTCAAATTTCCTCCAAAGGTTATTAAAACAAAGAGGGGAAGATATATCAGAAGCTGATTTAGAGTCAGGTGACAAGAAATTGTTGATTTCCAAAGATTCTGACCCTCAATTGGAGCCATTGTTATCTAGAAAGTCTTGAAATTGATTTTATGTTTCAGCAAATATCCAATGGCCACCCTTTATTAAGGCAATGCGGGCATATATATAAGATAGCATTTG
Source organism: Excoecaria cochinchinensis (assembly GCA_947683425.1). Lineage (NCBI taxonomy): Eukaryota > Viridiplantae > Streptophyta > Magnoliopsida > Malpighiales > Euphorbiaceae > Excoecaria > Excoecaria cochinchinensis. The sequence continues at coordinate 23,960,233 of CANTUQ010000101.1, read as the reverse complement.
ATTTTTTAGTTGGCGAGGGTTGATAGCATTTGATTTTTTTAGCTAAGGGTTGATTGTTTTCTTGTAAGTAGGAGCTCATTGTTGTAACATTTGATACAATACTTGATTATTGTAGAATGCAATGCAATTTAATGCTGTATAATGTATATGTAACATTTTGCTTCTCAAATGAAAGCGGTCATTATTCATCGGCCTAGTTTGTAGTTTTCCTTTTCTCCTGTATCTGCACCTGTAGATATTGTATAAATATGGCTCAGGTAAGGTTTATTTATTTATTTTCCTTTTCCAAATCTAATTGGTGATTTTCATCTTGAGCAATTGTGATATCCTCCAAGTTCAAAAATTTCAACCAATTAGTGCGGTGAATATTTGGCTCTTCTGGGGATTTTCACTTGCCTCTGGCTCTGGTTAAATAAGTTCTTTCACGCTTTTTCTACTCTTATATTCTGCCCACTGATGTTCTTCCCTATGGTGAGAAGGAAGTACAGCATGAAATGGACAATTGGTTTCTGTGTGCAGTTTTTTGATTAACAAAAGCGTCACGACAGAATGCTACTATTAAGGTTTGTGGAATTATTCTGATAAACCATGAAGTAGATACTTTGGAAATTTGCCCGAGATTAACACTATAGCTTCGGTCCTTTTATACAGCGCGTGCCCCTTCTATGTCCTGAAAGAAAAACATAGTAAAAGAACACTGAAAAAGGTGCACACTAGGAATACCTGCAGTAAGCAGCATACCTACATGTAACGGTAAGATCCTTTAGGCCTTGTTTGGGTGATAGGTGGAGTATGATTTATTAATGTATTATTTTTTAAAAAATCATGTTTGGGAGGATATTTTTTACATGGTATTATAGTCCATGATTTTTATCCATAGTTTAAGAATCATGGAAATATCCAATTTTTAGAATCACTAATTTGGTGATTCTCTATGATTGTTTAAATTTACGTTTACTATTCTAACCTTATAACTTTTACTTTTTATCACATCATTAAATTTTTTAACAACCAAAATTAATTTCCATCTATCCTAACCAATTACACCCTTTATGTCCACAAAATTATTTTCTGCACGCATTCTCATTCCCTCGCTTTCTTCTCATGGCAGGTTTTCTTCTCCTCATCTCTTTTTTTTAGCATATATGAATAATAGATATATTTATTTAATAATGAATCTAATGTTTATTATGACATGTATTATGATAATAGATCTATTTATTTGATAATATGCTTGAATTATTTATTTAATTTTTAAGTTAATATATATTATGATAAAATAAATATTTATTTAATTATTTTAAAAATATTAATATCATCTTTATTAAAAGTTATGGAAATAATTAATATTTTTATAAATTGGAGGGCAATTAGGTCATTTTTATAATAAAACTATACAATATTATATCGTTAAACCAAACAAAAGATATTATAAAATCATATAATATTATACAGTTTTTTCAAATATCATATAATTATAATGATACTGTATTATATCATACTATACATTAATGAATCGAAATCTAACATCATAAAGATACACCCTTACTTGATAAAACAAAATCAAGCAATTAGGTAAAGCCACTTTGCTCATCAAACCTAGGAGTTAAAATAAATCTCATCTATTAATGTTTAACTTGAAATACTCTTAAGATCCTTCAAGATATGAGTACAATTGTGGGGTGGGCATCACACACCATTTGAATAGAATAGGTCCGGGCACCCGCTGCTTCAAGAATTCCCTTTTGTACGATTTCTTCAAGTAACTTGCTTGTCCCACATCGAATAATTTGTCAAATCCTATTCAAATGAGATCCTTTAAATACAATACTCCATGCAACTGAAAGACTTGCCTTAAACTAATGAGTAAGGAAAACAAAGCGAGCGGTGGGAGCTGCTCGCCGCGCTACTAAATCATTGTGCGCATGAATTTGTGGAGGGGTTATAGGCTGGCCGAGTGCTGACGCTGCTTACTTCGCAGAACTCGCTCGTGCGGGCCTCCCATTTGGACCAACCCCCTTATACAGTTAAATACTTTTCTTCCTCGAAGCTTAAAACCCCTTTCGTGTGGAGTATTGTAAGTTATTGAATAAAATTAAATTATTTATTATTAAATGGTTATATTAATAGAAGTGTAAAAACTAATTAAAAAGTTTTAGTTTGGCTTAATCCATATAAGTTCAATTTTCCACCTAAACTCGTTTAATACGCTTACGTGTCAGAAAAGAAACAATTGACTAATAAAACAATGACATCTGTCCTTACAAAATATATATTTTCTTTTATTTTTATTTTTATTTTTTTTACTTTAATTCATTTCCTTTCTTCTATCTAGGGCTGTTCAAAATCGAACGGAAACCGAACCGAACCGAATCGAATGCATTTTGGTCTATTTAGTTCGATTTTTTCAGTTTTCGGTTCTAAATCGAAATTAAATTTCTGTTCGGTTCGGTTCTTAAGATTGTAAAACCGAAGGAACCGAACCTACTGAAGTTTTTTAAGCTCACTATTATATATATATATATAATCTAAAACTAAATATACACTATAGTTATATTTATTTACATGTATATTTTTTTAATTAAAGTATATTAAATATATTATTAATAAAAATTTATGTTGTATTTATTTTTAATGTATATTTTTTTATTATAATTTTGTTTAGTATTTATTAGGAAAATAATATGAAAAATTTATATATTTTTTTCCTTTAGTTATTTTAAATGGTTTTATTTTGTTGAATATAAATTAATTTAATTTATAAATCCATATAAGTTAAAAATCTAAAAAAAAAAGCCTATATTTGTGAAGAACTGATTGGACCGAACCGATCAAAATTATTTCGGTTTATTCGGTTTCGGTCCTAAAAATTTCGGTTCTCGGTTCGGTCCTAAAAATTTCTAAACTTCGATTTTCGGTTTATTCGGTTCGGTCCAAAATCGAACCGAACCAACAATTTGCACACCCCTACTTCTATCTAACCAAAAATTTATAAGATAAAATATGAATAAAAATAAATGAAAAACAGAAAAATAAAAAGCAATTTGGACTCTGTAACAGGAAATGGCTTCTATGTGCAAACGAATCTCCTAGCAACTCCGCGAGCCGTCAACTCTCCAAGCCGCCGGTTTCTCATCCCCCAATTCGGCTAATGAAATCAAACTTCCTCGGTTTATGAACGAACTAGTGAATTAGGAATACTGATTCTCTTTATTTGTAATTATTTTGTTCCAACGAAATCATATATCAGGGTACATCAATTATATGTATAATATAAATCAATTCTAAAAAGTAAATGGTAAAAATATATAAAAATATATATTTTTTTAAAATTGATGATGAGTGATCAAAGTTTTGCATATATATCATCTTTGTATTCTTTAAATTGATGGAGAATAATCATTAACAGACTAAAACCAATTATCCAAAATTTTCTTTTAATTATATGATGGCCTTCCTCTCCTCCCATCATACTTTGATTTTGAATTATTATTATTTTTTTAAATTAATAGGAATGTTTATGGAGAGGCTCCCAATGCCATTTTCTTTAAGTGAATGGCTGCTTTTTGAATGATTCTGCTAAAATTGTTGTTTTTTCCTTCTACCACCACTCATTCTTTCTGCTTCACAGTTTTATTTTCAAATTGTATAAACACATACAGCTCAAACGGTGGGAGTCAGGTTTGGTTCTCAAATTGGATTAGTTTTTCAATGTGGTAACACATTTCGTTTGGGCATTTTTACAAGCACATGATATACAATTTATTTATTTAAGTTTGTATTTTCTTTTGTTTGTTTTGGGGTAGCTGAAGAAGGTTATTTCGAATCAATTTGTTGCAGAGGGAAGCCAAAAAGAGCATAAGCTGAATTGCTTCGGTCCAACAGGTATTTTTCATAGTGTACGAGTATTAATAATGAGTCTGTTCTATGGATACATATTTGCCATTTTTGTCACGATCTTTATACAGGTTACATCGACAATTAAGAATCAAAAGCAACAAACAATCAATCGTAAAAATAAACGATGAGGGGTAAGTCTTGAATTATATGTAAATTTTCAAGTGTAAGGATTCAGTAAAATCTAGGCAAATGTCAACATCTGCGTGGTTTGTCTGTTCTGTTGTATTATTGAGCAATCTCAAATGGGGGTTGAGATTGACACGACCTTTCATTTTCCACTGTTTGTGCGTAGCTCATTCTAGGCTAGGGTGACCATATACTGAAAAGCTAAAAATGATTTAATGTGCACCAACTCCTAGCTCTGACTCCGTGCTTATGTTAAAGTAAATTCTTAGTTAAATAATTTATTGTTCACTTGCTTTTGTAAATCCGCAGCTCAGTGCTTAAGCTAAGCTCCGAAAATTTTTGCCTAGATCTGTTACGTAAATTTAATTAATTATACAAGTGATTGTAAAATACTACTTTTGTTACATGACAGTTTATTCAGAGTTTCATCTGATATTGAATTCATAGATATGCTAACTGAACTATGTAGAAATGGGAATAATAATCTCATATGCAAATGGAAATATATCCTATAATTGCCCTGTTTTCATCAGTAACCGAATGCCATAGCAATTAGCTGACCATTTTGATATATTTGCTCGTGAGGTGATTACAATCTTTGTCTTAAATGCTTTTTATGAAGAAAAATCACAATGCAGTTAGTCAGTACCCAAAATATAAGTGAATCACATATATTTTCATTCTAGAGATGAATACATTATTGTGTGAGGATTAAGGTTAAAATTTGTAAACAAGAGAGGAAGTTTTAAGAATATCTCTGATATCTGCTGTCAGATTTGGTGACCGTTGCACCACAAATTTTAAATCTTTTTTTCAATTTTCTGTTGATGAATTAGTTCTTTTAGACACCCTTCTGAAGGTGGTCCTTGCTAAGTTTATTTGCATAGGTTTTGAATCGATTTGCGGTCTATTTAGATAAAAAAGGCCAAAAAAAAAAAAAAAAAACTTTGGTCTTTGGAGTGGAACTCCGTAATTCTGCTAGAGGTTCTGGATAAGCACATCCTCATCCACTAAACGTACATCATTCCTGACCTTGTTTCTACTTTATCCTGAAGTTCTTAAGGAATTTAGACTTAGGAGGATCAAGGAGATAATAGGATGTCTTCCATATTAATTACCTTGCCTAAAATAAAAAGTTTAAAATTTTGTGCTCTTTCAAATTATGTCACGATTGTTATATATGGGTGGGAACTGCTACTTGTAGTTATATTGTTAGTGATTAGAAGTGTTCATTTTTGCACTTGAAGTTGTTCATAGGGAAACCTTTTATTTGATGGAAGTATAAATATATATCTTCTGCACTCTCTATTATTGATTAATCTGCGATTTCCTGCACAAATATGTTTGATTAACTTGGAGTTTAGCTGCTTCTTCCTCCATAGTGGATGTTAATTATCTACATCAACAACGACTAGTGGGACCAAAATAGGAGAAGCAAATACTATATTTTCTATTTGCAGGCCAATCCAGACTAGACACATCATCAAGCTCAATCTACAACAATATTATCATGTTGATGCACTAGTCAATATATAGTTGCTTTCATGAACTGTGATTTCCTTAAGATTTCTTACGTCACATTGAAAAATTATCATGTTTAAAAGTTTTCATGGTATACTTCGTGAATTTGTTCAGTGACGAGCAAAGCAAGTTATTTCTCACCACTCAAACACACAAAGGCAAAAAGGAGGTCATGTGAAACATTTGTCTCAACTTGCTCAAAAAATGACTGGCTAATGCAACTGGGTAAGAATTGAATTATTTGTGTACAGATATGTTTATTTGCATTCTGGAGATCTTTTTTAACCATGTGATCTTATAAAATGCTTAAAAAAATCAGTTAATTTCTGTCTCATTCGAAATAGGTACGTGCCAAAGAAATTACATTGGTGATGTTGATTGAGCTGGGTTGAATGGGACATAATCTGCTAGCCAACATGGTGCATGACTGGTAATTATTTTGTTGTACAAGTGAGAGCAATTGCAGTAAATGGATGTATCTGAAGTATATATTTGTATTTTAATTTACATCTTTTGTATTGTAGTAATCACTCCGATGCTTCGAACGTTGTTAAAAAGACACCACCCTCTTCAACAGTGGTTAACTAGAAGACAAAGGCATTAGGCAAGAAGACAAAAGCAGCAAGCATTATAACTTGAGAATTTAATAGGGATGAAAATTTTACTCCTGCTAGTCAGAATCAATCAGGGATCGACACATCATCAAACTCTATCTACAATTATATCAAATAATGTGTGTTATTGTTCTGTTCATATTCAAAATGGTAAGCATCATAGTTGATAGGTACACCTCTTTAACTTAGCCCATCGTGTACGTACGTACTGGCAATCAGTGGCGGAGCTAGAACCTAGGGTCAGCGGGGTCCTGACGCATTAAAAATTTATTATAAAAAGTTAAAAATTAAAAAAATATATAAAAAGACGGTGAAATACTGACGGTCGCGAGTGGCGACAGGAAACAGAGAGAAATATGCAGATGAGAGGGTTGAAATCGGAAAACATCAGGACAGAAAGAAAAGAAAGAAGAAGTGAAATGGCCAAAACGACGTCGTTTTGGCCATTAGGCATATTAAAATTATATTATAATCCCTACTTATTTACTCTTAAATCCTTAATTTTAATTTTTTATACTATATTTTTATTTCATAAAAATTTTAAAAATAATTTATATGTTCAAAAATATTGGGACACTCAAAATTTAAAAGAGGGCACTTAAAATAAATTAGGTGTTTTCCTTTATAATTTATATATATATATATATATTAAAAAAATTAAAATTGAGGGTGTGCTTGTGCACACCCTATAGAGTGGCTCCGCCACTGCAGTGGCAATCCACATTCTGTGATAGTTAAGGATCCTCCTTCGTGAACCATAGAAAATACCACACTAGTTTTTATTGCATTCGCACTATTATTCCTTAGAACTTTGGATGTTGATTATTACTTGATAACCGAACTATCATAGTAGCACTCCCTAAGCTTGGCTAGGCGAGCTTTACAAACATTACAAGCATTTAATTGGAGTTAAAAGCTAGGCGTTACATTAATCAAGAATCCAGACTTGTCATCATTACTTCACATCTTGAGCTTGCATTAATGTATGCCTAAAAGAAGAAGAATATACACATCAAGTTCATCCCTTTTGTTTTACTCATTATTTTTATTTATCATGTAAGCAGTACTGTAGCCTACCACATATAGAATCCGCTGCTCTTTTATTAGGAGGCCGGAGAAAGCTATACGATGAATAATGAGGGGTCACACTTCAACTTTATAAACAAGGAAATCTTTCACCACTTTTATAATTTCCATTCTTAGCTCCATTTTACCATATTTTAACATTTTGGAAAAATCTGTTAAATTATATAAATTTATTGTATGTAGTTGATCATGAGCTGGACTACAACCTACCTATAATCCAGCAAAACCAAAATTAATTAAGCTGCCCTTATTGAAGTTGGAAGAAAAATATCTTGAAGGTGTAAAGAATTTGCTTTTCCAAGGCTGTTGGGTCAATTCTTGCTTGTTTTGTTGTGCCACTGAGAGCTTAATGATTCGTAAGCCTTTTTTTCGAGAGGGAATCTATTGATTGGCATGGATGATAAAACTAGCAGAGAAAAACAAACATGTCAAGAACTCTAGCAAAGTTTGGGATATGTATAAGTTGATGCAAAAATGAAAAATCCGAGTAACCATATTTTGGTAACTTTTTCCTTTGGTAGATATATAGTTTTCAAATTGGCTTATGCCTTGTTTGGATGGGGGTAAATGGAATTTACTTTAATGAGAGGAAATGGAGAGAAATGAGGGGAAAGTAAATTATATTTCCTTTGATTTTTTTTTCCTTTGTTTGGAAAAGTAAATTTAAACATAGAGTAAATTTAATTTACTTCTTAACAGTGTATATTATTTTTACCATTATACCCTTACATTAGACGTGTACGTGTAGAGCCAGAGCGGCGAAGAGGATTCACGTGTCGTGAAGAGGATTCACGTCGTGAAGGTCTGGCCGCTAGCGATCACGTGTCGTGAAGAGGATTCACGTCGTGAAGGTCTGCAAGAAGCCGCTAGCGATCACGTGTCGTGAAGAGGATTCACGTCGTGAATAGCGATCACGAGTCGTGAAGAGGTTTCACGTCGTGAAGGTCTGCAAGAGAAGGCTGCATAGCATAATTAGCCTGTATCGTACAGCGGGGGCGTTGCCCCCGCACCCCCATCCCACTTAAACTGTAGCCAACACACTATCGGAGCATCTGTCCCTTTTATATGAGCCATACATAACAATTTACATAAATAGAAAATATATAACTAATATATAAACAAGTACATATCAATATCATTACATTAAAGCCACTTAATGGCTGCATTTACATATTGTGATATGTAAACATTTACAAAAAAATTAAACAAGCTGCCATAATAATACCATTTGACAATGCTTGTTTGGAATATATATGAGCCAAAAAATGATGTTTGCTGGTCAACCAAAATATACCAGATTTACAAAAAATTAAGGTTATAATAACTTTGCATTGATTTAAAAGTCATCAGCATCTTGCATCAAATGCAATAAGTAATCCTTGCGCTCATAGTCTGGACAACCAAAAAACCTTCTGATTCTGGTTTGATTTGCCGTAATGAAATCATAAGCCTTATAACGAAAAGAAGCATCAAATCTTATTTTCATCAGCTCAGCATACACTTCTTCCTCTGAATAAACACGTTGGCGTGTTCTTTCAATTATAGCATTCCCTTCCTTAAGAACCTTGGCAACATTATCAATAGCTGTTCTTATCTCACTATCTTCCTCATCTTTTGCACTCTTTCTTTTCCTTTTCCTTTTTTTTGGTGATGTTACAGGAGCATCTTCGAAATTAGAATTAGAATCAACAGTACCTGGAACTGTAGAACACGCAGTTGGACTACCATCATCAGGATTAGTATCACAGCTTTCTAAAGATACTACATTTGAAGCCAATAAATCATCAATATGGTTGATCGTATCCGTATTACTACTTGCATATTTGCGTGCTTTCTCCTTTGGAGTAAAAGTGGCATCACCAGTAGCTCGATCTTTACCAAATAATGTCAGCAAATCCTCATAACGGTGAATTTCAGTACACTTCCACTTCTTCGCACCTGGATGTGCCTGTATTTCATAAAACAAGTCACATTATATGTAATATTGAATTGATCTAATTTTCAGGTATGTTTATTCTATTTATTCAAATAATACATATAACAATATTTAATAAAAACTTGTATCAATGCCTCCCATACTTCTGGTTCTGCATTAAACATTTTTGTTATTGGACTCCAAGCAATACCGCTGGAGTGCTTAAAAAGATCGTAACACTCACTGAAATTGCTTTTTATAGATTTCATTCTATTCTTCACTCTATCTTTATTAATGTTTGTAAGTCCTGTTTTTTCACGAACCTCTTCAACCACTTGATTCAATGCATACATTGTAAAAGTGCCATCTACTCTATTTCCAACAGTATGTTGGTACAAGAGTGCAGAAATGAGTATGTCATCCATATTTTCAGTCCAACGAAGCATTGGACTCCTTTCTTTTTCCACTTTTTGAGACATTTTGCCACCCTCTTTTGTTGTCTTATCTGCCATCTGTATAGTATGTTTCAATGAAAATATTGCATGAACATAAACCGAGCCCATTAGGTTCTTCTTAAAAACACAACAAGTACAAGATTGGCAATCAAATATCCATCCAATTACGTATCAAACTATGTTACATATATTGAAGAAAATTTCATTAAGATTCTAAATATTACAAACCAACCATGAATAAAAAACAATTGAAACATACAAAGTACATTTAATCATCTCTTATTTGAAACATAATCAAACCACATTGCAGCAGCAATATTATCCCTCAATTCAGCACCTAATACAACCTCCTCATTATCTCCAATGCGTGCATTCACTTCCTCTCTATTTGTTAGCTCGGCATCTACTTCATTGATTAATTGATCGTCGGGATCCATTCCCATTAAAAAATTGTGTAAGATTGCACATGCTAGAACAATTTCGCATTGGACTTCAAATGAATAAGTTTTTTCATTTGAACTTCCAATAATTGGAAATCGCTTCTTTAAAACTCCAAATGCCCTTTCAATTGTATTACGCAATGCAGCGTGTCGCAAATTAAAAAGTTCTTTTGCATTTTCAAGGCCTCGAGACGAGTATTCTTTTAGGTGATATTGTACACCTTTATAAGGACCAATGAGACAGCTCCTAAGCATAAATCCCGCATCAACAAGGTAATACTTTCCTAAAATTCAACAAGATGCTTTTAGTATAATATTCCTATCAGAAAAAAAAAAAACCTAAGAAGCTAAAATCTAAATGTTACCTGCTGGAATTTTTAAATTGTCTTCCCTAGTTAAAGCATTTTTAATAATTCTAGAATCAGAAGCAGATCCTTCCCATCCAACCAAAATATATGTAAATTTCAAATCAAATGAACATGCAGCTAGGACATTTTGTGTTGGGTAATCCTTTCTACCACGAAATCTTGGTGCATCTGTATGTGAAACCTTAACTCGAATATGAGTTCCATCAAGTGCACCGATACAATCCTGTATCAATGTCATTATTAACATTCAACAATAATAATTATATTATTATATTCATTAGACATTTTACTTACCTTGAAATATGGGAACCATCTGTTACTGCTGCGAATCTCAAGAGGGACCTCAGAACCATCGGGTTGTTTTAGATATTCGTCTTCAAGTGATATCACAGCACATAATACCGAATGAAAATGTCTAGAGATAGTTTCGATGGAACGACGAAAAAAACATGACACAGTTCGTAGTTTGAAATTATGGGCAATGATAGTAAAAAATGTGATAACTTTCTCCTCAACACATGCACGTACACTGTCTTTCAGTCTACCCCTATTTCGAAGTATATCACATAAAAATAAAAACGTTTCTGGTTTCATACGAAGCAAATTGTGACAGTCTACATCACTATTTCTCAAATGATGTAATATTTCGTTTCGAACTTTTTCTCTGTTTTCATCTATTGAGTTTTTTTCTGTAATGGATCGGGGAATACAATTTGGACGAAGGTAAAAATAATGGGCAACATGACAAACTAGTTGAACAACTGCTAGTTTTCTTGTTCTATTCCATTCTTCCAATTCATCATCAGACTCATGTTCTTGAAAGGATTGAGATGCCAAATTATCCATAACATTCACCCTAATTTCACATATAACAATATAATTTTTACCTACACAAATTACTGCATATCGGTAAATTGCTACTAACAAAACTAAGAACATCACATGCATTACCAAAATAAGAATAGTTTTCATTACAATATCAAGCAATAAAAAGTAAGTGAGAATAACACTGCATACAATGAATTATTTTGACATTATGCAATATCCTGTCAGCTATGATTTGCTATTGAGTGTTAATCAAAACAAACACGAAATGTATAATTCAATTATCATTAATTTTACAGTTTTTTATACTAATGCTTCATCTTATTTAGCAAATTGTGAGTAAATAATGGATAAAGATTGGAAAATAACTAACACGAGATCAAATTATTGTAAGAAGAAATAAATAGCAAATGAAAAAAGGAAATTCCACACAAAGAAAAGCGGGTAAAAAAAGAGATGCACGTACCAGTATCAGATAGAGAAGAACGATTGCAAAAAAGGAGATGATGAACAGTAACAAGGAACAGAGAGCGGGAGACAGGAAGAGCTGGCGGGAGAGGGGAACAGAGGGCGGGAGAGGAGCGTGAGCGTCGTTTTACCAAATTGAAAATAAATAGAATTTGTTTATAAAATAGCTAGGGTAGTTTTGTCATTTCATAGATTTATTGTTCATTGCCCTTTCACTTACCTCCGTTTCTTCCCAAATCGGAAGGAAATGAAAGTGATGAAATAAGGGAAATTGAAAATTCCAATTTCCATCACGTTACTCCCATTTTTTTTGCTACTTTGTCATCCAAACGAAAGAAAGTAAGGTTGGTTTGATTTACTTTCCCCTTATTTTCATCCACTTCCCTCGATCCAAACATAGAGTTAGTCTGCATCTTGTGCTTAATTCAACTCTTCTAGCTCACAGATACAGATCATCCGAAAACTATAGATTGAATATCTTTGCTGAGAAAAGACAACGAACTGAGCTAGTTGCAACTTGAAAGTTGAGTAGGTGAATTTTCATTGAGGAAAATGTTGAAAGAAACCGCAATTCAAATTGGCATCTTGGCGGGTTGGCTGCGCCACTCATTACTCAATGTCACTATCTATGGTATGGACATCTTTTATTGGATTGCCTTCCTCTAAAACTCTTAAAATCCATGGTTTTTTTATTTTTTTTTTTAAATTTTTTTGAATTCCAGTTGTTAAAATTAGCCATTTTATTCTTTTATATCCGATTCATCCTTTGAATCCATGACAAATTATCATGTAAGAGAAGGATCTATATAATCACACTTGTGTTCGCCAAGTAAAAGCAGGATTGTATTATATTGACTTGATTTTGTCTTAGACAAGAAATTTACAATTAAGAAGCATGATCATGACAGCATGACAATCAGATTATGTTAAACTTATTGGTTTCAAAAGTGAAATTCAAGGAAAAGTTGATCACTTTGTGTTAATGGTTAAGATTCTACAAACTAATGGACAGAAAGACAAGGAGATTGAATATATGAAGGTAACTCTGACATGATCATTGAGGTGGGTAGGTATCTGTATGTATTGTGTTGAAACTGAGGATGTTGCTGTTAATATTGTAAGAAAAGGGTAGAGAAGATCATTTGGGGTACTGTTGGAGGATGCCATCTGGATCAATAGGTTTGTCTGATTAGAGAATTTCTAGATGCAAAGGACCCACTAATCACGTGGAGAGGGCCTGCCTGAATGTGTAATCCTAGAAGACAAAGGAATAGGTCATTTACAAATCTCCTCTAATCCCCTCCCAACCAATTATAATCTATCTCCCACGTGGGACTTCCTGACCCACCATACTATCCTCCCCTCCATTGCTGTATTTTTCACTCTTTCATTTCATGCTTCACATCATTATATTATATTTTGCACCAACTCATCTATTCTCCAATCACATGCATATTTCATTCTAGCATAGCTGCTACTTTTGTGTTTGCTAAGTTTGTATACAGCTGCAAGTTTTGATTATGGGGGACTCTTCTGCTTCTTATATACACATGGTTAGACTTTATTGATGGATCAATAAATATATATTAAACTTGGATCTCTCAAATGATTTATTTGTAATAATTGTACTGTTGGTTTTGTTGTTGAATGCTATGATTATGACTTGTTTAGGTCCAACATCTTATAGAGAAGTGCTTGATCTTTCACATGACTAAAGAGGAGTGCATGGAAGCCCTCTCCAAACATGCAAATATCAAACCTGTTATTACCTCCACTGGTTAGTGTATTCCTTCTCTTCATAACGCCTTTTTATCTTCTTTTTCATCGCTTCTCTTGTGGGAGAGCCTTGATATGTATAACTATTGGCTCGACGCTTAGTATCATTCTTCTAAGGGTAAAATATGATATAACGTTAGTTCGTATTCCTTTTTAACGTATCAGCTTTTAATATTCACATGCTTTTCTAGCAAGGATCAGATCCGATCGGGAGGTTGATACTTAAAAATCTTACGGCGTTGGGATCACAACACTACCATTAAACTAAAACTTATTAGCATAATCTAATGTTTAATAAGAATACTAGGATCCAAAATAAGCGATCAAAGTTGCATAATAGATGCAAAAGAAGTTTTAGTTTAAGAATGATCTTTCGAGTTCGGACTGGAGACCTCATAGCCTTTGGAGAATACGTGCACAACGACTTAAAACAATTAGTAATTCCAAGAATTGTTACCCTAGATGATCCAAGCTTGAGCAACTTGTGTTGATATTTTTCTTCTTTCTCTGCATCTATGACATTTATTATATGGTCAATGAAATTCCAATTATAGTTAACTTCAAAACAAGACCGAGCATTGTTTTTTTGTTGAAATAAAGCTTTTCATTAAACTGAATCAAAACGTAAGATATTAGCTAAAAATGGAAGTGAATAATTATATTTTCCACAAACAGACCTAAATTTAACTGTTCTAGCCAAATTATGAGCAAACTGAGCTGGACTTAACAGTTTTTGGTAAGCTGATCTTTAATCTGCCAGCTAGACAGAGATGAAGTTAGTGGTTCCCAAGACAATCTTGACAAGTTATTCTTATGAACTCAAGAGAAGTACAGACACGGACACAAATACAAACATAAGATATGAAGGTTCTTTTTTGGAAAATTCTTGTCTAGATTATGTTCATGAACTTTTTCATGGACAAAACTAATAATGAAGTGACATTTAATCACCGCTACAACTTATCTTATGCATATTGGCTTGGAGTCTATTAAAGTCTTTTCTGTTTTAACAGCGTAAATGACATGAAAGAGTTATGTTCTGTTGCAGTGTGGAATGAATTAGAGAAAGAGAACAAAGAATTCTTTGAGGCATATGCTCAATCCAAAAGCAAAGATGACAGGATGTCCGAGGAAGAAACAAGTCAAATGATACTAAAAATGGTCTCAGAATCTTCTAAAGATTCTGACGGCCAAATTGAGCGGTACAATGATTCCATGCAAAAATGATCTCTTTCACCTTTGTGTTATTGCTTGTTATACTTGGCTTTCTCCTCTCAGACCTACAAGTTTGCTTTGATTGTTACATATATACATGCGGTCCCTGGATTCATGGCACTAATATAAATAATACTTTCACTTCATGGTCCCACCTCAAATAAAAATCAATCATATTATGCCACATTTTATTTTCATAATACATGCATTTCTCATAAACAACGATATCATGAAACCATTATTTATTTATTCTACGTGGCGTGAAGAAATTTGTTCCATTGAAAGACTAATCACCTTTTCTGTATCAACAAATTAATATTAGAAGAAGGTCTTTATCTACTTTACTGTTTGTATTCAAGAGCTTATTTTTATTAAAGGTTCTTTTTATCCCAAAAAAAAATGTCCTGAAAGTGATATTTATCTATCCATTTTTGTAACTCTAAATGAATACCATTTTCGAAACATTTACGATATTTCGTACATGAAAAATGTTTTTTAGGGCAAATAAGCTCCTGGATCCAAATATTGGGAGTGTATTAACACTTTTTAACATTTTTCTAAAAATAATGACTTTAATACTTTCATGATTTTCAAAATTGTACTAGATAAAAATTGATGAAGATAGAAAGGTATTAACTGTGATGTTATTAAGAGGATTTTAATTCAATTCGATTCCGATTGTTGATATAAGAGGATTTTAATTATCGATTTAGTTCAGTTACTACCAAAGTCCAGTTTACTGAATTTCAATTTTCAATTGTTTTTGATTGAGTTACAACTGAAATTTCAATAGTTTTGAAATTTATAAATAGAAATGAAAATTTACTAAAACAATTTACTCATAATATATAGAAAGAGTATAATAAGAATGAATTAGGTGGAGACACCTAGAATCTTGGAACAATGACAGATATCGTTATTTTGTGAAAGTTAGGCATTGAGGTATTTGTCTCACTTGGGTAGCTAGCTATGGAAAGTGAAAGGACATATTAATATTATGTTGTTAATTATTAGGATTATTTTTTTCATCATTTAATGAAAAACATTACACAAGTTTACATAAATACATATTGCCCTGGTCGGTCTGGTCGGTGGTCACACTCGGAAACTTTTCTTTTTCTTGTGAAGGCGATGTTATAATGGCTTTTGCTTGAGCCATATTGGCCCCAAATTAGTGACCATTATCGATTCTCAATTCAATTCATTCACTATTATGTGCATTAATTGTATTGGCTATCACATGCCATAGAATTAGAGGTACCTATACAAACTTTTTTTAAGGGTGAATTCTTTTGAATTTGGTTTAGGGTTGCAAAAGCTGGCTAGAGAATTTTAGGTGAATTGATGAAATTTAATCGTATTAATTTTTTTTTCTAATCCGAATCCAATTCAACAAAGATATATGTCCTAATTTGAATCTAATCCTAAAATTAAAAGTCATGTTAGAATTAATCAAATTAAACATTGGTCAATTCGGTCTATTTTATTTGTTTTTTTTTTGATTTTCTAATTTTTTAATTCGATTTTAAATATGAAATTTGATTTTTGAAAATTGAAAATTGAAAGAACCGAAACGATTCAAAATTTCAAAAGTGGAAATGCGAGGATAAACTTTTTTACATAAAAATAAGCTTGCATGCACTATATGGGATAATTAACAATAACATCCTAATATGAGAGCTTAAAAAACTAAAAAATAATTTAAAAGGAAAAAAAATCTTTACATTGCGAGAGAAGATAAATTTTAATTACTTCTACATGAGACGATTTTAATTACATTATACTTCTACATGAAAATACATTTGTGTCCCTTGTATGCATGTGTTATTTGGTATAAAAATACCATTATAGAGTCCCTTTTTTAGATAGTATATATTAATATTTATTAACAGTTATTTTTTTTTTAATTTTTAGTAACTATATTTTGCTTTTTATTAGGAAAGAATAATAACAAAATAAACTAATAAAAAATCTTTTTGGTGAAATCAATAATAATCTTTCTTTATCAAACATATACAATTGTACATGTCAAATTTATTGGATTAACAGTTATGATGGAATTATGTAATAGAAATGGTAACAACTAGGATACTCACAAAAAAACATCATACCAAATTTGAACTTCATTAAATATAATTAATTCCTAATTATAATTAATTTAATAATTTTAACTTTTTAATTAAAATATTTTATATTTAAATTATTAAAATTTAATATGATAAATAATATTCAATTAAAATGTAAAATGTTAGTTTTAATATTTTTATAGGTAGCATTTAACACTTGAAAGTCGAATT
Source organism: Excoecaria cochinchinensis (assembly GCA_947683425.1). Taxonomy (NCBI): domain Eukaryota; kingdom Viridiplantae; phylum Streptophyta; class Magnoliopsida; order Malpighiales; family Euphorbiaceae; genus Excoecaria; species Excoecaria cochinchinensis. Next base: position 23,943,227 of record CANTUQ010000101.1, on the reverse strand, counting down.
AAATATATTTCATTTTAAAAATAAAAAATTTCATTTCAAGCAATAATTAATATTTAATAAAATTAATAAATTACAATTTTTCCATTTATTACATTTTTTTTATTCTATGCATGTATATTGACACAACATTTTACTTTATATTTATAATTTGAATATTATATTGTATTATATTTGGTTTCTAATTTTTATTTTTAAGTATTTTGGATAATTTAATTTTTTTTATGAATATATCTTATAATTATAGTGGTTAACCGATCCGAAAATTCGAAACCGATAGACTGGTTAACCGATATTAATGAACTGGTTAATGGTTATTATTTTCAAAAATCGATAGTTAATGAACTGATTTTTTTGTGGCTCATGGACCGGTTAACCGATCCATTTTCACTCTTACATTTGATGACAATTTATACCTGTTTCAAACCCAATTGGCATTTATTATTATTCGATAATATTCAAATTCGACCTAAAACATCCGATTAATATATAAAATCTAATTAAATTATTGATATACCCAGTTAACTCCATAACATATATATATATATATATATATATATATATATATATATATATATATATATATATATATATATATATATATATATATATATTATTGAAATGACAAATTTATGTGTTTCTTTTAATAAATAATTAAAAATAACCTTAATTTTTGTATTTATTTATTAAAATAGTTTTATTGTAGCTGTGACTTATTTCGTTTTTTCTTTGTTGGCGTTTGTAAAATTTATATGAAATTGATTTATTTTATAATTTCAAAATAAACTGATTTCGCTTTTTAAATCTTTACATTTTTTAAGAGTTTTTATTTTATTATATTGGCTTCTTTAGTTATTAAAACAACTTCAATGATTTTATATATGATAATAAGTTTATAATTATTATTATAGATTTAGAATTAAACTCTTTTATAAATTAATAATAAAATCATTTAGGTTTATGTTTTAATAGTGTTTGATTTTTTTATTTTAAATAGTGCGAATATAAAATAATTTACCATCTTATTTTAGATCAATTCAAGATATACATTATAATATAAAATTACTATTTTTAATAAATTTGCAATTTTATTCTTGTAAAACATAATCAAATTTCTTATTTTATTAGAAATATAATTCAATTACTTTAAACATAAAAGTTTTTAGTAATATTCATATATCAATATATCATGCTGGAAATAAAATTTTCTTTTGTTATAATTAGATCGCCACCACTACCAGCTACGCCTTTTTTGCCATTGTCCCTACCGTATTCGGCTCCTCCCTTTTAGCATCTCTCCCTCCAAGCCGAAGCTCCTCCTTCCCGTTCCGGCCACCTCCGGCGACTAGTGGCTACGTGCAAGGTGACGGAGGATTCCTGGCGACGAGAGGAGGCGAGTCTTCTGATATCCATGGACTGTCCTCACTCGTGGACAGTAGGTAGATCGAAGTTGATGAACCCATGAGCTGTCGATCGCGTTTTCGACCAGTTGCCGAGCCCCTCAGGCGCGTGACCACTGGCAGGGGACTCTTGGCACCTCGACCTCCATTTCGGCAGCGGCGTGTCGTGAGTTGCGAGGCTCTGGCGAAGCTCTGGTGACCAGCGATGGGAGTAATAATAATAAAAAAAATTAAATTAGAAATAATAATAAAAAAATTTAATATTTTTAGCGACAAAATTTTTTTATCTCTAATAAGACGACTAATTTTAGGGGTTATTTAGCGACGAAATTTTTTATTTTTAGCGACTGTTTTTGCCATCACTATTTTTAGTGACGGTTTTACATTTTAGTCGCAAAATTCCTTGCGACGATCAGTCGTGGCATCGCTAAAATCAATTAGCGACGGAAATTGCGGTCACTAATTTCCTATTTTTTTTATAGTGAAATTGGTGTTTAATGTCAATGTGCTTACTTTGACCATAAAATACTGGCTTCTTTGTTAAGGCGATTGTTGATTTATTATTGCAGTAGATTGCTTATAGACCATCTTATTGGTGTTGCAATTCACTAAGCATCATCCATAGCCAAATTACTTGAGTAGCACAATTTATTACTGTTATATACTCCACTTCTGCAGTTGAAAGAGCAATTACTTATTTTTTTGAAGACCAAGAAAATGCTCCAGAATCAAGATGAAAAACATATAACCTGAAGTGCTTTTTCTCTTTTCAACATCACCAACCCAATCACTATTTATATATCCAACTAGCTGTATATTTTATTGTTTGAATAAAATATGACATTATCAATCTACCTTTAATATATCTCAAAATTCATTTTGCGGCTTGCCAATAAGATTGTTGTGGTGAATTCATAAATCTACTCATGATTCCCACTTCGTAAACAATATCTAGCCTAGTTGCAGTTAGGGACCTCAGACTTCCAGTAAGTCTTTTGAAGTTCGTTACTTCAACCAAATCACCACTGCCATCTTTCACAAGCTTTAACATTTCTTCAACTAGTGTTAAAATTGGCTTGCATGCATCCTTAAATTTCTTTAAAATATCTTTTGCATATTTTCGTTGGGAAATAAATATGCCTTCATTTGTTTGCTTTACATCGATACCAAGGAAATAAGACATTAATCCCATATTTATCATCTTAATGTGAGCAACCATATGCTTCTTAAATTTCGACAACAATTTTGAATTATTACCAGCAAAGATCAAATCATTTACATAGAGACAAGCTATGACAATGTCTCCTTCCTTGTTGATGTTGACAAACAAAGTCTGTTCATACGGACACTTATGAAAACCATGTTTATTGAAATAAGTATCAATACGAGTATACCATGCCCTTGGTACTTATTTAAGAACATACAATGTCTTCTTTAGTTAATAACCCTAATTTTTTTCTCCTTGCTTTACATATCTTGGAGGTTTCTAAACGTATACTTCTTCTTCAAGTACACCATTCAAAAAATCTGATTTGACATCCATTTGATAAATCTTGCAATTTATTTAAGCAGCAAGTGAAATGACTAAACGTACAATATCTAATCTAGATACATGTGCAAATACTTTAGAGCAATCAATACCTGACTTTTACTTGTATCTTTTTGCAACTAATCTTGCTTTAAAGCATTCCACTTCTCCATTGAGCTTGTACTTTGTCTTGTATACCCATTTGACACCAATAGGCTTTTTTCTTTTTGGAAAAGTGGTTAACTCCCATGTTTTATTCTTTTTTATGGCACATATGTCTTCATCCATTGCTTTAATTGAATGACCATCATTCATTGCTTCCTCGAACATTACAAGATCACAATCTATAAAGAAAGCAAAATGGGCCACAACTTCATCATCACTTACTTGATAATCTTTCAAATAAGTTGGTATGGCATTCTCATTATGAGCGCTTAAGTGAAGGTGAAGTAGGAGGAGATGACACTTTAGGATCAACATAAGTTGGCTCTTCAGGAACTGGATGTGAAGATGATTCTTTAGTTTGATTAGTTGTTTCAAATTCATTATTTATGAACACTGGTATTGCCAATTTTTTCTTTTCTTTTCTGATCAATCCCATACTCCATCTTTTTTAAAAGTAACATCTCGACTGATGATCACTTTTTGAGTTTTTGGATTATAAAGTTTATAACCTTTTGTTTCCATGTTGTAACCAAGAAATATACAATTTTCTACTTTCTCATCCAGCTTCTTCCTAAACTTATCAGGCGTATGTGAATAGGCTATGCAACCCAACACCCTTATATGACTAAGATTAGGCTTTCGTCCACTCTATGCTTCTTGTAGAGTTTTACCATGAACACTTTTTACAGGACACCTATTCAAAATATAGGCAGCATAAGCCATGGAGCCTCCACCCAAAAACTTTTAGGCAAATTCTTACAAAATAACATACTTCTCACCATATTCATGATAGTTCTCTTTTTCCCTTTCTACCATTCCATTTGTTGAGGAGTGTACATATCTATCAATTGATGCTTAATTCTATGATTTCTTAAGAAATTATCACAAACAATATAATATATGCCTCTATTCGTTCTCAAAGTTTTGATAGAATAACCACTTTATTTTTTTATATATGCTACAAAATTCTTAAGTACTTCACCACTACAAGAAAATCAAGGTTTCCCGACGGAAAGTCAGGATTTTCCGTCGAAAAATTAAATTGCCGACGAAATTGAATTCTGTCAGCGATGTGGCCGTAGGCAAAATTGCCGATGGAAATTTATTCCGTCGGTAAATTTACCGACGGAATATGAATTTCCGTCGGTAAAATTTTCGATGGAAGTTAAATTCCATCGGCAAATTACCGACGGAATTTAATATTCCGTCAGCAAATTTACCGACGAAATTTAATATTCCGTCGAAAAATTTCGATTTTTTTTACTGACGGAATTTTTCATCAGTATTTCGTTGCTAATTTAAAAAAACTAATAAAAAAAATTCATTTCTCATATTCCACTAGTTTGCTATCTAATTTAAATTCATATATGCATTTAACATGCAAACCTTCACAAACTAAATGATTATTTCCAAATAACCTTTTGTGTTCTAACCAAACAACAAATAAAAGTCATTTTCCTAGAAAATGTTTTACACAAAAGAAAATGCTGGGAAAAGCATTTTCTCAAAGCAGGTTATTTTATGAGAAAATAAACAAAGCCCAAATAAGAAAATTACTACGTGGAGTCAATGCTTTGAGAGGGATTACCATAAAAAAGAGTACAACAAAAAAATTAGAAAGTCTACTGTTAATCAATATCACTTACAAGTGACAGTGCTGAAAATATGGTTAAAACCCAATCTCCATTTCCATTAGCATGAGATAGATGACATGGTGCTTTGCTACTCTTAGCCACAAGAAAAGAAGAAAAGACTAGCCAAAGTACATGAGTTACAAGTACATCAATCTTCATATAATCTGAAAAAGACTGCATAAATGGCAGTTGTAATGTAATAGAAGCTAATAATGCAAAACAATCCAAAAGGTCATATGAAAACCATAAACACTGATCTAATTATCCAGTGACTAGTGCTTGATGTCCTAAATATGTCATTAATTCATAGACCCAGTAATTATTATTAATACTTGAAACAGACTTTTCCAACTTCTTTGATTAACTAGCTACTAGAAGAAACCTAAGATAATTAATATGTCATGTAATGCCATTATAAGATGCAAAACTTCTAAAGTTAGCTAATTAGAAAGATCCAAATGCATCAAGCCCAACAATCAAAGAACGGCCTCATTCAATTATGGACATGGAAACTTTAGATGAATAGACAACGTAAGACAACCCTATGAACCTGGATACATTTCAGTAGTCAGAAGAACATAACAGTAAGATATCAAATTAAGTTCAGCATGAGCAGAATCATTTCATAGACATTCAAAGCGTTGAACAAGCAACATAGCGTACTTAAGAGCTTGTAGTAAGCTCTGTAAATGACTGATGTGCCATCTATGAGCATAACTATGCCATTAGAATAGCTGGAATTTGCTACATCACTCTGAGGTAAAGCTGAACTTGTAGTAGATAATCTACAATAGTCCTAAAAAGAAAAAGGAAAATATTACCTAGGGAAACCAGCATAAAATGAATTTTCTAAAAAATATAATAAATACATATCTATTTCTAATTTTTATGCACAAAAAGAAAATTTTGATTCCATTAATAATTTGCTAGCATTTAATGAACAATTAGAAATAACAACCTTGCCAAAAGAACAAGAAGACTAAAACTTTGTATATGCAAGCTCATCATAAATTTATATTCCTTTTAAACGACTAAAGTTTCTATTTGCAATTCAATGAGTATATGATAATTTCCATGAGTTTATTTCCTCTAACACCTTTATATTTAGACAAAACCTCAAATCTTGTATTGATAACCTCATTTTGAATTAAGTTGCACAATATTAAATCTACATTCTCCACGTCCATATCAAGAAGAAGAGCATCAAAAGGGAATTTAAAAGGCTGGCATTTCATGTTATATAATAGATCAACAAAGAAATACAGCTAATACACTGATTACAGCCAAAAATTTTAGAAAAGAAGAAAACACACGGACAGGCACAATGGAAATCAGATCACTGCAGCAAAGTTACACAAATAAAATCAAATTGCAGATGCAAGAAATAATTAAAAATGAAAACATACATACACAACTACTTATATCATAATAATAATAATAATAATAATAATAATAATAATAATAATAATAATAATAATAATAATAATAATAATAATAATAATAATAATAATAATAATAATAAATGAAAAAAGGAAGATATACGAAGCCGTAGCGTGAGGGAGTAGCGGGGGAGGAGATCGGCGGCTGGGCAGACAGCAGCGGGGCGCCTGGGCCACCGGCGGGAGGTGACGACGGCGTGGGTGAGGGGGCAAGGGCAGATCTGGTGCGAGGGCCAAGAGAGAGAAAGAGAGAGAGAGAGAGGGGCGAGGGCGGCTAGTTGCAGGGGAGAGAGAGGGGCGGAGGGCGGCGGGGGGAGATGAGGCAGAGGGCGAGGGCGGCTGGCTGCGGGGGAGAGAGAGGGGTAGAGGGCGGCGGGGGGGAGATGAGGCAGAGGGCGAAGGCGAGGGCCAGGGCCAGATCTGGCGGGGGCAGAGGGGGCGAGGGCGAGGGCAGCGGGGGGCAGAAAGAAAGAAAGAAAGAAAGAGGGAGGGGGAAAAATGGGGCCCAAATTTTTTTTATATATAAAATTTTTAGCGACGGAAATTTTTTCCGTCTCTAAAAATTAGCAACAGAAGTGAATTTCCGTCGCTGAAATTTTTTTAAAATTTTAATTAATTTTTTTAGCTACGGAAATTAATTTTCATCCCTAAATTTTAATTAATTTTTTTAGCGACGGAAGTTAATTTTCGTCGCTATTTAGCTGCGAAAATTAATTTTCATCACTATTTAGCTACGGAAATAAAATTCCATCGCTAAAATTTACTAAAAATTTAAATTAATTTTTTTTACGACGGAAGTTAATTTCCATCGCTATTTAGCTGCGGAAATTAATTTTCGCCGCTAAAAATAAAATTCGGTCACTAATTTCAGTAACAAATAAACCCGCGTTATTTTGGCTCCATATTTAGCGACTGCTTAATTAATCCGTCGCTAAAAACGGTCGCTAAAAATGGAGGGAATATTTTCCTCCTTTTTTAGCGACGGATATATTTTTTCGTCGCTAAATAGCGACGGAATTGAATTTCCGTTGGTATTTAGCGACGAAATATTTTCCGTCGCTAATTAACGATTTTCTTATAGTGCACATTCCTTAGATTTATGCTTTAAAAAATAAACCCATGCCTTTCTCCTACAATCATCAATAAATCTAATAAAGTATTTTTTACCTCCATTTGATGAAACCTCCACATAACATAGATGTGAATGCATAAACTCTAGTGGACGTTTGGCTCTCCATGCTTGATTTGTAGGAAATGAATCTCTATGTTTTTTCCCATTACATGTGGCTCACAAGTCTGGTCAGAAACTTAAATGGTCTGCAAGCCTGAAACCCACTTTTTATTTGCAAGAAACTTAATACTTCCAAAATTTAAGTGCCCAAAATTGCATATGCCATAGCCAATTATCATTGATAGTCATAGTTGTAACATCGCAAAAATGGCCTAGTTAAAATTTCATGTTTAATTGATATTAAAGGCAATTTGGTAATTGTGTAAGTGCATTGAGGACAAAAAGAAAGAAAGTCAAAGAAGTGGAATAAGAGATCAAATAAGAGATTGATATGTGGAGTAGTATAGGTGAGAGCATTAAATGAGATTTGAAAGAAAGAGAGAGGAAAGAAGGAAGAAAACTATTTACTTCCCGTGGAAGCTTCTTTCTTTTCCTACCTGTGCCGTTCTTCCTCTTTCTCTTCTTCTTTTTCCCTTGCTGCTCTCTAGCTCTTGCATGTGTCATTCTTCAAGTTGAGCTAGGGTTTTGAGACCAAGAGTTGTTCCTAGAGGTAAGTAGCTGGAATTTTATATGAGGTTGCTTCATCTTCTTCCTCCTCTTCTTCCTTTGGGTTGATTATGGTTATATGGTTTTGATTGCATGGGCTAATTGGGTTTCATTTTGGTTGGATTGTTCAAGAATCTGAAGAGAGGAGGAAAGATAAAGGAAAGGGAAAAGGGGTATCGGGGTGTTACAACAGTATTACAACAAGAAGTATTACCGTCACTAAGATATGTTGGAAATAGATGATTGGATGTCATTCTCGTCCTTAGAATCATGCTCTTTTTTATATCATGCAATGTGCATCCATCTTTATTAAAGTGCAAATCATAACCCTTTTCTATTAGTTGTCTAACACTCAATAGATGCTGGCAAAAAGTAGGAGCATAGTATAAATCAGAAGTATAATTTAAAGACCCATTCTTAAATTTCATAGCAATATTTCATCTTTGCAAAATGGAATAAGATAGTTATTGGCAAAATTTACTGAAGAATGAAAGGATTCATCTAATTCGGAAAAAGCTTCCTTGCTTTCAATTAAGTAATTGTTGCAACCCGAGTCTAACAACCATTGACAATTATCACTATTACTAGTTTCATGAGTAGCCATCAACAAGGTCTCTGAATTATTATCTCGGCGACTCCAGCTCAATTATCTTTATGTTTTTGTCTTCGAGCACAACATTCTCTATTATAGTGACTATATTTTTTACAATTGTGGCACTGAATATATGATTTGCACTCATATTGATAGTGATCAAACTTTTTGCACTTTTAACATTGAATATTGGATTTATCCTGAGAAGATTCATTCTCTCTTGCTCTTGGTCTATAATTGGTTTTGAAATTTTTGCCTCCTCTACCTCTGAAATTTGAACTTCATTGAGTGTTCTTTGTTTTGCCTATTGCAGTTTCTTTCTCATTTCTCAAATTTACTTGAGCTTTTAGAACTTGCTCCGTTGTGTTTAGTGATTTTCATTTATTCGCATTTTACGAGACTCTATATACAGAACTTACAAATTTGAATTTTTACTGGACAAGTTCACAAATGGAACAAAATGCTTTTTCACAAGAATATTTTATGACCTAGACAAATCATTTCAATAAAGAACGTAAAGATATAATTTGTTCAAAAATATTTCTTCACGAACTGGGTCAATGATACACGGAGTTATTGGATCATATATATATATATATATATATATATATATATATATATATATATATATATATATATATATATATATATATATATATACATACTAGTTAAGTGTATACAAGTTTTGTACGTAATAAGTTATATTTTGTAAATATATTATAATTATATAACTTTAGTTACAGCTTTTAAAAAAATTTAAACTATATATAATATAAACTATTGGAGCCTTAAATATAAATAAAAATATTTAAGATTTATATGCACAAAATTAATTATAATTAGAAGTTTATTAATATTTTCTTTTACATCAAATGCAAATACTATAATAATAACTAGGGGTGAGCAAAAAAACCGATAGACTTGGTTAACCGAAAAAAAAATCCGAAACCGAACCGATGGACTGGTTAACCGATTGTAATGGACTGGTTAATGGTTAGTGTTTTGAAAAAACCGATATTAATGGACTGGTTAATGGTTTTTGACTCATATGACTGGTTAACCGAACCGAAACCGAATTTTTAGTTAATTTATTAATTTATTAACAATTTATCCTAATTAAAGGTGATCATGTACTTTTTTTCATTATACTAATTGTTTTAAAGTTTTTAAGTTTTTTTAATTGGCTATTAGTAAGTATAACAATTTATCTAATTAAAAGTGATTATGGACCGATTAATATATTTACTTATTAAATATTAATTTTTAAAAATAAATTTGCTTATATCCACCAAATATTTTTATTTTAACAACAATAAATGTTATATTATAGTGAAAAAATTTTAATTTTTAAGTATCTTGAATATTTTAATTTTATTTATGAATATATTTATAATTATAGTGGTTAACCGAAAAATATTGGGTAACCGATCCGAAAATCCGAAACCGATGGATTGGTTAACCGATGGTAATGGACTGGTTAATGGACTGAAATTTCAAAAAACCGATATTAATGGACTGGTTAATGGACTGGGGCTCATGAACCGGTTAACCGACCATGCTCACCCCTAATAATAACAACAATATTTTATTTTAATATGAAAGCTTAGTATCCATCTTAGTGCATTGTTATATTCTTTTAATTTTATATGAAAAAATTTTATTTTATTTTTTCAAAATAATATTATTTTTTGCAATACTGTGGATATAAATAAAAATTTAAATATAAATATGTAAAATGATTTATTTAATAATTTATAGAAAATCATATAAAAAAAGTTATTCATAAATTTGTAAAATAGATAAAAAAACAATGAAGATTGTGTGACTATAAATGCTACATATTTTTTAATAAATATATGTCTAACTATTAAAAGATGATTAATAATTAAAGTTTTATAACATTACAAAAATAGTTTACGATATGCAATGCGCGAGCATGAAAATTATGTAAAAAGGAATACATAAAAAATAAGTACATGCTATTAGTTTATTAGTGCTTGCAATCCTTACCTATAATATAATTATAATTTACTACGATAATAAATATAAGTAAACGTATAATATAATTACAAGTATTTATTTAATATTAATATAATAATATTTTATATAATTTTCTTTAAAAAAAAATGCATGCCAAATTGATTGCAAATATACTAATGAAATATAAGATTCAAGAAACCAGCATATCTGAATAAGTTTAAAAATAACAAATATTAGAGGTGAGTAAAAAAATCGTTGGAATTAATTAACCGAGAAATCAAACCAAAATCAATTTGAAAAATAAGTTAATTGAACCAATTTTAATGGTTAACGGTTAGTGTTTTAAAAAAAAATCGATATTATAATGGACTGATTTATTTTTTGGCTCATGTACTGATTAACTGAACCGATAACCGATATATAAATACTTATATAATTTATATATATATATTACAATTTTTTTTATTTCATTATTTTCATATTTAATTATTTATATTCTTTTAATTTTCATTACTTTAAAATATATTTCAAATATATTTTAATTTTTTAAAAATATTTTAATTAATTTATTAATTATTCAATATATTCGTATTTAGTAATTATTATTTTTTTTTATTTATCAATTTTTCATTAATAAAAATCAAAATATATTCGAAAAATTATATAACATTAATATATTAGCTAAAACTTTCAATAATTTAAAAAAAATATATAATTTTTAATATATATGAAAATAATATGTGTCAAGTTAAAAAAATAAAGAAAAAGAGTTATTAGTATTGGATAGATTTATTTGAATAATTTTGCATTTTTAAGTATTTTTGTTATATTTTTTTATTATCCAAATAATTTTGAAGTTTTTAAGTGTTTTTTTTTAATTGGCGATCAGTAAATGTAATCGTCCATATAATTAGGGTGATTAAAAACCGGTTAATTTATTTACTTATTAAATCTTAATTTTTAAAAATAATGTTACTTATATCCACCAAAATTTTTTATTTTAACAATAATATTACTTATATCCACAAAAAAAACTTTTATTTTAACAATAATGATGTTATATTACAGTGGATAAATTTTAATTTTTAAATATTTTGAACATTTTAATTTTATTTATAAATACATCTTATAATTATAATGATTAACCGAAAAATATTGGTTAACCGATCAAAAAAATCGAAACCGATGGACCAGTGAACCAATTATAACGGACCGATTAATGGTTATTATTTTGAAAAAATTGATATTAATGGACTTATTTTTTTTAGGGCTCATGGATCGATTAAGCAGTCCATACTTACACCTCACAAATATAGCATTTATATCTGAAACTTAATTATAAAAATTATTTTTTTATCAAGTCATAAATTATAAAAATTATATATTATTTATTTATAAAAAATAATTCTACACATACAAAGCACGTGTTCTTAATGCCATCTGAACTTTTATTCAAATTGTATTTTCTAATAATAAAGTTTTAATTTAATTTTAAAAAAAAATTCTTTGTACTTTTATATATAATAGTCTATTTAAATAAATTCATAAATTAAAAAAAAAAAAACCATTCTCAGTGGAATTAAAAAAATATATGTAATCAAGTTTCTTTCATCTAATAAAATAATAAGAGAAGCAAAAAATTTTACTTTAGTCTAATATTTAAATGATAAAAAATTATTTAAGTCTTGAAAAAAATTTCACCGTAGATTGTATATTTATTTTGCAACTATTTAAATTATATGTGATTCTCAAATATTCAGTCTCCAAAGCTAGGAAATTAAGACAATTAAATTAATTAAGCTGCTTTGAGTAGATTTCTTCCATTTTTATATAAAATAATAATAAAAAATAAAAAAAGGAAGATTTCTTAGTGAAGAAGGTATAATTTGATAAACTGCTTTTTGATTTTAGTGTCCCTCCAGTTTCCTGCAATTTCCTTTCTTTTCTCAGAAGCCAAACAGGCCTAGCTTGACGCTATAAGATATTATCTACATTCAAAAAGAACAACCATATTCAAAGACACATAATGCTCTAAATACTGCAGTGACTGAAAAAAATAAGCCTTACATAAGCCAGCCATTGCTACATAGTAAATACTACTGAAACCAGTAACAGATTTTATTACATTGAGGAAAACCATCCATCTCAGTTTTTAACATACAACCCTCAGATACATTCCATAGCTAGAGTTTTGAACACTCAGAACCAATTCACGCATTGACCTTAGCCGCCCAGCCTGCGATCACATGTTCCTTTGCTGCCTTGGTCTTCTGGAAAGATTCGCGTGAGAACAGCAACTGCAAAACAAGATTTCAAGATTTTTATCTGTTATCAAACTTCATTCTCTAATATGTAATCCTACACCTAATAAAGGCATTCTTAACTTTTATGGCCCGGTCACATTTATGGAGAAGTGTGTTCATATCACACAAATACATGCCCAGGCACGCTCAGGAAAAGAGAGACTGAGGTGTCCTTTCACATGTACGTGAAAACTTGACATCTTGATATGAAATGTCACTTCATTTAGACGTAATAGGAACTGCTCCATGTGCCAGATTGAAATATTGGCAGCAATTTAAGAATCTAATTCTAAAAATTGTAGATCTATATGATCAAATGCCTAAGACCTTAATAGGAACATCCCATAACCATTGTTTTTGAACAATACATGACTTGCTAGTTTTGATTACAAAAACTGTAACACCAAGCAGGCACGTCCACAATGAACTAGCACAAAGAATCAAACTTGGGATGTCTGCCTCGCAGTAGTCACACTTAGGTAGCCACCGCATCAACTCTCCAGGAAATTAAATTCTAACGCTAGCTAGCACATTGAGACAATAATGGATCACGGGCAAGACAAATTCTCTAAGCAAAACCTGATATTAGATGGTAAAATTCAGTTCAATTCAATAACCTTAGGATCAAATCAGAAAACTTTGTGCTTCTTTACAGACTTGTGAATTCCAGTATCAAGATATACAAACCATAAGCCAAATAAATTGATAACTAGCAGCTACAGGACATTTCCCAGGTGAAGAAAATTATGTATGAAGGGCCTACCTTTAACCATCTGTTACCCATTCCTTGAAAATTGACTATAAGCTTGAGTAAGGTAACTTTCAAACAAAAGGAACTAAATCAAACTAATTGACTACTCTAAAAACCAAGTAGTGTTTAAGAATAAAAAAGGCGTCGTATCATAGACATATAATACAAGACACGTGCACTACTCATAATACATTCTTTTATTTGACTAATAGGACGAAAGGAGGGACAGGATGGAAAACTGGAAAGCTTGCTGTTTCTTTTATTGGAGGACCTCTCCAATAATCCTAACTCTCCATTCATATATATATTATACAAGCACATTCACCAGCAAGCTGCTTTATGCACATATATTTTTGCACACGAAACAGCAACAACATGCTATGCCACTGGATAGGCCACCAAACTATGACTATTGAGTAGACAGTGAATGCTTTTCTGACATCATACAATCATGTGGCAAAACAATCAAATAGGGAAAGAGAAAAGGGAGAAATAAAATCCACCTGTTATACTTTGTAGCTCAATAACAAAAACAAAATATGATGAACTTTAAGAGTATAGATCTTCCATAATCCAAATATTCAATCAAGGTATAACATGCCAAAGTTGGATTATCACATGTTTGTAGAAGTCTAAATGTAAAAGAGCTAACTTGTCAGAAATTTCATGCTGTTGTTCGATTTATTTAGTCGAAAATCAGACAGAAAAGCCAAAGTGTACCACACTCCACACATCTGATGCGAGTATAACAGCCACATACCTTTGTGTAGTTGTGGACATGAGTCAAGCTTTCAGGGACAGTCCACTTCTTAAAATGGCCGAGAGCAATCTCAAGATGGTACAATTTTGATGCTAAGCTCAAATCAGCAGCAGTGACCTTTTCCCCAGCAATGAATGGACCCTGATACAATGCTCTAAAAATTAGTGGATGTTTCCATACCAAAAGGATAAAGAAGAACTGGACTCCTTGTTTAATTCATGTTTGTCTCAACTGCATTCATACATGAGCCTTAAGATGCTCATCCAAAGCCTTCAGTTCCTCGAGCAAAGCTTGTTCTGATCCGTCATTGGAATCCTTGCTCTTCACAAATTTGAAAAAGGATGGAAATATCTTTGAACCTCTGCAACCATTTTTTAAGAATGCAAATAAGAAAACCTCAAATTCAAATTATTTGCAGCTACACATGGCCACAAATAAATGCATTTGTAAATATAAACATGAGCAAAGACACAAACATCTTTTTAGTTCACATAAATATGACCCAGGAAAATTTTATCCTTAGAAGGTGCAACTTAGATAGTTATGGATACATTTGACTTGTATTCCTAGAGTCAACAAACGATTAAAATCTAGTTTTGAGAACCTGCATGGTAACACAATAAATCAATGTGCAACATCCTTATCCTTACTGACATATTTAACTCTGCCTTCAAACTTCTGAACGAACATTTATCAGAAAAAATTATAAACAGAGAAGCAACATATAACTAACTAGAGTATAAGAAACAGCCAAATGTTACAAGCGGTAAAGAAATTAGGAACAAGAAATAGAAATAATCTCCACCTCATCATTTCATCAAGTAAAATTCCCAAAATTTACGGTGTACAATCAAATCAGTGAATAAGCAATCCAAAACTAAAACAGAAAAAAAAAAAAGACGCATTACCTTACAAATTAAAAGAAAAAAAAATCTAAAATGAAGGAACGGGGATGCTTACACAGAAGCAAATTCAGGAGGAGTAACAAGAGATGGCTCAGGGTATTTCTCCTCTAGAATCCCAACAATCACATCAGAGTCTGGTACCCATTTATCATCAAATTTCACCACTGGAACTTTTCCTTCTGGGCTTATGTCCAAAAACCTATAAATAAACATCATAATCCATATGTTAACGCATCACAACATACAAAATCCTCAAATCAGAACTTATACTGTTTACAGTGTCTCAAGGATTTATTTACAATAGTTCTCCTGTTCCTCGAGCATTAGATTTTCATCAGTTTTTGTAAAAATGGGTTAAGATTCAAAGACAATAAAAGATTGTTTACTGTCAGTGGAGAAATTTCTGTTATTTTCCTTGTACTTAAACAGTTATTTACAACAGAAAAGCGATGGCTAACACTTTTTTCAATATCCTCTTCTAAAGTCAGACACCATAGAACGGGATTTCTTGGTCCCCAAAAAGTGAACCACCAATGAGAACATATGAACCGCCAACACACACACACACAAAATAAGGGTTACATAAACACAAAGCTAAACCAGCACAATTTGCACAAAAAAAAATCACAAATTTAAATAGATAACCAATCCATAAGCAGACAAAGCAACCCATTAGCACATACATTACAAATAAACCAAACAAAAATTATATATATATATATATATATAATTAAGAGTTATATATAATTTAGATATAAGAATTCAAAAGTCTAGTTGATTCTGCTACCATTGAGGCTTCTCACTAAGATTGATCAGGTGCAATTTGTAGGGAACTTTCTTCTCTTCCAAGGTCAAGGTAACTCTTTGGCAGAATGGACCTGTAAAACACAAGAACCTCCAAAAATTCAATCGAAAAGACAAAATCCACGTAAATAATCAGAAACGGACAGATATAATGATATAAATATATATATAGGGGGGAAACATACAGTCTCCAAGAATATCAGGAGCACCAGTAGCAGCCTTCACGCAGATCTCCAAAGCCATTTTCTCGTAAATTTGCAGTGAATGAATAAAGCTGTGATCTTCGGTAGAATGAAATGAAGCTTGTAGAAAGAAGTGGTCTACTAGACATATCAATATTTATGATTCCAATTTCAGATCGGACCGAATCAAACCGGGTCAAACCGAATTTCACCTGGTTTTAGATTTTCAGATGATTTTCCAACAAAATTTCTTAGATATGAATTTCTTTTTTTTTTTTTAGGGTAAAGTTGAATTACTTAAATATCCGAATTTATACATTTCACCATTTTCCTAAATTATATTTATGAATTATATAAATATAAGAGATTAAATATTTGAAATCATAAACTAAACGTATTACAAAATTATTGAATTTACAAATTTTGAATATATTATAAAAGAATTAATTTTAAATATTATAATTTTATAAACTTTCTTATCTCATATAGAATTTACAAAATTATTGAATTTACAATCATTTTTCACAACTCTATTTGCCTTTAAACGTATTACTATAGTAAAAATTTAAATTTGTTTCTGATTTGAAATTATTTTGTTGGTTAATTGGATTGAAAATTAGCTAAGAAATTAATGCATATATAAATTATAACTGAATTTTTTCGATTTCTTTTCAAAAAATTGTAAATATTTATTTATACATATTTTTTAAACCATTTCATATTTAAAATTCATTAATTACATTAATTTAAAATAATATCTTATAAAGGAGATAAATCACTCTCGTATTTTAAGGTATTCCTCCAGAAACTGCTGTGATATATAAATGTGAAATTTAATGTCATACGATATTGTTGACGTAATTGTCCCAATCACAACAATAACTATGGCTATGAAAATGAATATGTTTTGAATATTGTCCACATTCAATTCCCTTTTTAAACAATTCCATTTGAATATAAAAAAGTTTTTCTTCCTTTCAGAACTCTTTTTTGCCAACATATTTATAGGGCACTAAGAGTTTTTATTAGCATATATAGGAATCAAAATTAAATTACTTTCTAAATAAAACTCATACTTCTGTACTTACTTCCTGAAATAAAATTCTTGCCAATTACCTCTCAATAGATGAAATGAAATTATACAAATTCTTTCTTTTTTAATCAAAAATTTCAAATTTAAGTATCAAAACAATTCTATTGGTGGCCTGGATGAAAAAATACATAATAGATTATATATCCAAGTGTTTGGTATGCCAGCAAGTAAGGGCAGGACATTAAGTTCCGTCTGGTCTATTAAATCCCATTCTAATTCCTCAGTTGAAATGAGATAATATCACTACAGACTTCATGGCAGGCTTACCCCTTACTCAGAAGAAGCACGATGCAGTTTGGATGGTGGTGGACAGGTTTACCAAATTTGCACATTTTATTTCTGTCCGATTTGACTACTCCATGAATTGATTGGCTGGATTATATGTGTCGGAAATCGTCCGACTCTATTGGGCACCAGTGTCTATTGTATCCGACCAAGATCCTCGATTCACATCAAAATTTTGGAAAAATTTGCAAATGACTTTGGGTACTAATCTCAATTTTACCACAACTTTCCACCCTTAGACAGATGGACAATTCGAAAGGGTAATACAAGTTGTAGAAGATATGCTCCAAGGTTGTGTCATGTATTTTCCTGTAGTTGGGATAAATACTTGCTGTAGACACTGGATCCTGAGGTGAAAAATAAAAAAAATATATAAATAAAAAGGAAAAAGAGATTGGATTTTGGAGGAGAAGGTTGGACTAAAACAAAAGAAAAGAAAGAAGAGAAGACAGCAGACTCGGGAGGACAACGCAAACCGAAAGAAAAAAAGGAAAAAGAGGGAGAGGAAGGAAGAGGCAGCACCGACCATCTCTGGCGGCGTGCGAAGCGGCGGACCACCCCAGGAGGCGAAACGGCCCGTCCGCCGCCCTCCATTCGCCTCCGTTAGCCACTAAAGAGCAGATCGGGCGAGAGAGGAGATGAAGCTGCTGATTTTGACCAAACTACGGTGACTCTGGGCGCATGATTATCGACAGAGGACTTCCGGCGACCAGACAAACCTCCTGGTACCATCAGATCATCCTCGTTCGCCGGCAGCAGGGAGATTGGAGGAGGCAGAACCGCGAGCTTCTGGCATCGTTTTTGGCCAAACGGTGCCTCCTTTCGACTTGTGACCACCGGCGGGAGGCTCCTGGTGTCCTGATCTTCGCTCCGACAGCGGAGGTGTCGTCGATGACCAACTCTAGCACGGCTCCGGTGAGTGCTATTTCTTTTATTTATTTATTATTATTATTATTATTATTGTTGTTGTTGTTATTGTTGTGTTATTATTATTATTATTACTACTATTATTATTGTTCTTGTTATTATTATTATAATTATGTCATTTATGTCTCATATTTGTTAATTTGTTAATTATGTCAGTTTATTCTATTTATATTAGATTTATTATTTTTTCAATTTATTTGATTGAATTATTTATTTATCATTTTATTAAATTTAATCCACTCTTAACCAATATCATTTTCTGTCATGACTGCGACCGCGATCGCAAATAGCATGCGGTTCATCTTTGGGCTGGACGAAGTATGGTCGAGGTAAATAGTTAGGACTTACTTACTATTCTTTTATATAGGACATGTATAATTATTATTTCATTTTCTTTTATTTCCTTTGAGATATGTAATAATAAAGGTTTTTCGACTGCATTAAAAAGAATCACCACACTAGGGGTGTGCAACGGTCGGTTCGGTTCAATAACCGAACCGAACCGAAATAACCGAAAACCGAAATTACTATATTTTACGAAACCGAACCGAACCGAAACTTGTGTAATAACCGAACTCAAACCGAACCGAATTTGTCGGTCGGTTTGGTTCGGTTATATGGTTAACCGAAATTTCAAATTTTTAAATTAAAAAAATATAACTTAAAATCATACAAAATTACATATTATAAATCTAAAATCAAACATACAAATTGAAAAAAAATACAAGTTCAATTGTCCAAATTAAAAGATACAATTCAAAATACATTGAAATGAACTTCATCTTCCTTCAAGAACATCTCATCAACCTCCAATCCAATCGTCAAAATCCCAAATAATCACAAACCAACACCTAAAAATAACATATATTAATAATTGATAAATGTATGTATATAATTTGCATCTCAAAATAAAATAATTTATATATAGAAATAATTACCTGATGAAGGAGTACTACTGCTCAATGCTGCCCCATTTCCACCAAAACCGACAATGGGCAATTCTAAATATTGAAAATAAATTAATCAGCCATTCAAATTTCAAAGTTCATAAAAATAAATAAAAAAAAAACCATTTCAATTTTTAAATATAAAATAAATGAACTAATAATTATAGCTTGAACTTACCATTTTCATGTCTTTCAATTTCTTCTAAATCTTCTTCATTCTTCAATTCAATACCATTTCGGAGCCAATCTTGTGCACAAATCAAACCTTCCACCACTTTAGGAGTCAAAGAGCTCCTAAATGAATCTAGAACCCGCCCTCCAGTACTGAATGCGGACTCTGAAGCTACAGTGGAAACCGGAACAGCCAAAATATCTCTAGCCATGTGTGCAAGAATAGGAAACCGCTCAGAATTCACCCTCCACCATCGCAAAATATCAAAATCTTCTCTATCTTCTTGTAATGCCTCCTCCAAATAGATATCTAACTCAGTTTTTCTCATCTCCAAAAACCCTTCATTTTCCTTTTGTCTCTTAAATTCTTCTCTAAACACACCTTTCAATCTCCTTTTTATTCCTACGCTAGAGTCACTAAACTCAACATTACTTGAAGGGCTCCTAGAAGATTGTGAAAAGGAAGAATGACCACTTTCAGGTTGAACCATACACTTATACTCATTAAACAATTCAAAAAGTGTATCCTTTACTCCTTTGAACAACTTCTTACCATCATCAACACTATGAATCTTACAAAAAGCAAATTCCATTGCCTCAAATTTTTCCCGTGGATCAAATACATGTGCAATATAAATAAGTTTATTCACTTTATCATGATCACCCCAATATTTATCAAACTTTTCTTTCATCCTTAAACCCATGGCTCTAATCTCTAAATCATCACTATAAGTCCATTTTAAAATTGATCCAACTAGGTCACTAATTTCAGTCCAAAAAGTGTTAGATGTTACATATAATGATCCAGAAATACGCATGGTAGCATCATAAAAAAATTGTAACATACCACTCAATCTCCTCACAGTGGCCCAATCTACAAATGGAATTCCATCATTATCTTGTGCCTCAACTTCAAGCTTGAAATATGGATCTAACATCTCAAATTTCTCAAAAGCTTTCTCATATTTTTCAGCAACACTTAACATTTCATAAGTTGAGTTCCACCTAGTAGGAACATCTAATTTCAAAGAATTTTTACATTGAATATTACTATCTTCAGCACATTCTTTAAATTTCTTTATCCTAGCAGGAGAATTCCTAACATATCTAACAGCATTCCTAATCCATTTAGTTGAACATCTCACCTCTTTTAAGCCATCTTGAACAATTAAGTTCATAATATGAGCAATGCATCTCATGTGTAGATATTTGCCATGTGCTATACAAGTCTTCCAATTAACAAGCTTTTTTTTCAAAAAATTACAAGCTACTTCATTGGCACTATGATTGTCAACTGTCACTGTAAATACATTTTCAATCCCCCACTCAAGTAAACAATCAACTAATACTTTACCAAGTGAATCACCCGTATGACTTGAAATTGGACAAAAATTCAAAATTTTCTTATGCAATTTCCAATCATTATCTATGAAATGACCTGTGATGCACATGTAATTCATCTTTTGAATTGATGTCCATGTATCAGTGGTTAGGCATATCCTTTGAGAATTTTTTTTAATGAAACTTTTTAATTTGGCCTTTTCATTCACATATATTTGAAAACAATCACGTGAAACAGTCCACCTACTAGGCACCTTAAACCTAGGACATGCTTTAAACATAACTTTCTTAAAGCCTTTACTTTCAACAACTTTAAATGGACATTCATCCTCAATGACCATTTCTGCAATTGCTTCCCTAATTTCCATTTGGTCAAACTTCCAATTAGACAAACTACCCATGTCACCTTCACCCATTGGTTGCAAACACAATTGTTTTTGTGTGTTATCAACATTTTGTGGACTTTTTTGACAAGAACTAAGGTGATTGTTTAGTGCACTAGTGCCATTTCTCTTAGGATCACAACAAAATTCTTTACTACAATAGTTACACTTGCCTTTTATGTTGCCCGATTCATCAGTGAATTTTGTAAAATGATCCCACATTTTAGACCTTGGTTTTATAGGCTTTCTTTTTGTTGACTTCACTGTATCTCCACTTGAAGGCACTGAGTTTGAATTTCCTCCTTCATTGAGTGTGCCTTGTGATGATTGTTGTGGTTGTTGTGATTGTTGTGAATTCTGACACAACAAATATATTATTAGATTTGAAAAATGTTAAGTTGACTGATTATAAACACAAATTATAATATCTTACCGATTGACTAGCCATATTTTGCTCAGAAAAATTGATAATCAAAATAAAAAATGTAAAGCAATAAATCCTGCAAAATTGTCAAAGAAATTATTTAAATTTGTCAGTTAAAGAAATAGTATTGTACATGCTAAGCAGAAATTATTAAAATTGTTAAAGTATACCAATCACATTCACTACAGTAATGGTTACGCAAGAAATGGTGAGGTCTCTAAAAATACAGATAAGTCT
The DNA here is from genome assembly GCA_947683425.1 of Excoecaria cochinchinensis. NCBI lineage: Eukaryota > Viridiplantae > Streptophyta > Magnoliopsida > Malpighiales > Euphorbiaceae > Excoecaria > Excoecaria cochinchinensis. The sequence goes on along the minus strand of CANTUQ010000101.1, from coordinate 23,921,202 downwards.
AAAAATCAATTCCATGACAATTTTATTTTTTCCAAAATGGCAATGGCATGATATATCAGCATACTAAACAGTAAGTTACAAATTGAAGTTTAAGGATAAGACTATACCAAGTGACAAGTTTAGAAACAATCAGTGTAAAAACCAGAAGAAACAATTGGCTCAGCCATGACATTTAAGCTTAAAACAACATGCTTGAAGTGAGAGTGGCGTGGGAATGAGAATGTGAGCATGATCTAGACCCACCGTGGGCATGATGATGCTCTTCATGAGAGAATATCAAACCAATCACATTCACTACAAGGCCCCCAATTGAAACAGCTAATAAACTACAACTACTAGTTGATAATTAAACTGATTATTTTGCAGGCAAACGGGCAATAAAAGAAGCATACAAACCAATTGCCAATGCAGCACAATCAAACAACATATGACAGGCATCTGAAATCAATTCGAGACTATTGCTCATGAACCCAGCAACAAATTCAACAACCATATAACCAGCGTTAATCAGAAGAAAAAGAGCAATCTTGGAGTAGAAAGGATCCAACTTCCTAACAGCACAATACAACAGTATACCACATAACAAAAGACCCCGAAGACAAAAGACCCCAAGTCGTATAAATCTATCGGACCAAATGTTTAATGAAATAAAAAAAATTCGGAACTAAAACACCTAATTAGCATCGAAACAACATGAGTCATGAGGTTGAGATCAAAGCAGCATCAAAAAAATTAAATTCTTGAGTTTGAGATTAAAATCAATACCTGAAAATTTGAAGAGTGCTGCAAATCTAAGCGGCTGCCATGGGATCTGAGGGGCTGCTAGGCGTGGAAGAAGAGTGGAGGGAGGCGAAGGACTGAGTGAGGAACAGACGAGTGGAGGGAGACGATGGGGGTGAGGAACAGAGGAAGAGTAGTGGACCTGGCGGCGATAGGATTTAGGTATACGTGAAAGAGGGAAGGTGAGCTGGTGAGGGAAATTTAGGGGTAGAAGTCAGGTAGAAGAGTGATTAAAACGGTGAGTTTTAATCACTATATGCAAAACGACGTCGTTTTGCATATACTTCGGTCGGTTCGGTTATTGCTCGGTTAATGCCCTCCAAAACCGAACCGAACCGATATAACCGAAAATAGTAGAAATTAGAAACCGAAACCGAACCGAAAAACCGAAAAACCGAACCAAAATAAAAAAATCGGTCGGTTTGGTTCGGTTTTTCGGTTAAACCCATAGTTTGCTCACCCCTACACCACACAAAATATATCTACCAAAATTAAATATTTGTTAATAAAACTAAACCAATGTCCTAATTTTCTCCATAAAACTCACACTCGGGTTCGTAACCTTTTTTCATAAAATCACCTTTTCATAATAATTGCATGTGGGAACCAATGTTTTCATCTGAACAAATATCTCGATTTGTGTACGATTTTATTTTTATAGTCATTTTATATTTTGTAATTTTTCTGCTTTTTTATGCCAAGTTTTACTGCTTTCAATATAATATGTTTTACAGTTTTTCAATATACTTGAGTGTGCATTTATTTTATGCGTGAATTGTGTGAGAAGAGAGATTAAATAATTAGCCCTAAAGTCCATTCATATAACATTAACCAAAGGTATCAATAAAAGTGAGATCTTGAACTCTCTCTAGTTTTGGCTTCATAAGGTTGGAACTAATTTTTCAATATCCTATTGGCTGGCGACTCTTATTAAACTTACCTTGTGGTGCCTAATAGACACTCTCGTAGGTTAATTGCCAACAATGGAATGGGCTGAATCCTTGTCCATTGCGAAGCGACCAGCATTCACGAGTCTTATATACCTCCATCCCGTCTTGGTCCTAAAAGTGGACTTTCGAGAGCAATTCGGATGCCAATCGGGGACACGTGCGTCACAGTGGCGACTCCACTGAGGATCCATGAGAATTTGCTCCGAAAGTACTTTTGGTTAATCTAATATAAATGGGTTTAAGATTAAGAAATTTTATCTTTTTTTTCGAAAAGTTGCATTGCATTCATGTTAGGGCCTTAAAATTAAGTTAGGTGTCCCTTTTGTGATCCCGATGCGTTCCCGAAAACACGACCTACATTCACTCAATGTAGGAAAGTAATTAGGGATAATCACCAGTTTAGACCTCGTACCGTTTAGTATATTAAATGATATCCCGATCATTCGCTACACTTGTGATGAGCTAGACCAATTGGCAGGAATTATGTTTTGGTAGTCCTAAAACTGTTTCACCAGACCGAAAGCTCATGTAATAGCATAGATACTTCCACTAGGGGGCATGCACCATAATACATTGCTTGTAAAGTGGGCTTTTGTGTATTGAATAAATCCAAATAAATTTAGATATTCGCTTATCAAAGGCTTTCATGCCCTGATGGGCACATTTCGATTTACTTGAATTGTTTAAATACACGATGGCCAAAATTCATCTGCATGTGTTTTTAATAATGAGAGATTATGCTGCCTGCTTCTATCGTGCACCATATGCGTCCATTGCGTTTCTCTTTGAACCATGGATTAACCCTACTTAGGGAAGAGAGTGCACAACCTCTTGTGTGAGAGTAATAAGGTTGGGAGGATTTTCTTTTCTCTTGCATGTGTTTGTTCGTGCTGCTAATACGTTTTTCATGCAGGGAAGGATTTAGTTAGTTTTGAAATAACAATAATGAATAAAGCATATACATATTGTATTGTGTATAATTTTTTTCATACAATAAAAAATAAAATATGTGCATTCTTTATAAAATTTCTTGTATCATAATGTGTGAATATTAATGTAACATGTATTATGGCATGAACTATAGCATAGACACATCAATGCAAATCATAACATATACAAATAAACGTATATCATACACATATAAATATATACCATTGTCTGTACATAGCGATGCATGTTGCAACATGTACATAATAGCATACATCATAACATCCATAACATCTATCGTGCACCATAATCTACACATACAGCATACATCATGGAAGGCACGTATTGACATGCATTATAGCACGCATGGACAAACTTTCACCATAACATGTATAAAAAACAAAAAAAAAATACATTTATCATGTGTTATAGCGTTTACATATTAGCATACATTACTAAGCCGTGTGTTGCACACGTTGTCATGCACGGCTAGCACCTTGCACATTTCACATTGTATTCCATATTGTGCATATGCATTTTTATGCATAAGTTGTACCATGTACATATGAGTCCTGCATCATGTATGCCAGTCATTATATATGTCATGCCATGTTCTGTGTATGTGTAATCGTATATGCCATTTGTTACCTATGGTTACTTTCATTCCATGTCTTGTATTGCACACATATACCATTTATTGTATACACTCATTCTTATACTGCGTTTCGTGTCTTGTGCATTATTTGTATATATTTTGTACTTCTATGTATGTGATTTTCGTCATACCTTACAATTCATTAACACACATTATCATGCCATGTTTTATTTTATTCATCTTATATCACATACGTACTCCCATCATGTCTAAGTCATGCCATGTGCACATGCACCATACATCATAAAACATTCGTTCTTAGGTTGTGCCTATTTTGTACATATGTTCTTATTATATGCTACATGGATGTGCATTGTAAATTTATGTACACACATCATTTGTCATGTAGTATTTACACACACACAAATCTTTACACATATTTCATGTACGCATTTCTGTATAATATGTTTCCACATATTTTTCACACACACAAGCCTTTACATGCATTCCTCATATGCAAACCTTTATATCCCGTGCCTTTTTCATTTGTGAACCCTTAAATTTCAACATACACCAAACATGGTTCTTGGTACTTATTTTGGATATTATTTCACACACAATTCTTTGTATACTCACACCACCACTTATGTATATATACATTTCGATACAAATTTTCATGTCAAGTTGTACCCAAAACATTGACATGATTGCACCTAATTATGGTACCCTTGATTCAAAGTTTGACTTCACCCAAGTAGTTCTCAACTATGAATAGCTTTGATTTTAACTTTATAAATCTATGTTTCATTTCATTCTGAGTTAAGTAAAGGATAAATATGTTTTGTCTCTAATTGCTGGACCGCATGAAAACCATGACTATATTATGTAATTTCTAAATTCAGAGCACTTTTGGCCCGTTTTGAAAATAAACTGAGAAAAACTAATTGTAATTAGGAAATTAGATGAAAACTCATTAAGAGTGCTAGAACCACCAAGATTGGGGGTCATTCTCATCTTCTTCTCTATTTTCTCTAACGTGATCAAGATGAGGAGTTGAGTTAATGGAATGATTTATAATGTGAACTTTGGTGTTACAACTGAAGAACCTGCAAAGAAAGATAAATGGAAGGATAAGTTGTAGAGAAAAAGAGTTTGAGGTGAAGAAAGGGAGCAAAACTCAGGTTTGGGCACTCTTCTATTTACGTGTGTGCACGTGTAATGTGTGGAAATATGAATTGTACTGAAATAAGTACGGAATAGACTCTAATAGGGATTTTTGAACTGTTTGTGTTGGAAATTAAAAGGGAAGAACTCAATGGTAACAGGAAATATGGTATAGAGGCCTACAGTACCAATCCAAGTTGTTTAGGTATAAATCAATTTTTAGAACTCCAAATGGAGTGATTGCAATTGGAAATTTTTTTAAGATAGGGACCTTTATATGTCTAAAAGGAACTTAACCTTCATTCTGCCTTTAAAGCTCTTTAAATTGAGGTTGAAGATATATACATAATTTTGTCCCCTCTTAAGAGCAGTCTCTGTTTTTAAGGGTATATTCCATTAAATACAAGTCCAAATAAAGTGAATTTTATGTCATTAGAAACTTAAAACGTAGATGAACATTTGTTAAGAGTAACTTTGGCCTAAAAATGTCATTTTATATATGAAAAAGTTCGGACAAGTTGAGAAATGAAATCTGCTCTGTTATACCCTATTTTGGTAGGCAATCTAGTAGGGTTACAAGGTAGGTAGGAAGTCCTTACTGCTGTGTAAGATGAATTTCAAGCAAATTTAAGCAATCTAGTAGCCGTTTACACGGCGGACAAGATTGCCTGACCGTCATGTAAGCATCCTTGCCCGTCGTGTGGGTAAGTCTACCTGTTGTGTAAAATTCTTGCCTATCGTGTAACTAGTTACTATCTTGCAAATGCTTGTTTTTAGCCCGTTTATATGGCAGTCAGGAAATCCTGCCCGCCATGTAACTTCCAATTTTCAACTTCTAAAATGTGATTTTCTATCCAAGTTGAATCAGATTGTATTCCAAATTTTCTGAGACTTGCATGGCACATTTCTAATGATATGAAATCAATATGTATACATGTAATACATAAGAACATGATATTTTCAATCAAACATAGATTATGTTATGTATGTTTTTGAACTATGAAATTTGATTGGAAAAGGAAATTTGTACATCGGCATGACATGAAAATTATATTATCTGTTCTGAATTGGTTGCAAGGTTAATACAAAAACATAAATTATTATGCTTCAATTTTTAGTCTGCCTTATATCTAGGTTGTGGATAGATAAGTATACCTATAAAGGAGTCTGATGCAGCTACTAAATTTATAACACTACGGTGTCATTTTGTAGTGACTTATATCTCATATGATTTACAAGAATACCCGTCCTGAAACTAATATGCTTTTACCCTCTGGGATTCTGTTTTGATTCACTTCCTTTGAGAAGTTTCGTTCCCTCCCAATTATCCACTTTTTAGTAAGGCAGGTGGTTATGACTTGTAAATGTAATATGATCCTAGTAGATGATTAATTGCATCTGATATTGAATATAACTCACAAAGGAAAATTCAGAACCTGATGAATGCTAATCTGTATTTGGTACTAAGTATAGCGGTTATGTATTTATGCATATTGTATGAGTTATTTGATTTTGTATTCTTTTCTTTACTTATTTTATTATTTGCTTGTGTGCTTGTGGAACGACTGTTGTGAGTAGTCATTCAAACCTATTGTTCCCCACTAAGCTATAAGCTTAGCATGGATTTTTATCCCTGTAGGTCCAGGTACTGAGATTGTTCATGAAAGCAAGTTGCAGAGGCTAGGGCCAACTCAAAATTAGGAGCTTTGATGTAGGTCTATTTTTGGTTGTGAATATAGGAATCATGTATAACCCATTTGCTATGTAAAGAAGTTATTATTATGTTTTGTAATTTTGTAAATGATGATTATATATAAGTGTGATATCATATTTTGGGTTATTGATAGTTACTTCTTTAACATGTTTCTTAAAGTCGAAATTTTAGTTTGGAATGCATGTTAGAGGCCAGTTCACCCAGCTAGGTTTCTGCTTGTTATAGTGACACCCCTATGGTCCGAGGAGTAGCCAGAAAATTAGTACAGTGGGGTCAAAAAAATAAAATAAATTATTTAAATATTTTAGTGGGGTCAATTAAAAAAAATAAAATTATAAGGGTATTTTTTAATTTTTTAGTGGAGTCAATTTTATAAAAAAAAAATTAAAATTAATTTTTTTTTTAGTTGACCCCACTCAACTAGGAACAGTTACGCCCCTGCCTATTGTCTTACTCCTATTTATGTTTGAGTTCCAGTTCTCTGTTGGGAGTGTTATAGGTATGACATTGGGAAGAATGCCTCTAATTTGAATTCGATCATATTCGACTCTAAATTAATCGGTCTCGTGGTTCTAAAACAACTGAGTTGAATGTTGACGGTCATAAAGTCACCCCATCACTACAAAAAAAACACAAATTAGCGACGGAAACTTTTCCGTTGCTAATCAGCGACGGGTTTAAGAATTAGTCGTAAAATACTATTTTTTTCAATTTTAGCGACTGAATAGCGACGGAAAAAAAAGCAGTCGCTAAGTTTTGGCGGCAATTTATGGCGCCTTTTTTGCGACTACTTTAGCGACTAAAAAATTCGTCGCTAATTTTTGCGACTAATTTAGCGACTAAAAAATCAATCGCTAAAATAGCGACGACAATCTTAGTCGCTAAATTCGGAGGCAATTTTAGCGCGTTTATTTGCGACGGATTTAGCGACTAAATTTGTTGTCGCAAAATACACTTGAATTAGCGACGAAATAGAGACGGATATTTTTGTCGCTATTTTTTTTAATTTTTTTAAAAATAAAAATAATTTGTGGGAATGAAAGTGATATTAACTTAAGTCTAAATATGAAGAAGAGTTAAGACAAGAAAGAAAAGGGAAAACGGGGAATACATACAGAGGAGGGAAGCGAGAGAGAGAGAGAGAGAGCGCGGCGGAGAGCAGCTCCGGCGACGATCGCGCCCTCTGCTGCAACGGCCAACCCACCTCCTTCGCCCTCCAATCTGCCGCTCACCTCCGCTGTTTCTGCTGCATTTCCAAGAGAGAGAAGACGAACCTTCTTTCCCCCGTTCCGGCCAACTCCGGCATCCAATGGCGGCACGAACGGCACCGCTGGACTCTTAGCGAGCGGGCGCTCCTTTCGGTACCCGCCAATCACCCTCAGCCGCTGGAAAATGGGAGATCGAAAAAGGGCAGCCGATGCCTTTCGACGGCGATTCCGACCAAATGGCATAGTGTTTGGATGCGTGACCATCGACGATGGGTTTCGGGTGTCCTGCGCTTCACGTCGGCAGTGGCAGTCGCTCCGGCGAGGCTCCGTCGATTGGTGATATTTATTGTTGGAGTAAGATAATGTTTGTGGTGTTTTGCGCTTTGATTCTTTAATGAATTGCTAATGCTAAATTAATTGACATTTTCTTTCGTCTTGAATAATTTGATGTGCGTATGGGTTTTGTTAGAGGCTGTGTGGACTTTTGATTACGATTTTGCGTGTGTTAGATGCTGAGCATTCGTTAGCTATGGAGATTTTTAGGCTTGCTCTAGTCAATTTTAGGAATTTCTATTCAAAAATTTTAAGATATATTTACTTGTGGGTGTTTGAATATGAAAATTACGTTTGTTGTTTTGCGCGTTGCACTCTTCCTCTGCCTGAAATTATCTCAAATGCTTGAGAGATTACTTTTCCTTTGTTCTTTCTTCTTCCATGATTGAAGTTTCAGTTCATTTGCTTCTTTTGATCCATTATGATTTTGACGAGGCTGACTTTGCAATTACTGATGTATCCTCTAGTTTTGTCACAATTAACAGATAGTTATGATTTGGTTTTGTGTTTCTTGTTCTGGGTTTACCTTCTCTTGACTTTCATTCTTATGTTCCTCTTGCAGGTCTCTCTTTGCCTTGGGATGTCCCTTGTGAGCCTTCTTTCCCTGCATTTCTGTACTTATAATTAATAGCTCCTCCGCCACTATCAGCCTAAGAACAAAGCCCATACTTCAGGTAATTATTAAAATTGCAATGTTTTATTTTTCTTTTTTTCAGAAGAAATTGAAATTGTTTGTTAGATTTGATTGTTCTGTTTTAATTTCTCTTAAGAATTGCAAGTTACTGCTTGTTTGAAGCATGTGCAAATTGTTTGTTCATCAGTGGATTTCAAAAGATTTTTTATAACATTATAATTTTGTTATAATGGCTAAATTGCTAATCCTTTTTTTCTTTATAGGTCTGCTTTCTATTTCTTCCTTAGTTTTTTTCTTTACAGGTATGCTTTCTATTTCTTCCTTAGAATTATGATACAATTATAGTGAAATTTAGGTTTATTTGTTTACTAATGTTAGATACAAAATTCCGTCGCTAATTTACTGTTTTTTTGTAGTGTGAGGATTTTGAGAGTCTTCCATATGTCTGTACATTACTAAATGCAGCTTTATGGACATATTATGTGATAATTAAACCAGGAGCTTACCTTGTTGCTACTGTTAATGGTTTTGGCATTCTTGTTGAAATTGTCTATGTTGCTTTATTTCTCATCAATTTCTTTATATTATCATATCACAATTTTAATATTCAACGAGTCAGTTAGATTGTTAATATTAGTTGTATTGCTTTTCAAGGATTTCTATTAATATAGTGATGCAGAAGTCCTTACCATCCTTTTATTGTTTTTGATATTTCAAAGGACATGTTTGATGTCACTAGGAGCATAATTTTGATATCCAAACCACCTCTGCAGTTCCCTGTAATTCACAAGTTTATGATTTTGGAATAAATGCTCACTTTATTTGGTTATTTAAATAAAGTAGATTGATTATGATAAGCCAGCAACTCCTTGCATATAAGGAGAGTTTTGGGAGGGGATTAGGATTTAGGAGGGAAGATAGACCCCCATTGTTTAGCCTTGGCCTAATGGTTTTTAAAATTGATTGGCTTGGGTATAAAACGGAAGCAAAGCTAACATAAATTTGGAATCTAGATTAGCTTATTTAAGCTGGTGCCAGCTCTAGCTAAACATAGTTGCAATTGTCCCTTTCTTTCTCTGTGATTTCTTTTAGATGTACAAGAGCTCCTCAATATCTCTGGGACTCATTAGCAACTTATTAAATAACATTACCTATTATTACTGTTAAATTTGATTTATTACTTTAATTTTATTTTATTTGCTATTTGTTATTAACTTTAATTTTATTTTTTCTCATAATTTATAAACTAGGTGGATCATGAAGTAATCAAAGATTCAAAATGGTGGCGTTTCGCGTATGTTTCAAGATTTTATAATATCTTTTTGTAATTTTTAAATATTTTATGATTGTGGACATGAGTGTATTATTTAATATGATTTTAATTATATGTAAATTAATTTTTAATTTTATATTATTAAAGAAATTTGGGTATTTTAAATTTTATATTATATTTGTTAAATTAATAGTATTGTTAATAATATTGTATAATTATTATTTACATAAATTACATTTTGGATCTAATAATATTAATAAAAAATTAAATTGAAAATAATAATAAAATATTAAATTGAAAATAATAAAAAATTAATAATTTTAGCGACGGATTTTTAGTCGCTAATATTTTTTAATATTTATGACGACTAACTTAAGGGTTATTTAGCGACGAAAATATTATTTTTAGCGACTGATTTTCCGTCGCTAAATTAGTCGCTATTTTTAGCGACTGTTATTTGTTTTAGTCGCTAATTTTTTGCGACGAGTCAAATAGCGACAGAATAGTCGTCCTGTCGCTAAACGGAATTAGCGACTGAAAATGTTATTTTAGCGATGGAATCTTCCGTCGCTAATTTGCTTTTTTTTTGTAGTGCATATTAATAAAGCAGTATGATTATAAAAAAATATATATATGATAAAATAGTTTGAGCGTTGTAACTAAGTAGAACTATTGCAATTTAAAGTTTATTTAAATACTTTATATATATATATATATATAAACAATGATTAATAAAAATAAATAACATTAAATATGAATTTTATAATTATATCTTTGAAAGTAGGAGCGTATTATAATTATATCTTTAAAAGTAGGAGCGTATGATAATATACCGATTATGTACTCATAAGAAAATAAAATTTAACATATATATATATATATATATAGTGGCCTGATATTTACAAAAAGAACTGAAATGTAAATTTAACTCCCCATATATCGTCAATTTATTTCAAATCCACTTAAAGGAAATAGAAAAATTTACAAGAAAAAGAAAAAGAAAAATATAAATAAAATATTAAAGTTAATTTATCATATATCACATGTTAATTATTAAATTTATGGAATACGCTATATATAAAATATTAAAAGCGCTGGCCGAGATAAGGAGGACTTTGAGGGGCTGAACTCCCCCCCAACCAATAAAAAAAATCTAACTAGTATATATTTGGAGTCCAAAAAAAAAAAACTATGCATTTGTGTTGACGAATATGTTGGAGAGAAGAAATAAAAACAAAGGAGAAAATTCTATATTGATCTAATGATCATTTTAATACATTCTTAATAATATTTATAGTCACATAGAAGTGACTCATGGATTGTTACCGCACAAAAGTGACTTTTGGATTTTTAGCACATAATTAATTACATGTTACATAATTAATTTTACCAACCTAAATTACTAGATAAGGATTATATAATTACTTCAAGTTTATCTTCTCAAAAGAATATACATGGTTTTTTTTTTCTTTTAGAATGACATTTTAACCAAGCGATAGATAGATTGTCAGATAGTAAAGTTAAATATCAGGTTCAGTGATTTTACAATGAAACTTCTTGCACTCAGTTAGGCTTTAAATCCTAATGATTCATTCAGGTCATTCAATATTGAGGATATTTGTAGGTTTACATCTAAATTTTATCCTCAGAAAGTTGGTGATCAAGAAATTCATGCGCTTCAACTTGAATTGCAACATTATAAAAAAAATGTCACCACTTATGCAAACTTTCGACAAATTAGTTTGCTTTCTGACTTATCTGCAGCATTGGTTCGTATAAATAGAGTGAAAACTTATCGACCATTTTTTCAGTTGATTCGGCTAGTGCTAACTCTTCCTGTTTCTACAGCTACCACAGAACGGACATTTTCAACTATGAATCATACAAAAACGGTGATTCGCAGCAAAATGAAAGATAATTTTTTGGCTGATAGTTTGATTCTCTTTGTCGAAAGGGATTTGACTAGAAAAATAGATATAAATCTAGTTATTAAGAACTTTGGTTGTAAAAAAATTTATCGTGCACAGTTAAAGTGGAAGTTTCTATACATTTTTATTAATATACGATAGTTTTTAATAAAAAAAAAAATTTATAATTATTTTAAGTTTCTCTATGTGTACTAATTCTGGCTCTGCTCTTGATTAAAAGCTATTTTGATGTATCGAACTTTAATTGTTAAATTCATGAATATATTAACAATTAAACTCATGAAATAAGATATATATATAGTGACAACGTTTGCATAAATTAAATACATAAAAAATAGAACAAAATAACACGCTGGTTCAATATTGAAGGGAAAATCATACGCATATAATCAAATGGAGGTAACATTAAATAAATGTACCTACCTCTTGTAGCGCAGAAACTAGTTGCAGAAGCGTCTACCAAGATCTCGTTTGTTTTGGTTACTGGTCTGGCTTTTACCCACTCGGGATAAGAGCAACTTGTTCACAATCTAAATGCCCCTGAAAGATAAGACAGAAAACTGTGAGTGGGAACGAGCAGCCTTGCGGCATGTACGTTTTCTCGTTACCAAATTATGAGGACCTCGCCTCTATTTATAGAGGTCCTAAAAGCTAGAGTCCTAACTCTAGTTTGACTCAGACTCTTTCTGAGATAATATTTGGTAATTTTAATTAGATTAAATTACTCAATTTAATCTGGATTGGACCTTTATCCAAATTAGAGTCATGGGCGAACCCAAACTCTATCATCTCCCACTCGCACATGACGGAACGCATTCCAGTCTTAATCTTCAGTTATACTGGCAAATAGATTGTGTGACCAGCATACCTCGAGAGCACTAGTGCTATACACCTGTTAGGGATATATAGCGTCTCGTAAAAACAAGATCCTCTTCTTCACGTATGCCTAACCCTATATTGCCTTCTCACATTCATTGTTTTAACTTATGATCTCATAAAACAATTTTCGTGTTCACTATTATGTTTCTACTCATAGAAACTTTAATAGGCATGCCGGTGAACCACGAAACATTATGAAAGTGATCCAAAGGCTATCTTCCCCTCTTACTGTATGCCATCCATCATGATTCAACTCGCTTTTCTAGTTAGATCCGCCAGGCCTAAATTTTTCCCGGACCTCTTGGAAACTAACTAAGCTAGCCACATTGAACCATATTTCAGGGATAAGTTAAGGGTTCTAAGGGTCGAAATGTAAATGTATATAGGGTCTCACAATAGGGAAAGTTGAGATCATTAATTACATTAAATTCCCATCCCTGTGGTCACTAAAGCACACACGGTATAAAATATGTGTTATGGTGTTCTTTCCTTCCCTTAAAGGAGCGCATGTCTCACATTTTGATAATTTGTATATTAAACACCATACAGAAGCGTAAGGTTGCGATGCACCGAAGCACCCAACTTTAGTCCGCTTACTTAAGGACTACTTCTGACTTTTCAGACAGAACATGGTAGTTACAAATAACTAACCATCGGATTTCATACAATCCTTATTTTGGATCTCAATCCAAAGCATACCACTTTATGTATGTCTTTATCTCGCACCTTAACAAGACTCATCTTGTAATTTCTGCAAGACGGCACTTTTATTTTGAACAGGCTCTCGAGCATTCTCATATGTTCAAAAATCGCCTCATCTTAGTCTTTGCCAACTCATTGACAAAACTAAGGTAAACACCCTTGTGAGTGGGCTACTTCTCTGTCCGACATGCTCAATCTCATATCAATAACAGTAAATGTTTGCACATAAACATTCACACTCATGTATTGCCATCAATGAACTTTGGTTATTATTCGCAAATAATAACGTTAAGGGATTATATAAAATATAACAGTACCAATTAAATTCTATGCAAACCTCGAGATCTAATCTGTCTCTCAAAACACATCTCTCATCATAGGTTTATTCAACGGATCTGCGTGCGTAGAAAAGTACTGTAAGTTCACATCTCTCCTTGTGCAACAATATCTCTCGCGTATTGATACTTAATGCCGATACGCTTAGCTCCACTATAAGCTATCAACGACTGACTGTCACTAAAGACTGTCATTAATACCTCTAAGACAGTTATTCTTAAATGGCTCATAAACCATTTCAGCCAAAACTGTCTCCTGTACTGCAATTGAGGAAGTAACAAATTCAACTTCCACTATTGATAGGGCTACACGAGTTTAATTCTTGTTACTCCTCGAGATGGCACTCTTGCCAAACAAGAATATAAACTTAAGGCGGATTTCCTCTCATCCTTACCTCCTACCCAATCAACATCTCTATATTCTCTCAATGCAGATCATTTTCTTAATAATTGAGAGAATAGGCTGCAGTACCTCTAAGGTATATAAGTATCCTTTCAATTGCTTCCAATGTGCTTTGTCTGGGTTAGATTGATATCTATTTACCATGCCCACTGCATAGCATATATCATGTCTTGTATACAACACTGCATACATAAGACTACCCATGGCACTGTCATATATAGAACATTCCTCATACGTTCAATTTTCCTGACCTCATAGGACACACATTTTTGCTAAGAAACTAATTCTTGGCAATGGGGTAATATATGAGCTTGCAGTTTTGCATATTAAGTCGCTCAAGGTCTTTGTTGATATATTTCTCTCAAGAAATAGACAACAATCTTCTTGAATGATCTCTTGAAATCTTAACTTCAAGAATGTAATATGCATCACTCATATCCTTTGTCTCAAAGTTGGACGATAACCAATCTTTGATTTCATTTACGTACCATTTATCATGTTCAGCTTTAAGTATGTCGTATACATACAATGCCAAAATAATAAATTCATTTTTAGAGCTTTTACTATAAACACAATGATCTTCATCAATCATGTTGAACACATTCGACATGATTATATGATGAAATCTTAAGTACCATTGTGTTGAAGACTGTCTAAGGCAATAGATTGAACACATCAATCAGCAAACCTTATGTTTGCTGCCTTATTCTGATAAAACCTAAAGGTTGGTCCATCCATTTCTCTATTGAGAAAAGCAGTCTTTTCATCCTTTTGATGAAGCTCTTCATTCAAGCTCACCACTATGGCTAGAATGAATCTTATTGACGTAAATTTTACAACAAATGAGAAAGTCTACTCATAGTCAATCTCTTTCTATTGTATGAACCCCTTAGCGACTAGCCGAGTCTTATATTTTTCGATACCTCTTTCAGCCTTTCACTTTACTTTGAGGATACATTTATTCTCAATTCATGTCCTTCCAGTAGATCAACTAGTTCTCAAACATGGTTTGATCTCATGGATGCCAATTCTTTTTCCACTGCTTTAGTCCATTTTTCTCTTATATGGGCATGAAAAAGCTTTTTGAATATTATTATGCTCTTTCTTGTCATGTGGGATAACTAAAAGGGCTTCATTCCAGCTTTCGATTTTAAATCGTCGGCATGAAACACTTATCCTTTTAGATTTTTACAGTTCTGAATCTTGATGAACATGTCTCATATATTCATCGTGATTCATAATGCTCCCACTGGGACTATGTTCCATACTCCCACTGGAGTCAGGAATACTTCATTCTTTGTCTCCCACTGGAGTTAGGAATGCTCCCACTCGAATCAGGTCTCGAACATCCGAATCGTTTGGAGGATGAAGGTCTTAACCTTTTTCCTCTAACTCCCTCCCACTCGGATGGAGTGATCCTAATGGTTCCTCTACCTGAAATTAATAGAAAGTGAAATCTCAATTCACTTCGCCCAATTTAGAAAATGTATTCTCTTAAGAATATGACGTCTAGTGATTCAAATTCCGTCACTGTGCCATTTTCTTACTCACCCATGAAAATGTATCCTTTTGATACTTCAGAATATCTCACATAGATACTCTTCTGCTTCTTGGTCTCAAATTTACCAAATTGAGGTATCATGGACGTAAGCATTATAACCCAAAAGTTATAAATGGCTTAGGTCAACTTGTCGACCAGTTCACAACTCATAAGTTGTGGTAATGACAAATTTAGAGGGCATATAGTTCAGAACATATGTGACAGTCAATAAAACATCTCCCCAGTAGGAGATAGGCAATTTGCCTCTGTCATCATAGATCTAACTATTTATAGGAGAGTCTTATTTCTCCTTTCCTCAACACCGTTTTGTTGTGGATTTATAGGAATGAACAACTAATGTTCAATCCTTTTCATCACATGAAACTTTAAGTTTATCTGTAAGATATTACTGACCTTCGTCAGTTATTAAAGCTTTGATCTTTTTATCTAATTGATTCTCAGCTATACTCATATAAGTCGTGAAGCAACTCAATGCTTCTGACTTGTGAGAATTCAAATAGACATGACTATACTTAGTACAGTCATATATAAATGTGATGAAATAGTAGGCCTCATGCCTTGCCCTCACTTTCATTTGACCACATGCGTCAGAATGGACTATTGTAATGGAAATTAGGCTTTAGCACCTTTTTCAAATGATTTTCTAACTAATTTTTCCCTTTTAGGCAATACTTACATGTAGGCAATTCAAACTTATTTAAATCACCTATTAAACCTTCTTTGACTAACCGACTCATTCAGTTTTGTCCAATATGGTTTAATATAGTATGCCATAATTTCACATTATCCTCATAACTATGTGAAAAATAACAAATTAAAGGAAAATAGTCATGGTCCACATCCATAACCAGAATAAAAATCATTCAAGCATAAGCGTGCACTGTTATCTTCAAAAATAAATTGAAAATAAATTTCAATAAATCAAGAACAGAACCTAAATTTCATAACAAATGTATCTCGATCCCTTGTTATATGGTCCATTGGTTCTGAATTTATCACCCACAAAGGATAAAATTTAGAACTAGATACATAAATTTTTGCTCACTCTTGAGTCAAAATAGTGTATCTTTAAAGACACAATGCAGTCTCTTTGCATAGTATCCTTTTAGGCAATTGAAACATTTCACTCTTGAATTGTTTACCACCCATTTGCCTTTGGACCTTTCATGATTCTATTCCTTTTACTTTTCAGGCTCTCAAGCCTTTTCTTTATCCCTATTGATGAAGCTTATTATCTTGTTCTAATGAGAACTCATTCTATTAGAACAGGACTTTGCCATATGACATTGACCTTAATCATTGTCAGACGACCTCTTTCAAGCTTCAATTAACAAGTGACATCCTCAAATATCTTTTTGCTTATCTATGTGAGTTAGTTGCATTCTCACATGCCACCAACTCTTGGGTAAAGAATGGATAACGGTTTGGACCTACTGTTCATCAGTCACTTATGACTAGATTCACTAAGCTCACTTTTTCTTTCCATCTCTCTTAGATGTTTTCGCATCGAATAATCAGACTTTTCTGATATGTATCAAATTTGGTCGTCAATGATCGGAGCTTATTCAGAGTCACATCTCTGAATTTCTCCTGCAAAGCGATCCACAGATCCATTGCATTTTGATACTTGCGAAATTGTTTAGTGATGTGATGCCACATAGGCATCCTGGTCCTGCTTATGCTGGGATATAGTGTCATCCTCAAATTCAGCCATAACTGAATTTTAGGATTTAAGAGCCTCTTGCTCTATAAGCACATTCTAGATCTTTGTATTCCAGATTTCATAATTATTACTTGGAAGCAACATCCACTAAGATCCTCTGATCTCAAATGGAACAATATTGCACATTATTAGTGGGAGATTAGGCAATACATGCAATTTACTATACACCTGAAATAATAACCTAATAAAGTTTTCTATTAGACTTAAATTCGAAAAGTATACTTAGAGTACCAATTACCTTCTAAGTTCTAATGTCCAACTTTATAGGTTAAGATTTCATGCATAGTAAATCAAAATTATTGGATTACGAAGTTCTTAAACTTATGAGGGATATCTTATTGGTTTTATTTTATTAAGTCTCTACTTAATAAACATGCAAACATTTTACTCATAAAACATCGCAGGGCAATTAACATTTTAAAATAAACACATTTATTAAAAAATAATCAAATGCCATAAGAATAAACTCATTCATTTAACCAATAAACAAATCCAATAATCCTCAAATAAGACACACATGTCAAATAATAATAATAGGAAACATAAATCCTATAAAATCAAACGCTAACTATAATTGACACTCATGTCAACTAATCTAGAAAACTAGATCTCCTCAAGACCTTTACTGACACTGGGACTGATTCTTTGACCAACTTCATCAATTCATAAGGGAACTCATAAGTTCGCTAATGAAGCCATGGACGATGCACTTTACGTCCACTTCTTAATTTCATCACAGATTGAATGTTGCTCCTCAACACTCCTCTTTTGGCAACTCTAGCCAAAAAATTGATGATAGAATTCTTATAAACTCTATCTTCTATGTACCAAGTGGTTTCCAAAAGCTCTCTTAGGACTGGATGATATGCAAAAGAATTAACCAACGCTTTGATTTTATCTCTGTCATCCCTTCCTTAGCTTAAGTCTCCTATCCAAATGCACTACTGCATTTGATCATGCATAGTCAATATATGACGCACAATAGCATCAATATCATCAGCTCGATAAGTCCTCCGCATTCTTATTTTGCTTAATGAACGCACTCTTGCATTTCTCAAAGCAATCCCATGCGGAATTTTCGGAATCATAGGTGTCCTTATCATCATTTCTGAAACACATTACAGAAATTTTAAATGCTTAATACACTCATGTATAAACTCATATGATTGAAACACATTCCAATCAACAAATAAGGACAAAAAATCATAAAAAAATTTTTTCAAAATATTTAAAAATAGAAAACACATTTTCCATAAATATTTTATAATATTTATTTTCAAAAATAAACAAAAATATTCTATGGTCGTCAAAAAATTTTAAAACATAGACCAATAAATCAGAAATATTTTGAAAAATATTTTCGCAAAAAAATGGAGCTGATTTGGAGGTCGGAAACGCCTCCACGCGCCGACACGCGCCGACGAGAGGGAGGGGGACGCGCTCACGCGCCCCCACGCGCCACACGCGCGTCCTCAACTGGCCGGACACGTGTCAACACCACAGTGTGACACGTGTCCAACTATTACTGGTCCACGTGTTGCCCACGTGGCAACATGTGGACACGCGGCAGCCACGTGTCATGCCACGTGGCAGTGACGTGGCTTGACACGTGGCGGACTCTGATTGGTACACGTGGGTCCCCCTTGACACGTCAACATGACACGTGGCAGGTCCCTGCCTTGCCACGTGTCGTCCCCCTATTGGTCCACCTGGCGCCCACGTGGCACCAAGGGACACGTCGGATCCACGTGGCATGACCTCAGTCTGCCACGTGGCTAACGATGATTGGGCCACGTGTCAAGGACGCGTCATTCCTTGACACGTGTTTGCGCGCGTGTGGGCCACCGCCCACGCGCACGCGCCCAACGTGTGGTGGCGCGTGCAAGCCACGCGCCACCTTCCCGGCCTCGTTTGGACTCCGGATTTCGGCCGGCCTGGGGTTTTCGGGGTCTGTGAACACAGTGGAATGGTCAAAAATAAAAATCCCAATTTCTAGACTAGCGTTTCGAATATTCAATTTTATCCCTCGGTTTTCGGTGTACACATACACGGAATTGAGCCAAAATATACACGCATATATATTTTTCACACAAAAAACAAATTTTTGTTGCGTTTCATGCTTCCTAAATCCATAAATTTTACTCATAAAATTTTAGATTGATTTTTAAAGCCGCATGCCAGGACGCAATAAAACGATGGCTCTGATACCAATGAAGGAAAAATCATACGCATATAATCAAATGGAGGTAACATTAAATAAATGTACCTACCTCTTGTAGCGCAGAAACTAGTTGCAGAAGCGTCTACCAAGATCTCGTTTGTTTTGGTTACTGGTCTGGCTTTTACCCACTCGGGATAAGAGCAACTTGTTCACAATCTAAATGCCCCTGAAAGATAAGACAGAAAACTGTGAGTGGGAACGAGCAGCCTTGCGGCATGTACGTTTTCTCGTTACCAAATTATGAGGACCTCGCCTCTATTTATAGAGGTCCTAAAAGCTAGAGTCCTAACTCTAGTTTGACTCAGACTCTTTCTGAGATAATATTTGGTAATTTTAATTAGATTAAATTACTCAATTTAATCTGGATTGGACCTTTATCCAAATTAGAGTCATGGGCGAACCCAAACTCTATCAAATATGGTAAATATTTTTATTTGAGTAGAATAATTAACGAATAGATTTTCCATCCAAAATGAATAGCTCTATTACCATTATAAGTTTGCATTCTTCAATTCTTTTGGCTACTGATAATTACAAGATTGGAGGTTTGATTTAGGATATATCAAGCTGAAGAAGAGAAATTTGTCATGGTAATAAATTAACAATAATTGGCAGCAATCAAATCCGTATGCTTCAAAATCGGAAAATTCTTGATATGGGAAACAAAAAGCATGATTCGAATTCGATATCTCTTGTTACAATTGAACCAGCATTTATTATCGGAAGTCGGTAATGTTCCAACGGGATAATTTTAATTTTTTACGTGAGCTCAGCTATTACAGTGTAATATATATATATATATATATATATATATATAGAAAAAAGTTGGTGCGTAAGTGTAGCATGTGAATGGGCAAGTGTACCCTAATGGTCCATAAAGAATTTTGGGGTCATCTAAGTGGCATCGTTTCCAGGAGAATTGATGCACTGTGATTACTTTTTCCAGTTTGAATGAGCACCGCAGATTCCTTGGGAATGAGACTGATGGGTATTTCTCAATTTTTCTTTCGCATAAAAGTAAATAAAAATCAAGCAAATCCCATTCCTATATATTATTCTCTACTCTCTGCTTCATAATCTCCTTTTCTTAGGTCCCATCACATCTTTTCTCTGTCGCGTTATTTTCTTCATTTATCATGTGTATTATTACAATATCTCCCTATTTATTATTTTTATTATAGTAATATTTTGTCATTTTCAGGTCTCAATTTAAAGGAAAAAAAAAAAAAGAAATTGGAATTTCCTATTCTTCCAAAAATTTTCGAGATTAGAGCTTCCTGTCTCTATCCCAAAGACAAAAGCTACCAGTCGATAAGAAATATTGTTAAGAGCGGAGAAATGAAGATTTAGACATGCAAATTTAAGTGCCCCTTCTTCTTTCTTTTCCTTTTTTTCTTTGTAATTACATCCGTAGAACCAAAAGATAATGAAATTTAAACTTTAATCAATTAAAATAATAGCCCGACTTTTAAATATTTAAAGTGCAGGTAATTTTTTTTTTAATATAAGTTTTTTAAAAAAAAATTACATCGTTTTTAACAAAATTGCCTTTTTATTCTCTCCAAACAATTTTAAAAAAAAAATAAAGATTTATATGTATAGATAGATAGATAGAAAAGGAAAGTTATTAATCTTGGCCCATTTAATATTATTAGAAGAAAAATCAGTCTATAATCCCATAAAAATGAATGAGATATTGCTATTGGGCCAAGTTCGGTTTCTCAAGACTCAATGTTTTACTAAGGTACGGCCGCCCACTAGCATGTCCGGATCCAACTTCCAATTTACGAGAATTAGTTTCATCTGTTATTTATTTAAATTCGACATAAACTTCAACAGAAATTGAATTTCTTTTGTTAGAAAAAAGAATAATGTTACCAAAAACAAAGAAAAAGAAAAAGAAACGATTGACTCAAAAGGGTGCCATCCCATTAGAAAATGAAATTTATCAACCTTGAATATCATACGTCTGAATTAATAGAAACTGATAAAATTGACATTAGGTAAAAAGAAAATAGAAAATCTGTCCCTAATCCCCCAAAACGCTTTCTCATTTGCTTCAGAATACGCTAATGTCATGCAATTATTATACATAAACCTTTTAATTAGACCGTAAAATATAACTTGCAACGCGTAAGATGAAAACACAAACAACAAAATTTCAACTAAAATTGGTGTGGGCCCTCCTCATCTGGAAGGATCCTCCAAAAATTGGCGTATGCCGCTATCTGCTGCGAGCACACGGTATTCTTTAGTAAAAGGCGAAAGAATAGTTCGCTCTGTGCTCACCGCGCGGCTGCGTGGCTAAAGTGGTGCGCGCACTCGTCCTTTTATACGATATTTGCCTGCTCCCCTTTGTTTATTTAAACGATGTGGGATTGATAAAGCACCTAACTCTTACTCACTCCCATATTTATGTCTTGATAAGCACACTTATATTATCAGCTCATTGTTAATATTTCCTTTAATCATATTTGACTTGTTTTTTACAACAAAAAATGGTAATTAAGGACTATATTCAATTCTAATTTGCACAATAGCATATCAATTATACACGAAAATTTGGTTTGTAAAATTGAAAAATTACTCAATTTTTTTTAAATTAAATTAGTTTTTTAGATCTTTATACTAATAGCGCATATGAAACTAATTCTCTAATATATTTGTTGAATTAATGTAAATATTAATCCCAACTAAATCCTAGATGATTTAAAATATTGAATAGAGTATATCAAAAAGTAGTTGCAACTTAATTGTTTATTTTGCAAAATTAAACTGATAAAAAAAAGTAGAAATAAAAAAAGAAGGTTATTTATAGAGAATATACTTAATTATTCCTCTTTACTTATTATTTTAAACCACATATAAAATGTTATTTTTGTTAGGAAGGAGACGTACGGTTGTACACTTGCAAAAACAAGCACAATAAAACCTTCCCCACTTGAATGAATTTACTATAGGAGTAATAGTGAGCAAAATTATAGCAAAAACCCAATAAGGATAAGCTGTCCAAAATATGAATAAATCGGAAAACAAGCCAACACAAAACATAACGTGTGAAGGATAAAATTTACTGCATCTCTTCTGGTCCAAGCGAATGAAATACACTATCAAAAATAATGTCTTACAAAGTTTTCATAGAGTCATAACATGCCACAAACAATAACTCAATTGTAGAAAACCATAAAATAAAAAGATGGCCAAGAATAATGATAGAAATCACCAATTGAAGTTGCTATCCAAAACAATTTGGACAAGATTCTAGTTATCCCAATCTAATTTCCACTTATCGGATCAAAGAATATGTTGCAAACATACATGCTCACCAAAAATCAATCCTCGATCTATCCAATAGTCAAAAATGATGAAACCGGTCACTGCGGATAATAGGCCTGTCAAATTTGGCCCAAGCCCAAAAACCCCACCCAACCCGCTCAGAAAAAACTGACCCAAACCCAACCCAACTAAAATTCTACCCATCTGAACCCGCCCAAAACCAACCCATTAAAATCTTGACCCGTTCGGGTCTACCATCAATGCCCAACGGGCCTATATGCAGTGAAGACGAGGTTGGTAGATTTCAAGATCAAAATTCTCAACATTCAGCACTGCACTTCTTCAAAACTTAACGAACAAACGAACAATCCGGACTCCATTACCTTCAAACTCCCAAATCCCAGCCTCAGACTTGAATATATTATGCGTTTCCTTTGCTGTGTTGAGGCAATACCATGATGGGAGGCCGAGAGGACCCCTCTGGAGAGGCAAGAAGTTAATAGGAAAAGAAGCGCTCTTTGTAATTCAAGGATTAAAGAGATTTAAAGACGATGAAGAGAAGCTTAACAAGTTTATCAAAACCCATGTTTTAAGGCTTTTGAAAATGGACATGATTGCTGTTCTCACTGACCTTGAGCGCCAAGAGGAGGTCTCTTTAGCTACAAAGGTGATTATTTTAATACCCGAGTTGGTTTCTTTTGCTTCGTTTTTCTTATATTTGTTTCATTTTCTAACTGGGTCCTTATTAAAGTTAAAAAAAATATTTTTGATGGATCATGTTGTTTATGCAATGTATTTATTGGCCTAGCATTGGTTTTATGGATGGATTAAATTAGCATGGAGGAGTGTTTATTTCACTACCTGATATTGCTTGTAACTGTTTGATATAATGCTCCAAAGAAATTTTTTCTCCTGGTCACAACTCTGTTTATGAGTATTTAAGGTAAGGTTATAAGGAAAACTTTTAAAATGTGTGGCTAAAAGGGGTGATTATTGGAATACGCTGTTATTAATTTTCGTTATTACTGTTAACTTGTTTCATTTTCTCTATATTGATTAATTTGTTTATGTACAACTTGTCAAATTTCTTTGATTTATGTACTGAGTGATCCAAAACTCCCTCCTGCAATTGGTCTGTGATTGTCCGTTTCTACATAGGTGTGTGATTCATTTCAACTTCTACTGTTATTAATGCATGAACTTCTCTGTTCTTGAGGATCAGATTGTGCCATCTCGGTCCGTTTGGGCCTCCAAGCAGCCCATTGGGTCAACTCAATCCATTTGGGCCAACCCGTCCAACCCATTTAGGTATTTGACCCATTTATAACCTATGTTTTATGATAGTTATTTTAGTATTCGTTATTTTATCGAAATTTATTTTTCACTAAAAAATGTGTCAAATTGACCGATCCACATATCGGCCCATTTGGACCACCTGATCCATTTTGGTCCTGTTTGGGCCATCACCTGACCCATTTAAACCAATATTAATAGTGTTTTTTATATCCCGTTATTATATGAAAAATTATTTTCATTAAAAAAGGCCAAATTTTTAGCTCATGGGTCGACCCAACCCGCCCAACCCATTTGGGCATTTGACCCATACTTTTTAGCCCATTTGTGACCCGCCCATCAATGACCCAACCCAAACCCGCCCAATTTGCCACCTCTAGCGGATAATATATAGAAAAACAATTCACTTTTGAAAACAAAATTTCAACTTTCATTTATTTAAAAATTATTTTTCCCATTTCTAATGAAAAACTATGTATCTTCTAATTGCCTACCAAAAATCAATTTTAGAAAAAAGTGTGAATTTTTTTTTTCTCTTTTAGTGATTGTTGAAAGAATAAATGCTCTTACTGACTTAAAAAAATGGCTGCTGGAAATTTGATATTATTAGAGAATGACATAATTAGCCTTAATAGCCTTAATGATGAGATAAAGAAGTGAGCTTCAATAAACATAGATTTTAGGGCTCTTTACATAATTATACAAAAAAAAAATTGAAAATAACAAACAAAACATAAGCTTTCCAAAATATTTCAAATATGCAATATTTTAAAATCTTAATTTCATTTATACAATTTCTTTTTACAAAAATATTACTTTTATAAAATATCAAACAAAAAACCCATTTTTCTATTTATCTCCTTCACACTTTCCTATTTTGTTTCCTCCTCTCATTTCTCTCGCCGTGTACTTTCACTTCCTACCGATTTTCAGATCACCGAGCAACTCTCCCTCACTTCCGATTTTGAACCCACCGGCACTCTCATTCTTTGTTGATTTGAAGACCAGTGGCTACTCTTCTTCTATCCATATTTGCTCCACATGTTGTTTTATCTCTAACTCTGTACTAAAATCCTTGAAATCTTAATGGTTTTTGCTAATACAAGGAAGTTGCCATGGTTTTCCAGACCATCTGCAATATGCTCATATCTCCAAGTCTTTGCTCAATTTTACCTTCAATTTCTAGATTTTCATCGGTGCTTCTATTTTACTTCATTCTATTGGGTTTCACTTAATTAGTTGTATACTTTAGCTAATTGTATATAGTTGATCTGTTTTCTGCTGGAAATACAATATTCCTATAATTTATTTGTGTTAGGTGAAGAATTTTCTTGATATAATTCCTTGAAATGATGTGGGCGAGTCTTAGTTTTTAAGATATATAAAAGCATATATATAATATAGATGTGTGAAAATATTAATTGTTATGAATAGTTATAAATTCATTTTTCTGGAAAAAAAAAAAGTTGGCTCTGCACCAAATCTGATGATTTAAATTAAACTTACTAAATTGTAAATAAGAAGTCAAATTTATAAAGAAGGAGGAGCATGAATTAAACATATAATTTATTTGAAGTTCCTTTTACATCATTCGAAAATGTATATATATTTTAATAAAAAAAAAGAATTGCAGTTTTAGGTGAGAAACCAAACACATTTGCTGCCATTAGCCATTACTTGAATGTTCTTGTTTGGCCATTTGGATAGTCAAATATTAATTTTAAGTGAAGGAGTAAAGTGTAAATATGAAAATGAAATATAAACTTAAATATTCTTTTATTATATAGAAAGATAAGGAAAGTTTTGCAATCATGGTATGTGGTAAATAAAACTACTGCTTTTGTCTTTATTAGCTCTTGGGTGGAGCTTAATTAGAGTTTTCATTTAGATGTTGAAAGCCATTAAAAGCAACAACTAGCATTTTTATTTTATCATTTGAAATTGTAAATAAAGCTTTTTTTTAATACTCAATCGCTTGTTTGCAGAAACTGATAAAAATAGCACATTGAGGTTTCAAACTTTTTCAGCATCCTTCAACCTTCAGATTTCAAGCTTTCCCAGCCATCATTCAACCTTCCTAGTAATAATAACAATTTTTTTGGTTGGAAATTACTCATGATTTCAATAGCATATTACTCTGCTGTTATTTTGTTAACTATTTTATTGCACAACAACGGATGATAAAATTTGAAATAAAAAAAGCCTCTTTCATTTCTTTGTCCTTTTCATATAATATTAACTATTTTGATAGATGTTATCATAATTTGGTCATTTACCTTTTATATTTTATATTTTAATTAAGTTGTGCCATTTCTTAAAGATCAATATCATATATATATATATATATATATATATATATATATATATATATATATATATATATATACATATATATACATATATACATATATACATATACATATATACATATATACATATATATACATACATACATACATATATACATATATATACATACATACATATATACATATATATATATACACATATACATATTTACATATACATACATACATACATACATACATACATACATACATATATATATATATATATATATATATATATACATGATAACTGGACTATTTGAGCAAAAGACAGGTAGCTCTTCTCCGAGCACGCGTTGCGAACCGGATTCTCATCGCATGTGTTAGGTAACCGGGCTCCTTAAGACATCTGCCATATCAGTAGTTCGATTACCCAAACAGCTTGATATCATAATATGAAAAGTCATCATTCACGGGTATTTTTCAGATATTGTGCAGATTCTAATCCCTTAATGATGGAAAGTATTAAGAATCACTCAATAAATCCTCACAAAATAGGAATCAAGAACCAATCAAGAGATCAAGGTGATTTTCTCCTTTTCAGGATCTTATTTCCTATTTGGTTCAGAAAAAGAGCTCTATATAAAGGAAACCAACAGGTACATTTATCTCTCTCTGAATCCTATATACACAGAATTCCTATTTTTAGTCAATTCACTGACTTGATCGTCGGAGCTTCTATCATCGAAAATCCGTCGGTTTTGTTAAGCTTTTCAGGTGATTAATCCGAGAAGATGCTTAGAGAAATTCAACTATTATCATTTGGTGCGGTGAGCGTGGAACACTCCAAAGATTTCAGTCAGCAATGGATCTTTTTCCAGATTTGCCTGTCTCTGCTGCCCCATCAGCCAACCAGTCCAACGCTGCAGCCCAGCCTCCAGCCAACCTTCTTGGCCAGGTCCTCCAAAATTTGCAACCAGCTCCATCAAAGCAAATTTCTCCACTCCCAATACGATAACTTTTCCCCCAAACACAAGTCTATACGCCGGCAACACCATAAGCACCCATAAATATTCCCACAATCCCAGGCTTAACCCCTCAAGCAGCCCAAACTCTCTTGACCGCCCTGTCAGCTATAGCAGCTCAGGCACCACCAGCAGTACCTACAAACACCCCCATGACAACACACCTCACATAAATACCCGTAGCAACACAATTCCCCGCCCAAACACCACCACCGTTACCGAGCACACTGGCTCCTAGCACCACAATAACTATGACGGCCGAACAGTTTGAAAGAATATTTGAAGAGAGAATGCAGAAGTTCCAAAACCATAATACTTTATAGTATCAGGGCAGTTTTCGATCTCCGCTATATAGGGATATCCTGGCCACCCCTTTCCCACGGATAAGATTGCCAAATTTGCAAAAGTATAGTGGCAACACGGACCCCAGAGCTCATTTGGATGAATTCCACCACACCATGATGGTGCATACCACGGAGGATGCAGCTTTGTGCAAGATTTTCCCCCAAACTCTAACTGACTCTGCTCAAATTTGGTTTCGCAATCTCCCCAAGAACTCTGTTTATAGCTTTGAGCAGTTCAGCGATATGTTCATCACAAAATTTGTTGCTTCCATAAGACCAGCAAAAGTCTCGACTGACCTCATGATGGTTCACCAAGAGAAGGGAGAAGCACTCCGAGTCTATGTGGAAAAATTTAATGCTGTGGTTATGGACATCCAGAACTTAAACCTGGAGGTGGCTATTAATGCTCTCATCTGCAATACCAGGTGCCAAGACTTCAGTGACTCCCTCAGCAAGGAGCCACCAAGCGACTTCACCGAGCTCATGTCCCAGGCTCATAGATATATCCAAATGGATGAAGCTCACAGCCTCAGGTATAATTCATAGATCAGAGACTCAGATAGAGCATTCCACATAGTTCGGGATAGGAACAATGGCGGCCGAGATGATGCCAGAGGTAGAGGGCCCGGCAACTCCAACCGAGCCTTCTTTGTCACAAAGCTAACCTCTAGCGACAAACAAGATGAGCGGTTCACACCCTTGACAACCTCGAGGTCCCAAATTCTGGCCTGGATGTAGGAGAATGAGCGGGTTAACTGGCCGCGCCCCATGAGAGACGATCCTAGTAGAGACCAAAGCCTTTATACTCCTTTCATAGGGACAAAGGCCATCGGACGAATGATTACCGCCAGCTGAAGCGAGAAATCGAGCATTTAGTCCAAAAAGGCAAACTTGAACAGTTCGTAAAGCGTAAAGAAAGGGCGGGCGAGATAGGTCACCATCACCGCGAAGGCAAGGCAATGGAGCTAGTTCAAGTAAAAAGGCTCCAGCCGGGGTAATCCACGTCATTGTAAGGGGCAAGCATTACGATGTGTTCGAAGAGTCCAGGAAGCAAAAGGCAAAGGAGGTATTTTCCTTGGGGGCTAGCAATAACATAGGGGGATATAAGGTAACATTTTTCGAGGCGGATGAAGCCCATGTTCGGACTCCTCACACTGATTCATTAGTTATAGAAGCCCTGATACAAGATTATTTGGTCCAGAGGATTTTGGTAGATACAGCGAGTGTGGTGAATCTTATCACCTTGCAAGCCTATAAAGCATTGGGAATGTCAGCTAATAAGTTAGAAGCCGTGTCAGCTCCGCTCATCGGCATATCTGGGCAACCAGTCAAAGTGGAAAAATCGGCCATGTTAGAGTTGCAGCTCGGGGATGAGGATAGTGTGTGCAATTACAGGAGCTGTTTCATGGTAGTTGATATACCACTCGCCTATAATGTGATCATTGGCCGACCTCTTTTAGTTAGTGTGGATGCATACATCTCTATGCATAAGCTGCTTGTGAAGATTCTTGTACCCGTAGGTGTGGCCATACTTGGGGTAATCAGAAGGCAGCTCGGGAAACTTATGTCACTATGTTAAAAGAGGCAGATTAGGCTTTACCATTAGATGCACTGGATGTCCCAACAACAAGGAATGCCAAACCTGTGGATTCACTTCAGGAGGTGGAACTCTTGCCGGGAAAGGTGGTTAAGATCACTGCCAGTAAAATAAGCAAGAAGAAAGAGGCATTGGTAGCAGTGTTATCAGAATACGAAGATGTGTTCGCCTGGCAACCTTCGGATATCAAGGGAGTTTCTTCCGAGGTAATATGTCACACTCTTAATGTGCAACCTAACTGTAAGCCTATTAAGCAGAAGAAGAGAAATCATGCTCCCGAGCGGCAGTTGGCAATGTCGGAGGAGGTTGACACGTTGTTGAAAAATGGTTTCATAAGGGAGGTGTTCTACCCGGACTGGTTGTCAAATGTGGTGTTAATGAAGAAATCCAATGGAAAGTGGAGGATGTGTGTTGATTTTACAGACCTAAATAAGGTATGTCCCAAAGATTGCTACCCGTTGTCCAACATCGACCTCCTGGTCGACTCTACCTAGGGATTCGACAAATATGCCTTTTTGGATGCCTCTGCGGGATATCACCAAATTCCTATAAATAAAAGCGATGAGAAGAAAACCGCTTTTATCACACACCGTGCTACTTATTGCTACCGGGTCATACCTTTTGGGCTGAAGAATGCTGGGGCTATATACCAAAGATTAATGAACAAGATGCTCACGGGTTAGCTGGGGAGGAATGTATAAGTCTATGTGGATGACATGATCGTCAAAAGCAAAACAGCAGAAAGTTTACCAACCGAGCTCGCAGAGACTTTCAGGATTTTGAGAAAGTTTGGTCTAAAGCTAAACCCAGAAAAGTGTGCTTTCGGGGTGCAGTCCAGAAAATTCCTGGGGCACATGATTTCGAAAAGGGGAATGTAGGCTAACCCAGCAAAGATCCAAGCCATTCTAGAGATGAAACCACCGAAGTCGATAAGGGAAGTTTAAAAACTCAACAGAAGGGTAACAGCTCTGGGCAGATTCATTTCCTTCTCGGCTAAAAGGTGCTTACCCTTTTACAACACTCTCAAGAAAGTGAAAGGTTTTGAGTGGACTCCAGATTGTTAGAAAGCGTTTGAGGAGTTAAAGCACTTTCTTACCACCCTACCTCTGCTGAGTCAGCCACAGATGGGAGAAACCCTGTATATGTACCTCGCAGTTTCATCTGGAGCTTTGGGTTCAGTTCTGAAAAGAGAAGAGGGTAGCCAATAGTTCCCCATCTATTACACCAGCAAGGTTTTGAGAGGCGCCAAGCTGCGATATCCCATACTTGAACAGCTTGCCTTTGCATTGGTAATATCTGTCATCAAACTGCGTCCATACTTTCAGGCACACACTGTGACAGTCAGGACAAACTCAAACCTTAGAAAAGTGCTATAGAAACCGAAAGCATCTGGTAGGATTACTAAATGGGCGGCTCGGTTAGGAGAGTTTGATGTCCGGTATGAAGCACGTTCATCAATGAAGGGCCAAGTCTTAGCTGACTTCGTAGCAGAGTTGCATGCACCCCCACAGGAGCCAAGTCCATGCTCTTGGAAGTTGTACATAGACGGCATCCTCATCCACAGGTGCCGGAGCCGGGGTGATCCTAATTAGATTATCAGGCAACCAACAACGTTGCGAAATATGAAGCCCTTAGCTTTGGCCTATAGCTCGCCATCGAGGTAAAATCAGACTCACTAACTATTTTCTCTGATTTGCAGTTGGTGGTTAGCCAGATACTTGGCAAATTTGAAGCAAAGGACCAGACAATGATCAGATATAAAGAGTTAACGGCCGCACTCCTCTCCCAACTAGAGAAACTGGGATATGCGTGGGCCATTGAGCAGATACCCCGGGCAGAGAATGAGGAGGCAGATGCTTTAGCTAAGCAGGCATGTCTCCAGAACCAGGCATCTGTTTTAGATATCATCTGGTCTATTCTATTGGCCCCAACTCACGAAACATATAAGGTCCATTTGCAAGAACCGATGGATGGATGGCGGCTCCCAATTTCCCAGTATTTAAGTACTGGATGTCACACCCCCATACCCCCGGGAAGGAATATCGGGACGCTACGCGGACTCTAATGCACATATACTCGTACACATGTATACACAAAGGCAGAAGCGATAACAATAAATAAATATAAGAACATCCTTTTTGGGCCAAACATATACTTTTAATAATATATAAACTGTACATATTACAAAAGCTTTATACATATACATCTTCGGTACATATACCAAACAGTTAACGTTTACATAGAAACACGATACTTTCTATCTACATAATGATGTTACTCAAAACATCCAAAAACTCTATCTAATACAAAAAGGATCTCTATAAAAGCTCCTAGTGGCCTTGACCTGCAGATGTGCACCCTCTGATCCAATCCTGAAAACCTACACGGGAAAAACACCCGTGCTAAGCGATAACGCTTAGTGGGGATAAATAGAAACAATTGGCTTCTAACGAAGTCACAAATTTATCATATGCATTGTAACACCCCCATCGCCGCCCCTGTTGGAAGGACGCCGACGGGCTCGCTACCCGACGCTCACTCACACAGATATGCACATGCACAATGCGGAAGCATACATTCATACATAACATACATACGGAAATACGGGTTAATTAAAAACTTGACTTAACATGCGTGCACAGACTGATCATGCAATAACTCACACACACGCAGGCACTAAGCAGAAGCATAAAGCGAATGATAAAACAAAGGAATAACTTAACATAAAAACATACTAACATTTACATTACTCAAAGGTAATCTCAAGATTCTTACATATAATTACAAAACAGTAATACAGAAATACAAAAACTGAAGTACAGAAGCTGAACAAAATACAAAACTTCTAACTCCTACGTGGCCGACCTTGCAGAAGCGCGACGAACAGAACCAAACCTGCCACCTGCACGGAAAGGAAATCCGTGCTAAGCGATAAACGCTTAGTGGGGAGAACACACAAGAGTATGGACGGCCATTCACAATGGTCGCCAAGGCATAACACATTCACAATGGCAAATGCAGCAATCAGAATACATATATAATCAGGCTTGCATATTAAAGGCATTAATCCGAAAACTCATAACCATAACCATATGCTTATGTCAAGAATAGGCCAAAACAAACATAATACAATACACGATACAAGTATCATTATGCAGAACCACATACTATATCACATGCATAATCCTACAATGGTATCAAATATCAGTACCTTACCGTGCGAAGTCACATGAGATTTACACATGCAATTGTCATAACCAAGAACCCATGCATAAACTGACAACCCAATCAAATGCGATACAAGTACATCTAACATACCTTGACATGCCATACACACACTAGCCAAAATCCAAGGGATGACATCCAAAGCACCACATAACCGCTGTACAACTCTAATATATAAATATCATGCCGAAAACACTCTAATAGCGGAGACCGAAGACATAATCACATAACATCACATTAATATCATCACCAAGTAGAAAGTACAGTTAAATCTTACATACTTACAGCCACAACTGCTTAGGTTCACATGCTTATATATAATAAAACCATGCTTGAGTCACATACATGAATACATTAGTCGAATCACATTCAAAGCATTCTGAAACTTATAATACAACACATGACAAGTATGGATAATGGTGTCAGATATAAAATCATGCTTGACATATAAAGACATACATTCCGAAGCTCAAATCCACATTCATATACTTATGAACTGATTCCTGAAATCCTTATCATGCTCATTCGGATATCACATTCTCATAGATATTTCGAAGCGAAACCAAACAACAAAGCACCTGCTGACTCACAATAGTGGATAACGAGTGAACTGATTAGTACCTTACGGGTACAAATCGGCCAAAGGGTACCTTACGGGTACGAATCGAAAACCATTTTATTTGTCATAATTGAAACATTTTACTGAGGGGGGATCTTAAACAAGATCCAAACACATTAAAAAGGATCGCGAAGATCCGCACACATAAAGGGTTCGCGAGGAACCAAACGGGGGACCTGATCAGGGTCCAAACGTCCAAAGGGCTGCAGCTAACTGGACTCTATTAGGCATGCCTAACTATCCACTAGACTGACTCTCGCAGGTCATGCATAAAATAATTCAAGTTTTGAATCGCACAACGCATAAATATATGTACATCATGCATAAACCATAGTACGATAGACATATCAATATGCTCATAAAGTCGGTCATACATCATACAATTTCCATTGCAAAACATAAAACAGTCAACACACTTTAACATTAAACAATTCTAGAGCATGTCAAGAATCAGGTATGAAAGCACTACCATGCCAATGATTATCAATACAAAATCCTAATCATGCATTAGGTGAGGATAACTAAGTATAAATCATGCATAATCCAATTTACATATAAGCATAACGCATTGAGTTCAAAGACTAAAGCATAATAATGCATTCAGACATCAACCATATTATTCAAATAAATTTGGCATAGCAATGTCAATCATACCACATACAATTTATATTATGAAGCATGCAATAGTTCAATCAATCACATTTTAGCACCACTCAATATACTAAAGCATATCAGGAACACATGTGGAATCATGTTATGCCAATGATTAATAACGCATAATCTTAAACGTGGAATGATACAATATACTCTTAAGCATGGCAAGTTATTCTTAGAGGAGGATCTAATCAAGGATATGCATAACATATTTTACATTTTAATATGACATGCTAGGGACAAAACAATCAGAAAGTTAGTCTTCATAATTCCTTCGCATTCGAAATATGACATGCAATACAAATCACAACAATAAGCATATAAAAGTATGAGATGAATCATACAGCAGTATAAGTCCATGCAAGTCCATACAGAAGAAATAGGAAATTCATTTTGGTTGAAACTGGGCTAATTCGAAAAATGGGGCTGAAGGGAGGTCGGTCACGAGCCATGTCACGACTCGTGACTGGCCTCACTGGAGGGTCACGAGTCGTGACTCTATGTCACGTCTCGTGACATGCCTCAACAGGGAGTCACGAGTCGTGACTCTAAGTCACGACTCATGACTTGCCTCTCACAAGGCAGTCACGCGTTGTGACTGGTGAATCACGCCTCGCGATAGCTTCCAGCCGCCGAAGAGTCACGCGTTGTGACTGGGAGACAGAGTCACGCGTCATGACTGGAAGTCACGACCCGTGACTTGCCTCACAAGGGAGTCACGAGTCGTGACTCTAAGTCACGACTCGTGACTTGCCTCTCACAAGGCAGTCACGACACACACGAACACTGGAAACGAAAATTCTATCAGAATCGCGATTTTCCGTTTCCAGCATGCCCAGAATTCAAAGAACTCAACAAAAACCATTTCAATTTGATTCAAAACACTACCCATCTCATCTTACCTTCCAATCGATGTCCCATATAGCATAAACAAGATAATTGCAACTTAATTCAACAATCAAAACGACCAAAATCATGCATAAACTCATTCAATTCCCTCAAGAACATAAACCCTAAAATTTACAGTAAGTTCAAAACCCAAACTCAGTACCTTCAATTCAATCCTT
This sequence comes from Excoecaria cochinchinensis, assembly GCA_947683425.1. NCBI lineage: Eukaryota > Viridiplantae > Streptophyta > Magnoliopsida > Malpighiales > Euphorbiaceae > Excoecaria > Excoecaria cochinchinensis. The sequence goes on along the minus strand of CANTUQ010000101.1, from coordinate 23,886,484 downwards.
ATCATGCATTACTAACACATCTACTCACATAAATCATGCATATACACATGCCAAAACACACAAAGTTCCAGAGATTAAACAAACAGACACATTTACATCCTACGTGAGAATTAGGGCAGAGACATTCAAAATTCACAAACTGAAATTGAAGAACACAGAGCTCCCAAACCTGGAATTGAAGATCCAAAAAATCACACTTTAAGCTTCAATCCTTAATCCTCTACTTGTCCTTAAACTTCTTCTTACAATCCAAAGCTTGCACAAACAAGAAACCCACAAAATCCTTAGTCCAAACCCTAACTGAAGATAAAACCAGTAGAAGAAGAAGAAGAAGGACAGAACGCAGGAACCCTTAAACCCAAACTTACCTCTTCAAGCAAAACACAATCCAAGCCAAACACAACTCCAAGCCAAAAGAGAAAGAACGGAAAAGCAGAGAAAGGAGAAGAGAAGAAGAAGAGGAGGCGTGAGAGGAGAGAACGGGAATGCTAAAATCTGTGTTCCCTCTCTCTTCCTCTTACTTCTTCTTTTTCTTCTTTCAATGCCCACCTAACAAGCCCACTTGGCAACTCCCAATTGGACCACAAAATCCACTTAAACTTTCAAACCAATGCACCATACACTCACATGCACCCAATCCTTTCCTGAATAAATATTTCATGCCAAGGTACCAAACTCATACTTCACTAGATCAATGCCACAACCAAAACACCTTACAACCGTATACCACAAGCACACACTAACATTTCTCTTCTTAACATACTTAATTAATTATTTACCATTAAGTCCTTATTATCCAAGTTCCTCATGCACAAATTACTGAAATGCCCTTGCATTCCCGACTTAGCATACACATTCCGACCAGGGCTATTTTGGGGTGTGACATGCATATACACCCAATCTTATAGCATATAACTTTACACTTTATTATTGATCATGTACAAATATCATAATATGGCAAAATAATGTCAATGTTATGCTATACTGTATTCATATACATATACCAGTCTCTACTTTATCTCTCGTACACTACCAAAATATACATTAGCCTGAATTCTCAACAATGGTGGATACGGGTATTGTACTGTAGATACTAATAAACAATATCAAACTCTAGAGACCTAACTCAAAATGAATACTCTGGGTATTCGTCGTTAAACCAATTAACGTCACTATGGCAGCTGCACTCTAACCCTTTATAAGCATGCTTGTCTATCCACTACTCTGACCATTCAGGCTTAACTCACACATTCGGCACATATCACTATCCATAATCACTTATTCGAGTATACATGTTATCAATTCATTGCATAAACATATAAATCATACAAAGCAAGACAAAAGAAAACCATTTTCAAAAATAGAATAGGGCGAGAAGGGGTTCACTATTGCGATCGCGATAGAAGCCAGGTTCACTGTTGTGATCGTGATAAGAAGTTGCGCTCGCAACAAGAAGTCGCGCTTGCAACAGAAGCCAGATAGCATAACGACTCTATATACTATACTTAAATACATTACAACAACTCAAGCTTTATAACAACAATCAATATCACAAGGCATGTCATGTTCAACACTAACTCTTATGCCGTGGCATTACTTACCCAGATAGCTAATTTTATAATCATTTGGTAAACCTAAACATGCATGGTAAAGACTCCGAGAATGTTTCGGTGTAATACGGGTTCAATTCGGGAAGAAAAACACCTAAAAATATACAAATTAGTTGAGGAAAAAGGTGGGGAATTGATTAATGTCAACCATGGGCTCTAAATCAAGAGGAAAATCACTCTTATGACCTGCTCTGTCGCGCTCGCGACAGAAGGCTCCGTCAGGAACCTTCACGAGACTCCTTCTGACCTCTAACTTGTATCGTCTAAACCGACCTCTAAACATCATTTTTAGGCAAAACATCCTCTTAACAATTGTTCCCTAGGAAGTTAAATTTCAAATGGAATAAGTTTCAAGTCAAATAAACATCTACAACTTGAGATATGATCTAAACAATCCGAACTGTTCAAATGAACCGGCCAAAGTAGAGACACCTCTGTATTGGCCAATTTCTAGGGTCTTAGAGCAAGAATTTGCTCAAGATCATTTCTGAGACTTTTATAGGTATTGATTTCATGGTTCTAATGGCTTAATAATCACTCAATTTAGAGGTCTATAACTCTACTTATGATAAAAACACTTCACGAAGGTCAGAGATAAAATGAATAGGATTTACCAAAACCAAACTTTGTCATCAACACACACTCAAGTGATCAAGTCACATACTCATAAGCGTATATACACACTTATATCATAAATATATATATACACATATACCACAAAACACCGCAAGCAATCAAAATGAACCGAAATTAAAATCACACACGATCCCGACCTCTAGGAAGCTCAATCTCTGTTCTCTACTTGTTTTCGATCTTCTCCTTCCCTTTATCCAATTTCTTATTCACAGCTTCAACAAAATCATATAAAAACACTTGAGTTAAACTTTTTCTCACTTTAGATCAAAAACAGAAAGAAAAAGGAGGTCAGATCGGAAGACTAATTAAACTAACCTTGTCAAGGACCTACTCTACCCTTCACAGCTCTCTCTTCAACTAACCCAAAAAGGCTTACTTGAAGAGCAAACCAAAAGAATAAGAAAAGAAACAAAAGAGATAGCAAAGCAAGAGAGAACGGCAAACCAAGGGAGAAAGGAAGAAGAATAAACCAATAGCAAAAGCAACGTGGGACAAAGAGGAAGAATGGAGCAGCTGGTCAATGCTGATCCAAAACCAATTAAACCCACCTAAATGCCACTAACCTCATTAATACATTAATTAACTTAAAATAAAACTCATGCTACATGTCCACTCCCTACAATGCCCCTTGTCACACTAATATAAGCAAAACATATAAGTCTCTTGCCATATGTCATACTCTCTTATTACCACATGTCAGACTCCTACGATGCCACATGTCAAAAATCCTAAGTAAGCTGACTGTCCGCTGGAGGGTTCTATCGCGCTCGCGATAGAACTCTCACGCTCCACACTTAATTTTTCGAATAAAAACTCTGTAATTCTTCTAGGGCCAGTTCAGGGTGTTACACCGGATCTCTTCTAAAGGATCAGGTTCAAGCTCGAAAAGTAGTTCGACGATTTAGCCATTACGCAATTCTAGATGATCAGTTGTACAGGTGATCTTTCTCAGCTCCTTGGGTAAGATGCTTGAGCATAGAAGAAGGTGATTATATATTAATAGAGATCCATGAAGGCATCTGCAGAGCACATGAGGAGGCACTAGCGGTAGCTTGGAAAGCCTCGCTGTAAGGGTATTATTGGCCAAGCATGGAGAAGGATGCAAAATAACTAGTCCGAAAATGTGATAAGTGCCAATGGTTCGGCAATCTAAATCATCAAAAACCTACTTCTCAAGTCCCAATACACAGTCCTTGGCCATTTGCTTAGTGGAGAATCGATATTGTAGGCCCTTTTCACTTGGCAACCGGACAATGAAAATTCTTAGTGGTGGCAGTGGACCACTTCACAAAGTGGGTATGTGACACGCGCCGAACCTCGTGGGCTTCCCGAAGGCCCGCTCTTAGGGCTTCCGAGAGAGGTTCATGAAAACTTGTAAGGTATTTACAAGTGCGTCTATTTTGGGCAACAAGGATGTTTTTTGGAGTCGCCACCCAATAAAACATTGAAAAAGTTCATCAAAACTAAGGGCGGAATACAACCCCCATTGTAAATAAAATAAAAATTATGCATAAATCGGGATATTCATTAATGGTGAGGACATTAGTCCTCACATGCATATTATTATGAAACGATTTTGATGTGATGATTTTGGATGGGAAAATTGAGACATTGGTCCCATTTTTATTTAGGAAAAATACCAATTTAATTAATAAAAAAATATTTGTGATTTTCTTTCTAGCGGCCCTAAAATAAATGATTTTATACAAAAATATACATGGCAAAAGTAAATATAAAGACAAACAAGTAAATATTATAAACAAATAAAATAAATAAATAAACCAAACGAGCCTTCTGGATTCCCCCCCGTGTGCTCGCAAAAATGCCCAAGCAAAAAATGAGTTTTGACATAAAAACAAAACATAAAAAAAAATAATGTTAGTAATTAAAAATAATTAAATCAATAAAATATACCAAATAATGAATGACAAATCAAAATAAAATAAGATGATATGAAAAGAATGATAATTGAATTAAAATGTTAACAAAACAAAATAAATGGAAAAAATGCAATTATAAATGACAAATTAATTAAATGATGTGAATAAAATAAAATATGACATGTCGATAAAATTAATGTATGAAAATATGAATATGACAATAATAATAATAATGAAAGTAAATAAATAATAGAATAAACAAAAAATATAACATGTAACAAATGACAAAAAGAATGATAAAGATTAGTAAATAAAAGAATGATGAAAATAACTAAAACAATGACATGATTAATTGATGTGTTCATAAAAATGATTAACAAAAGCAAATTAATTAATTATTTACATGCTGAAAATAATAAGTGATCAAAGTGAAATAAATTATTTACATGTTAAGAATCAAAATAAGTCAAAATTCACATGAATAAAAATATGATCATATATAAACAATTAAATAGAACAAATATAAATTCAATTTAATAAGTAAATAAATGAAAACAATAAATAAATAAATCAAAACAATAAATTATACATGAATAAATTAAATATAAATAAAAAAAATAAAATAGAAATTGAGCCTACAATATTTACCCTCAGAGTCGGATTCGATGAAGGTAAAAGATGATTTGATTTCCTTTGTTTGATGATTTGCTATATTAGAGTTCAATACGATGAAAACGTTGGAATTTTATTACAAGGAAAATAAGCTTAAAAAAACTAAAAAAAACTCTTTGAGAACAAAGAATTAATTTCTTTGCTCAAAAGAATTATTTTTATTGATCAAACCAAAAAAAAACCTTGAAAAAATTTAATGGAAAAACAAATGAAAAACAAAATTGAATTTTGAAAGTGAAAATTAATCTCTTATGTTTATGGAGAAAACAAAGAAATTAATTTGGAATAATCAAGAATTGAAAATCAATTTTCAATCACCATTAATTCTTATTAATTCAAAAAAGAAATCTGAAATTTTTGGAAGAAAAATCAAAAAATAAGAGAGGAAACCCTTGAAAAATCTAATGAAAAGAATTATGGAGGCTCCCCCCTTTAGGTTTTCATCCTAAAGTATTTAAAGGATAAAAAAAAGAGTGATGCCCTAATTCAATTAAGGAAAATAATTTTATTTTAACATAAATTCCTTTATTTTTGGGGATAAAATCAAGCTAATTAATTAATTAATTATCAAAAAGAATATTTTAAAATTTTATTTGGACTCAAAAAACCTTGATTTAGGGTGAAAAAAATCGAAAAAAGGGGTAAAAAATCGTAAAATAGTTGTTCCAAGCCCTTTAGCGACGCCAGGGGGAAGGGACGCCCGTCGCTATTGAGTGAGCACCGTCGCACGTGGCGGCGCTGCTCGATTCCGCGCGCTCCAGCGTGCGGTGCGGTGCCCAGTGCGCGCAATGCTGCGCGCGCGCTTTAACGACGCGCAGCATTGGCGACGCTGCGGGTCGCCTCTTCGCGCCCAGAGCGCTGGACGCCCGCGAGCCGGGCGCCAGCGAGCCGCCGTACCCTACACTCGCGATCTGAATTTTTTTTTTAATTTTAAATTGACTAAAAGCACTATAATTTTAAGCCCCCATTTTCCAAAATTAATTTTTTAACATATATATTTTTTTATTATTTTTCAATTTTTCACTCTAAAATGCAAATATTTACGGAAATCACCACTTTTAACCTTTTTGCCTGTGACAAGGCAATTATCATCATCGGGTAATTTCGATTTAGGCTAACTCAGGACTCGGTGTCTACAGGGTAGAAGCAGAACCCTTAGCAACAATCACCCCGGCGATTATTATTAAGTTTGTTCAGAAGTCCATCATTACAAGGTTCAGGATCCTGCACTCCATTATAACGGACAATGGCAAACAGTTTGATTGTGTAGCATTCAGGAGATATTGCTCGGAGTTGAAGATCCAGCTTTGCTTCGCTTCGGTATACCACCCGCCGTCAAACGGCATGACCGAGGTAACTAACCGAACCATTCTTGCAGGACTGAAGAAAAGACTTGATGCATTAAAAGGTCTCTGGGTAGACGAACTTTACAATGTTCTGTGGGCTTACCGAACATCGCCAAGATCGGCAACGGGATTCTCACTCACATACGGGATAGAGGTTATTATTCTTTGTGAAATCGGTATGCCAAATATCCGGACTTCGAGTTTTGATGCTGAGAAAAATGATGCGAACCTACAATGTCAGCTGGATAGACTAGAGGAACAAAGGGAGTTCGCTCAGATACAATCTGCCGCCTACAAGCAAAGAATGCCGTCCTATCACGATCGGAACATAAGACCGAGGACGTTCAGAATCGGACAGCTCGTTCTCAAGAAGGTGTTTGCATCCCAAACATCTACGGGAGTGGGAAAGCTAAACCCTAACTAGGAAGGTCCTTACTTAATACATGAAGTCAGGGGTGGAGCATACAGGTTAAAGGACTCATCTGGAAAGATACTTCCTCATTCATGGAACGTTTCAAATTTGAAGAGCTATTATCAGTAATCTCGGATCTGCAGCTCGGCTTTACACTCTTATCGCTCACTCGGCTATTACGCCATCGAGCATTTCTGTCTAGTATTGTATTTCGCTTAGCTCGGCTTTATCGCCATAAAAACAATTGTACTAGCTAAAATACCAATAAAAGAGGTATATTCATGGAAAAACTGTGTCTTTTATTATGTTATCTGCGATATGGTTGTTCTAACTCGGTAATTTCGCCATTGAGTAACCAAATGTTATTACAATAACAACATCAATTATATCGCTGTCAAGGCATACATCCTCATATTCAGCAATAAGATCGTCTATATCGCTCACTCGGCAATAACGCCATAGAGCATTTTTCTTTTGGCTAAGTGTCGTTTTTTGATAAGTACGGCTACAACGCCATGAAAGCCGTTAATTTCTATAACTTATTGCAAAGCTCGGTTATATTGATATCACAATATTTGCTTTAGCATTTCCCGAAGAGCTCGCTTGGCATTATCGCCACATGAGCATCGGTTCAATTATCAATTGACTTTATTAGCAATGATGACATTATCAAAATCAAAGTACTTAATAATCGCTCGGCTGTGATCATCATTCATTCCGCGTTATTGTTCGGATAAACATATAGCCTACTATTTTATTTGCGCATGGATGTTAAATTGATTGTGCAGTACGGTTATTTACGATAACAGTTTAAAGAGATCGGCAATAAAAGAAAATTCAGATTTTATTAAGTCGAAAACAATACAAGACTTGTCTATTCATCCGGATATACTTCGTCCAACCAAGGCCAGTCCATATCGGGATATCGCCCTTTGACAGCGTCAGAAAGTTTCTGACTATACACAAGACACTTATCAACAGCTAACTCCAACGACTTATAATTCAGCTCGGAGTATTTTTCTTCTAGCTCGGCCTTCGCCTTGTTAGCCTCCTCGAGCTCTATCTAAACTTTCTTCAGCTCGGCCTTCACCTCAGCCCTTCCTTGCTCGCTCACAGCCACCTTTTCCTCAGCTTCTATAACTTTTTGCAGCGCATTGGTGGCTTTGACCTCGGCCTCCATAGCCCGGTTCTCATTATCCTTCAACTTAGCCTCGGCGGCATTAGCTCGAAATCTCTGCCCAGCCACAGACTGCATCTCCTTCTTCCAGGCCATAATCAGCCTATTCATCTTCGTAATGATAGCTCCGCCAATCATTGAACCCTGTGAGGGAACAGTCGAGAACTCAGAACATTTGGTATGATAATCAAAACAAGCCAAAGCACAAGCTGAGAAAAGTAGCTCACCTCAATTTGATGCCTCTTGATAACAGCGCTCAACTCCTCGGCATTACAGTGCATTAACGGTGAATTCCCCTTCGGAGGACAGACAATTTGATGCATAAAATCGCAATAGGCAGGGTTATCATGGGAGTAATCGTCCCCTTCCTCCGCCCATATGACACATATATCATTGGTAGGGCTCGCATATTTCTTTTTTCGGGCTTGGTGCCCGATGCCCCTGCTCTTGCATTGTCCTTAGGGGATAGGGGCTCGAAAGTTGTCTGATGTTCAGCTAAAGGAGCAGCCGCGGCTTGGTTCATGGAGGGAGCATCATCTAGCAAGTCAATTGGCATCGACCTAGAGGCCGGGGCTGACGTGATGGGGCTATGGGAGGAGGCTGCTGCAGGGTTCTCCTGCGAAACATCGATAGGCATTGGACGGGCATGTGTTTTCTACCTCTTGGCCTTTATCATCTCCACCATGCTTGGTATCTCAGTCCTCTTCATTTCTACAAGAAATCGAACAATGAGAAAGTATTAGAACAAAAGAATTGATAAAGAAAAATACCTCTTCTATGACGTCGAGACGATTCTATTCGGTCCAAGCCGAACATGAGCTGATCCCTTATATCGATCTTGTTCGGAGCCAGAGCCCTCCATCGGGTTAGAGTTCGCTCTTCCTCATTGGTGAGAAGAAGGGGGTTGTCGTTCTTATTTACATACCGACCCCAGGTTGTTCGAAACCTAAAATTATTGTCGCTCTCAATAACGAAGAATCGGTTCTTCCAATTCTTCAGAGATTCTGAGTTTCCCTTGAAGACCCCATAACCAGCTCGGGCATGGACATAGTTGTGATCCTCTATAGTGACTCGGAGCCTAACCACGTGGGTAGCCTGGAAGAGCCGAACTGTCAAGTCGATGTCATTGTCCGTTGCCCACATTTGCAAGGCAGATATAGTTCGCCAAGCGTTTGGATGAATTTGGCCCATGGTTAAACCATAGTAATTCATCAGTTCGACTTCAAAAGCTATCGGGGGAAGGCTCATTCCAGCCTCGAAATCAGCCTCATAAATGACTATGGTCTTTTTTCCCGAAAACTTTGCATTAGCTCGGATGCTGGCCCCAGGTACCCAAATTCTATACCTTTCAGGAATCCCCAAGCTCTCGTGCAGCTTTACCATCTCGCTGCTCTTTACGATCGAGCTGATGCTTCCTATTCAGGGATTCCTCCTGGGTTCCTTCTTCTTTGATGGATCTGACTGGCTGGTACTAGGAGGCTCTAGGATATCATCATGTAGAAGGCCCTCCTCCAATCTCACCCTCTCAGATGAACTCTCAGAATCACATTATAAGAAAGAAGAAGAAAGATAATATACTAACCTGAAATCAGAAGGGAATAAGAGAAGCTACAGAAAATGCATTATTAGAGACCTAAATGGAGGCCAGATGCAGTCGAAATCGCACAAGAGAGAAGAAAGCAGAAAAAATTAAAATTCCTAAGCAAAACGAAAGTGGAAGAGAGGAGAAGGTATTGATATTTATAGGAAGACTGAGCCACTGAGATGCGGACAGATGGCAAGCATTGATTGGGTGACCAGGAAATAATAACTCCCTGCGCGGTTGCTGAAGAGATGCCACCAACTCAATGCCTAACACAGCCGTCGGATTACAGTAAACGAAGCGCCTATCCACACTTTTTAAGGAGTCACGCGTGCAGTTGTTTTCAAAGCCCCGTAAGTTGATGCTCACGCGCCCTCTTCGTGTGCTAGTTTCAATGCCCTAATGACATAAATGTCATCGATTGGGGGGGGGGATAGACTTATGATAACCGGACTCTTTGAGCAAGAGATAGGTAGCTCTTCTCCGAGCACGCGTTGCGAACCGGATTCTCATCGCATGTGTTAGGTAATCGGGCTCCTTAGGGCATATGCCATATCAGTAGTTCGGTTACCCAAAAAGCTCGGTATCAGAATATGAAAAGTCATCATTCACGGGTATTTTCCAGATATTGTGCAGATTCTGATCCCTTAATGATAAAAAGTACCAATAATCACTCAATAAATCCTCATAAAATAGGAATCAAGCACCAATCAAGAGATTAAGGTGATTTCCTCCTTTCAGGATCTTATTTCCTATTTGGCCTAGAAAAAGAGCTCTATATAAAGGAAACCAACAGGTACATTTATCTCTTTCTGAATCCTATATACACAGAATTCCTATTTTTAATCAATTCACTGACTTGATCGTCGGAGCTTCCATCATTGGAAATCCGTTGGTTTTATTAAGCTTTTCAGGTGATCAATCCGAGAAGACGCTTCGAGAAATCCAACTATTATCAATATATATATATATATATATATATATATATATATAGAGAGAGAGAGAGAGAGAGAGAGAGAGAGAGAGAGAAAGAGAGAGTTTTGATGTCTTGTTAATTTGTTCTAACTTTTTCAGTTATCATCAATTTTCATATGGCTCTTCTGGTTTTGGCATATCTGTCTTTTGGTTTATAATGGATTATAGTGCATGGTTTTGTAGTTTTTACGAGCTTGGTGATTTATATAATTGTTTGTTGTGCATAACTCCCCTGTTACTCTTTAACATTTATACGGATGATAGTGGTTGGGAGGTTAAGTGCCTGAATTGATTTTGACAACTGTGTGATATGTCCAATTGTGGTAGCATTTTCTTAGCACTGTGTGATATGTCCCAGTTAATGCTTAGAAGCTGATATTTAAAATCAGATGCTTGTTGTGGTTGCAGATTTTGACACCTGCTTCATGTGCTCTTATTAGCTTTCTTTTTATTTTTTTAAATTCCTTCTTATATGTTTTTTATCCGCAGCTTGCTGCATCTTATTTGCAAATGAAGAATTAATTGTAGGAAAATCATTAAGTGGACAAGATATATCAACGGAGCTTGTTCAAGTAGCTAAACAAGTTCATCTCAGTGCCAAGTCTCTTGATATCTCACCTGGCCTATCTAAAGTCATTTCTAAACATCAAAATTTTCATCTTCGTCCTCAGGTATTTAATTTATATAAACACAAAGTTTATTCAATTTCTGATAATTACAATCTATAATAATCCAAAGTAGACCCTAGTAGAAGTATAAGGATTTTTCATTGGAAAAAGGGTATTATTGTAAATGTGCAAGTAAGAATTTGGATTTAATTTGGACTAAAATGAATTTGGTATTAAAGACTTAAGTGAAAGAAATTATTTTAGTGAGTGGATAGTAATTGAACAAGGATCAAAGTGATATTAGTCAAGGATGTTTTAGTTCAACTAATAGGAGATTGACACCTAGAGTGGATTTGGTGGGGAGTAATTAATGAAAGAAGAAAGGAAAGCAAAGAAGAGAGAGAGAGAGAGAAAATCTTATTTCTTTTCCCGTTCCCTCTTCCCCCTGCGTGGCTTCTTCTTCTTCCTCTTCTTTCATTTCTTGCTCCTCATTCCTCCTTTTTGGTTGGATCTTCAAGGTTTGAGCTTGGATTTTAAAAGATTGAGAGTTTGATTGAAGAGGTAAGTTAGTTTTATACAGGGTTTCTTCGGTTTTGAGATGAGTTTGAGAAAATGGGTTAATTGAGTTGTATGTTTTGATTATGTGCAAGAATTTAAAGAGGGGGGGAAGAACAAGGGAAAAGAGAAAGTTGGTTCTTGAAGAAGAGTGGCTTAAAGCTGCAATTTTGAAGGTTTGGGAATTTTTATGTTATTTGATGAATTTGTGTTTGGTTTTATTTTGGAAATTTTAGAGTTAGTAAATGTGTTTTAATACATGTTTGAGATGAGTTTTGAGTATATGTTCAACATGATAGAAGTTATTTTTTTATATGATTATTGATAGTGGATTTGTATGAATTTAGAGTAAATTCTAGGTTTGATAATTTGGTTGAGCCTTACTTGTTAAATTAATTATTCTATCTAGTGTTATTTATTGTTAATATGCTTTTTAGCATGTTTAGAATGCATATGATAAATGGATTGAATTTACATGCATGATGGTAGATGGTTGTGTTGAGATAGAAATGGAGATTGGTAAGTAGGCATGTTTGAATTCTGCAAAATCTGGGTTTGGTCGATTTACACGGCGGTAAGGGATCCCATACCGCTGTGTGATCGCATTCTGGAAATGTGACTTTGTTTGTCCGTCCAACCACACGGCGGTTAGGATATTCCTTACCGCCGTGTAATTGCTCTCTGGATTTGTTCAATTTGTTGGCTCGGCTTGTTACACAGCGGTTAGGTTTCTTGACCACCATGTAGGACGTCTTACACGGCGGTAAGGATTTGCCATACCACCGTGTAAACCCTGTTTTTCCCCATATGTTATTTGTAATTGAATCCTTTGCAAGGTGTCTCACTTATAGGTTATATGATCTTGAATAATAAGGTCTAATGATGGTAAATTGATATGTATATGATTTGTATGTTTACTCAATTGATTGGTTAATACATGAAATATATGGTTATGCTTGAATTATATTCTAGTATGTGGTTATAATTGGGATCATTGTTAGAGTTAGTTGCTAGTCTGAATGGTCATAGTAGTGGATCAATAAGCATGTTTATTAAGGGTTAGAGTGTGAGTGCAGCTGCTACATGTTGGCCCCATTTGGGTCTTATAAGTCAGCCCCGCTTGGGTCTATATGATTTGAGACTTCGGTCTCCCCTTCTACCTTCGGGTATACATGATTCGAGACTCATGTCTTTATATGCTTTTGATACTGTGTCCTATCAGTATCAATAATACCCGCATCCACTATTTATTATGTAATCAGGCTAATATATATTTCTAATGATATGAGAATGGGCATATGCTACATGTTTATGTACATGAGATGACAAGATATGATGTTTTAATGTGTTTATAGTATATTGATATTTTAGTTGCTTTATACTTGTGTGTATGCACATGATGAATAAGTAATGTTATATATATGTGTGTGTGTGTGTGTGTATGTAGATGACATGATGTACAAGAAAAAAAAATATTACTTGCATGTTATGATGTTGTGCTAAGCTAAATTATTTATCCTTGTGGTTATTTATATATGAATATCTCTGTCTTGTTTTGTGTTCCTCCCCACTAAGCGTTATTGCTTAATACGAGTATTTTTCAGTGTAGTTGACAGGTTCAATTTCGGTGTGGAGCATCTGCAGGTTGGCCACTAGGAGTTTCAGATGTAGTCCTTTTTGTATTTTTGCTAGTATTTTGTATAGTTATATACATGTTTTTGTAAAGAGTATTATGTTTAAGTCTTTGTAACTTTTTTAAAGGAATATTTCAGTATATGAATATGAAAAGGGTTTCAAAAATATATTTTTGTAATATTTATATCGTTATATTTATATGAAGATTTTGATCTCTTTTCGGTTTAAATGTACTCATTTCTGATTATATGCACGTTTATATGTATTTGTGTGCATAGTGCTTTGGTATCCTTCTAAAGGGGGTATCGGGGTGTTACACAATCTAATTAACGTTGAATTAATTTGAAATAATTTGCAAATATAATCAATCCCTTGAAGAAGATGGGAGGTTGTATTTGCTGATGGCACTTAGGCCCTTGCTGATACTATATTATACTGCACAGGGTAAAAAAAGAAAACACAAAAATGAAAAAAGAAAACACATTAATTTAAAATATATTAGGCGTATACGGTGCATATACTCAGAGTATACGCATATAAATATACACATCAAGTACACATCTAATATACAGACAATATACATCTAATTTGCTCAGAGTATACAGCAAGTTCCATCTAGTATGCACATAATATACATCTAATATACGAACAATATACATCTAATTTACTCAGAGTATACAGCAAGTTCTATCCAATATATGCACAATATACATCTAGTATACAAATAATATACATTTAGTACACTTCTAGTATAAGCACAATATACATTTAGTATACGTACTATATACATCTAGTACACATTTAGTATACGCACTATATACATCTAGTATACGAATAATATATATCTAGTATACGCATAATATATATCTAGTATATGCATAATATACATCTAGTACACATATAGTATACGCACAATATACATCTAGTATGCACATAATATACATCTAGTACACATCTAGTATACGCATAATATACATCTAGTACGCATCTAGTATATGCACAATATACATCTAGTACACATCTAGTATACGTACTATATACATCTAGTATATGCACAATATACATCTAGTACACATTACTATATACATCTAGTATACGTGTAACATCCCAAATTAGGGTCTAGAAGGATTTGCATGTTTAATTGGATTATTAAGGGTATTTCGGTATTTGTGTAAGTGAAATTTGAATGAATTGAGGACTTATTTGTAAGAGTAATTAAAGTTTTAAGTGAAAGAATTCATTTTAGTGAGTGTTGGTAATTTGGTAAGGACTTATGAGAGAAAAACCAAGGACTAAGTGGTAAAGTCAAGATATTTGACTATAAGGACCTATTGGAATGTGGCATGTGGCTTGAGTGGTTGGGGGCATTTAATGGGATTTGAAAGAAAGAGAGAGGAAAGGGCAGAAATTCTAGTTTCTTCCCGTGGAAGCCAAGTTTGGCTCCTCTTTCTTGTTCTTCTTGTCCTCTTCCTCTCTTCCTCTTTCTTTTCTTTTCTGTCCTTCACTCTTGCTTGTGTTGGTCTTCAAGAAGTGGGTTAGGGTTCTAGAGATTAAAATATTTGAGTTGATTTGCTTTGACGAGTTAAGTAGTGTTGGTTCTTTCTTCCTTCTTTCGTCTTCTGCTTTGGCTAGTTAGGTTTTGAGTTTTGATTCAAGTGATTTGGTTATTTGCAAGTTCCGGATAAGAGGTTGGACAAAGGGAAAGAGAAGGTTCAAGCTTGAAGTAGAGGAGTAGGTTTGAGCTACAAAGTCAGGTTTGGGAGTTGTCTTGCCCCTTTTCTTGTTTGGTTTCTTGTTTGAGCTTTCGATTTTCTGGAAAGTTTGAGTATTAATATGTAAATACATGTGTTTAGTAGAGTAGTGAATATGGTTTGAAATGTTAGGGTCGTGATGGTTTGCATGTCAGCTTTGAAGTGAATGAGCATGAGTTTGGGATGAATTTCTGGGTTATGTTGAAATGTTGTAATCTCAAGTTATGTCATTCTGTTGTGCATTATTATGGTGCAAATTGAGTGGTTATGATCATAAGCCTATTTTGAGTGCATTGGAGGTATAGCTTTCATGATTTTTGCATGTTAAATGGTTTTGGGTAAGGTAGCATTGAAATTTTGAGTTTCTGGAGATCTGAAAAATGCGACTCTGTAGCGAGCGCGACGGAGCCGGGTGATTCCTGCATCTCGTGTCAGCCGTGCGAGTCGTGCAATGATGTTTTGCTCCGAGTCGTGAAAGCCAGCACGACTTGGAGAGGTGTCTGGCTCTGTGACGAGTCATGACAATAAGCCAGCATAACTCGACATGTGAGGCTTGTCACGAGTCGTGACGTTATGCACGAGTCGTGACAGCTTCCTGCGAGAGGTTGGCTTCATCACGAGTCGTGACGACGGGCACGAGTCATGACAGTGAGCCCATATCACAAGTCGTGACTCTGTGCATGACTCGTGACAGCCTCCTCTCTTGCAGCGCGATTCTGGCTACTGTCGCGAGCGCGATAGTGACCCCTTCTGCCTGCCCTGATTTCTGAAATGATTAATGTATGGTTCATGTTTTACTTATGCCTAGTTGATATCACTGTTCTAATTTTGTATTAGTGATTAAGAATACGATGGTGTTTGACTTGTGATTTTGGAATTGTTTAGTGATATGTTATGAGTGAGTGAGTTGAGCCTGAAGTGTCATAGTAGTGGATAGATAAGCATGCTTATAAAGGGATAGTGAGTGCAGCTGCCTATGTTGGCCACATTTGGGTCTTACGGCGACCTTCGTTATGGTCTTAGTGAAAAATGTTTTGAGGTTTCGGTCTCCCTCGCTACCTTGGGGTATAAAATGTTTTTGAGGCTTCGGTCTCCCCTGTAATGTTTGATACTATTTGCAATATCCCCTATAGTATTCCCGTATCCACCACAAGTGAAATTCAAGCTAGTGCATGAGATGCGTGATTTTATGTTCAGTGAAGTGTTAAGTCTATTGTATGAATGACTTTCAGTTAGTGCTTATTCGTATTGTAATTATGACATCTCTAATTTTTTGCTATTGTCATGATTTCGGTATGCTTATGTATATAGTTATATTTGTATGATCTTTTGGTATTCATGTATTGTGTTATTTGTGCTCTTTTGTCCTTGTCCCTCCCCACTAAGCGTTATCGCTTAGTACGGATGTTTTCCCGTGTAGGTGGCAAGTCCGGTTTGGTTCGTGTCGCACATCTGCAGGGTCGGCCACTAGGAGTTAGAGTTATTCTTTTTGTATTGTAATTCAGCTCCTATATTTTTGTATATCATTTTGCTATGTAATTATGTAATTTTGTATATGGGCATTTGTAAATGTTATAAGGACTCTTTTGTAATTTTGTAGTTATATATATATATATATATATATATATATATATATATATATATATATATATTATGTTTTTGTTATATTTGTTTATTACATTTGTTTATTGCTTTTGAGCGTGTGCCTGTGTTCTGAGTGCGTGGCGCTTCGGTATCCTTCCAATGGGGGTATTGGGGTGTTACAATACACATAATATACATCTAGTATACACACAATATACATCTAGTACACATCTAGTATACGCACTATATACATCTAGTACACATATAGTATACGCATTATATACATTTAGGATATGCACAATATACATCTAGTACACATCTAGTATATGCACTATATACATTTAGTATACGCATAATATACATCTAGTACACATCTAATATACGCACAATATACATCTAGTACACATATAATATACACATTATACACATAATATACATCTAGTATACGCACTATATATATCTAGTATACGCATAATATATATCTAGTACACATCTAGTATACGCACTATATACATCTAGTATATGCATAATATATATCTAGTACACATATAGTATGCGCACTATATACATCTAGTATACGCACAATATACATCTAGTACAGTGCGTGTACTAGGCATGCATAAGAATTTTGCTTTATAGACCATTAAGATTGAATTGGTGGTGCTAAAATTGTATTCATGGAGGCATGATTCCGGCACATATTTTAATTATCCTATGGGAAATGTTGCGCCTAGATGATCTTCTAACCAACCCACATAATATACATTCAACCAAATTAAAATAGTTTTGCATCTGATATAACTAATTATTTTTTTCTTCTAGTAAAATAAAAACATAAATAAATTCTACAAGGTAGAGGAACCTCCCTCAAACTGAATTAGACTAATTTCCACAGGCCTTACCTTTAGATTTCTATTGGGCTTCTTCTGGTTCTGTGTTACTTATTTATTTGACATATTTTTACTCAAATATTTGCCCCTTTTTACCCTGATGAGTCATTTGTCATCTCTGTTTTTAAGATAGTGGGAAGGGTTATTGTTTCGTTTTTCACGTGTTGCTCTCCATATGTTCACTCTTAACGGATCCAAACCTAAATGATCCTCTTGTGCCAGAAATTGCTCATATGTACATGACAGACAATCCTAAGTACGAGGTAACTGTTAGGAGCTAGACTCAGAAGTATGCCACTGGCTAGTAGACCCTTTGGTTTGGAGATTTAGGATGTCAGCCAATAATTGTTATGTGTAAATGGTGTATGATTCGTGGTTTTGCTGCTATTTCA
The DNA here is from genome assembly GCA_947683425.1 of Excoecaria cochinchinensis. Taxonomy (NCBI): domain Eukaryota; kingdom Viridiplantae; phylum Streptophyta; class Magnoliopsida; order Malpighiales; family Euphorbiaceae; genus Excoecaria; species Excoecaria cochinchinensis. The sequence continues at coordinate 23,868,779 of CANTUQ010000101.1, read as the reverse complement.
AACAAGTTGATAATAGATTTATAAAGTGCCCAACATAATGTTAGTTGTTTGTATATTTGCGAAAAGATCCTGCTTTAATATTCGGTGTACCATTTGTTTAATATAATAAATGGTAAATATTTAAATGAATGCATTATAATGTAGATCATATACTCTTCTTCATCAGTATTGATTATTGATGCTCTATGATCAAATATAGAGTATTGATTGCTGCTTTTTTTTTTATTGTAGTTCTACTATCTTTCAATAACAAATGAATTTTTTGTTGCATTGTGTTATTAAACTATGATTGAGTAGATAAGGAGCTGAAGTCTCAAGTGGCTAAGGTATTAAACAGCAAAACTTTTTTAGATGCCCATGAATAACGCAAGCATTAAGCACCTAGGTGAGATATCGAGAAATGAAACTAAGACACAACAAAACATCAATTAAACTGCTACCTTCTGTAGTTCAGAATCAATAGAATGTGGCAATGATCTGATAGTAGCATGGATAATATGGGGTTGTTCACTAAATTGCATGAAAAAATTTTCGAGCAAAAAAATTTTAGTTTTCTGTTAAAATCCAAAACTGTAGAAGATGGAAACCTTCTAATTCTATACTAACAAAAGAATATACAAATTTGTATTTCAAAGTTTTCAAACATAAAAATCAATTTGTTTTTTGACTTGTTCTTGTTGTAAAAATAAAGACCGGATTAGAGCAAAACCGCAGCTAAAATAGAGATAATAAGGAACACACGGATTTACGTGGAAAACTCCCAAACAAATCAGGATAAAAACCACGGACAAGAGTAACAAAATTTTACTATAAAAATAGGAGTTACAACCTCTCTATATTTTACACAAGAAAATATGAGAAACACTCTCTATTTATACTAGGAGACCTCAAGAATGAGATGATTAAACCTAAAACTAATAGGCTATATTTATAACTAAAAAACTTTTTTCCTTTTCTAAACAATCTCGATGTGGGATTGTTAGTTTTTTAATATTTTATTATTTTTTTCTTTTTCTTTCAATAATTGTTGGCTAAGCCAACAATTGTTGACTACTTTAGCCAACAATCTCCCACTTGAAAATTTGATTAAGTATCAATCACATTTTCACACCATTTTTCTATCTTGCCATTTTATCTTGCGCTTTGTAATCTTTGAAAAACTAAAAACACATCTAACTTCCTCTTGATCGAATACACTCAACATCTCCTGGAATAATTGTCTCCTAGGGATGAAACTGGTGTTTGCCATACGTCAGAGTGAACCAATTCTTAGAACATCATTTCTAGAATTTTATGTGTTTTAACTTCAAACGATGCTGCTTTCTCATAACACATCCGCAGCTATCTTTTCTCCTTTCATAAGTACAAGCGCATCTCTTTATGATCCCATTTTCCATATCTTGCATCTCAAACATCCACTTGTCCTATAGACAGCAGATTCCTTTTGAGCCTTCCACATACATCATAGAGCATTTCCATCGTCGGAACAACTCGCCACATTTCCTTGAGAATTGGAATACTTTAGATTCCAGCAATCATTCTTCAAATGACCCTTCTTGCCACAGTTGTAGCATTTAATATTCTTCTTACTCCTGAATTTTGAACTACCATGATTGTGGCTCCCACTTGAGCCTCGTTCTGTTGATCTTCCTCTCATCACCGTCAAGGCTTCCACATGTTGTGAACTTGCCTGCCTGTCTTCCTTGTTTTTGCGCCGATTTTCTTCTTCCAGAATAGCAGCTGCAACATCATCGAAGACTAGAGTATCCGTATTATTTGTTAAATTAATGATGAGTTGATCATACGAATCTGGTAAACTTTGGAGTAGAATCTCAGCACGTTCCTCTGCCTCTATTTTATACCCCAACGAAGTGAGTTGAGAAAATAGAGTATTCAAAGTATTTAAGTGCTCCGTCACTGAAGTAGATTCCTCCATACGAAGAGTATAGAGTTTTCTTTTCAAGAAAATTTTGTTGTGCAGTGATTTGGCCTCGTACAATTTAGTGAGATGATCCCAGATCTCCTTTGCTGTTTTTTTTTCTCTTCTATACTTGACAACACTCTATCTGCTAATGTCAGATGAAGATTTGCCATAGCATTTCCATCCATCTCGTTCCACTTATTATCATCTGTGAAATCAGCCGGCCTTTGACTTATAGCCGCTAGGCAATTATCTTTTCTCAAGATAGCCTTCATCTTCAATTTCCACAGTGAGAAATTACTCCCGTTGAATTTCTCGATCTCATATTTTGCCGCCATTGCTTCTATCACGAACTTTTCTGCTCAAAAATCAGCTCCCACTATTTTACGTGAATAGTAACCGTATACGTGAATAATAACTGTATAGATGAACAGTGACCGTATACGTGAACAATACCCAAGGAAAAATCTTTTCTGATGTGGAAGATCAGGCTATGCTGCAACCACAGAGCATACTAAGACAAAACCTCGGCTCTGATACCACTTGTTGTGAAAATAAGGACCGGAATAGAGCAAAACCGCAGCTAAAATAGAGATAATAAGGAACACACGGATTTACGTGGAAAACTCCCAAACAAATCAGGATAAAAACCACGGGCAAGAGTAACAAAATTTTACTATAAAAATAGGAGTTACAACCTCTCTATATTTTACACAAGAAAATATGAGAAACACTCTCTATTTATACTAGGAGACCTCAAGAATGAGATGATTAAACCTAAAACTAATAGGCTATATTTATAACTAAAAAACTTTTTTCCTTTTCTAAACAATCTCGATGTGGGATTGTTAGTTTTTTAATATTTTATTATTTTTTTCTTTTTCTTTCAACAATTGTTGGCTAAGCCAACAATTGTTGACTACTTTAGCCAACAGTTCTGTTATAGAAAAATACAAACATATGCTCTTATTTGACAGATAGTCAACCGCATTGCCAACATCTTCCTGCCACACTTTGCACCAAAATGAAAATTAAATTGCCAACACCAGAATTCCTATCTCTACCACCAGTCACTTGTGGCCATCATCACCCCAATACTTTTACACAATAGATCAGATTGTCACTGTCACTGACGTAAACCATCAGCAACCACCAACTTGACTATAAACCCTGACCCTAGCTGCAACCAGTATTATCACTGCTCAGCTTAAATTGAATATATTGCTAACTATTTACACCATCAAAGGTAATTAACAGAACATATTACATTATCCCATTGTGCCAATCGCATTCTTCTTATTGAATTTCATTTTTCCTTGTTTGTTTCCCTTATTACTAAATCATATTAAGATTTGCAGTTAGGTTGGAGAGAGGGCAATGGGGATTCAATCTTCAATAGCCCTATTTCTAGAATAGTTATTCAAATTCACAGCACCAAACTGTCCTGCTAACTTCATTCAAAATTTAGAAACTTCAAATGCTGTCAATAATTTCTTAAGGGAGTTCGACTTGTATAAATATTCCAAACTATTGAATTAAGCAAAAAGATGAAACAAATCAGACTGAGAATCCACAATCAGTTCCTCATTAATCATCATCCATTCCTCTGTAGATGATCTTTTAAAGAGATTCATTAGTCAATATGATCATATTATAATCCAATTAATTTGAAATGAAAAAGTTTCATTGCATGTTCAAATAAAAATAAAGATGTACCTTAAATTCCCCCCAATAAAACTCCTTAATTTCTCTGGAAGCCTCCTTCCAACTAACTCCATTCATGTCAATCCGCTGGTGGAAGATGCTGGTTATAGTCCTGGAGCATTGTGAGGAAGGTTCTAGCCTGCAAAGTATATTCTTTTAGTTTCGTAATAGAAATTAGATTAAATGGTGTATTAACATGCATATCGTTGATCTTATTACAAAAGTCAAAACCTAAATTAATTATAGCCAATTACTATCTAATTCGGTTATTGAATATTAGAATTTTTTCTAGGGCTCAGATTGTCGGTCATTAAAAGTATGAACACATCATTGAAAAATAAAATAAAATCTTATCCTTAATACTTATTATGGATTATATTTTTTGCTGACGTTTAAAAGTTTTAGAAACTAGTTAATATTTACTATAAGTCGTAGAGTAAAAGAAGTTCAACCCATATGCCTAAATTCCGATCATGTGCTGTACACTACGAAAGGCTTTTCCTCATAAATGAATGCCACGCGTCATCATGTAAACACCCCTACCTTCTTCTCCTACTAATTAAGGTCCTTTGTTTCCTTCCTTTGCCCTACCGACACTTTTTTTGTTTTTTTCGTTTACCTTTCTTTTTGTGAAACAGAAAATGCCTATTTATTTATTTAAATGCACCGCGCAGCTACGCAACGCTCAATCCCAGTGTAAATGCATAACAACTATTTTGATTATATGATTGAATGGTGTGTAAACACACCTTGCACATGCGCACTGCATACCGAATTACCTTGATTGCATCCATTTTTAACAAATCTAATTTGATCTCTAATTAAATATTTTAAAAACAATTTTTTTATCTCTAATTTAATTGGCATATATGAATTAATCAGGTTAATAGGTTTTAAAATTGAATGTTGGGTTTTAATTATGATATCGCTGACCCCACTATGATAGCAAGTATGTTACAGTTGGGAAGTTTTTATCTTGACTAGTTCTTACGTATAATTAAATCAATAATACAACGTAATTTTTGTGGAAAAATGAATAGTTCAGTGTGGAAAGTATTTTTTGATCACAATATATTAATTATATTGAGTTCTTTCACCAATAAAAAATATAAATGCAATTAAATAAAACTGTTTCGTTATTATGTGAGTAAAAGAGAAGAATATTCAAGTGCAATGTATACAAGGCGGCACGGCATCTTAAAACTGAAATACTCTAAATAAGGTTAGGTCAATGAAACCCATTGCAGCTCACTTTACCAAAACATTCATTTATAATATTAGATGTTAGATTAAATAAGAAAAACTGGGATACTCATATCCTATATAAAATCCAGACATAATCAAACAAGACCCTAGTTAATTACTAATTATAAGTTTGGTAAGATAATTGGATCGGATATAATTATAAGTTTTATAATAACAAGATTTTTTTTTTTCAACAACAAGAATGAAATCAAGTAAAATCATGCACTGTGGAACATACCCGGTTTTCTCCCCTTAGCTTCTGTTTTCAGTCGCAGTAACACCGGTCACTGACTCTTTCTTCTCCTTTTTTGCGCCTCAATGTCTCAAGAACCCTAAGCACACAGAAGAAATTTCACACAACTTAAACTACACACTCAATTTTAAGAAAATTGAAAACGAATTCATACTTTTGGCTATCTTTCCGTGAAACATACCTCTCAAACACAGGAAACAAATCGAATGCCGATCGCCGTTCTCACTGCCGGAGCTAACACGCGGCGTCACCGGTGGCAAGGGGAACCGAAACTCCTCCGGCGCTGGGTTCTCTCTCGACGGCTCTCTGTTTCTTTTTCACTTTTGATTTGGGGATTTTAGGGATTTTGGTTATTTCAGCTGATTAATAATCGCATTTTAGCGACTAAATAGCGACTGCATTTCTTAGTCGCTATTATTAATAGTGACTACAAATTACGTCGCTATTTAGTCGCTAAAATTTTGCGACAAATATTAGTCGCAATTCCGTCGCTAATTATAATTAAAATTTTAGCGACTACATTTTAGTCGCTATTTTATAGCGACTACAAGTTATGTCGCTAATTTTGTCGGAAAATAAGGCGGGAATTCTTCGCGGCATAATTTAGCGACTAAAATATTATGCCGTCGCTATTTAGTCGCTAATTCCATTTTTTTGCAAATATCACGACGGATCATCAATATCGTCGCAACTCAGTCGCAAAAATAGCGACGGAAAAATTTAGTCGCTAATTTCCGTCGCTAATAACGCTTTTTTTTGTAGTGTCAGCCATAAGAATATTTTAATTGAAAAAAGTTTTATGCTGCTATATGTTATATATAAATAGAAGAGAAAAATGGTCAAATTTGCCATTAAACTATACAAAATAGTATAAATTTGCTTTTATTTTTTTTTTTTTTAAAATATTCATAATGTTACTAAATTAGCTCACATTTATTTTATCGTTAACAAATAAACTCACATTTATTCTTATTTGTAATGATAAAAGAAAAAATAACTATTTTTTTCAAATTTGTATTAATAAAATGGTTCATATTTGTTTTTATCATTATAAATAAAAGCAAGTGTGAACTATATTAATAAGAACCGGACATTTTTTAATAAAAAAATTAAAGATAAATTTGTATAATTTATAAGCAAATATAACACTTATTCCTAGATATACTGAATATAACTTGCAAAGTTTTCCTTTGTGTAGCCATGTACGAACCAAAACTCGGCAGTGTAAAACCATTAAAACATTTCTTAAAATCTATTTCAAAAAAGGAATTGTTGGGATACGGGGCGGGCAGTGCGAGACGTACACCGTTGAAATACTCGGAATTGTTGAGCATCTATAGCGTTCTTCTCTCCTCTCATAACATGAGATTAATTGTACGTATTATATGGTTAGTGCTCTTCTCTCCTCTCATAACATGAGATTCATTGTATTATATGGCTTTGATATATAAAAATCTGTGGTAGAATACAATATCATTGATTCATATATTACATATTCATTAACTGCATTGCATGTTTACTATTTCACACACACATATTATTTTGAAGTTGGTGAGTTGGATTTATAAATTTTACAACATTTCAGTTCGGTTCAGCTATAACTGAAAATTGAAACGTTTGATGGGTGGAAATTCAAACTTTGATAGCCAAAGAAACATTTAAGTGCTTAGACTATTTGCTGTACTTCCCTCCCATTTCACCATGGAAGATATCATTGAAAAATATTTGTACTCCACATGATTATCTACTAGTTGGACTATTCCAATTGATTACTTATGTGCTGTAAGCTCGTTTTTGTTTTGCCAACAGAAAATCTTGAGAAACGTTCAACTGGAGTAATGGTATTGGATGAAAAAAGTTGTAGACAAAGAAAGGTGGAAATTCCAGTCATGTTTAATTATACCATCTCTCCTAAATCCCAAAAAAAGTATCCTACAAATAAGATTCGAAGTGCTAGTTTTGGTTAATGAAAGTGATGGCTTGATATGCTGTTCTTTGGAATAGTATTGTTTAAGAGAAATATGTAGTGCTATTATATATATTTCAATAAAATAATTTCCTTCCACTTCGATACAATATCTCAAGATTTAAAAGTCACTTTATTTTCATCCAACGGTCAATGGCACAATTAAAGCAATTTTTTGGCTAAATTATTGGAAATAAAGAGTACTGTGTTTCAAACTTTAGCAGGTGATTGGGGGTCAATATTGCAGCTAGGGGTGTTCAAAAATGGGTTGGGTGGATTATGATAAAATTTGAATCAAATTTATATAATATATTTTGTGAGATTTTTTATAATTCAACCCCATTTTTCTTCTAAAAAATATCTAATTGTAACCCATCTAACCCATGTAACCCATTTTTGAACACCCCTAATTGCAGCAGTTGTCGCTTTCAAATCCAAGAAGTAAAATGCAATTTGCATAGGTTGATTTTATTGTATATAAAATTGTTTTTTCTTTTTCTCGTCGTGATTCTTGAGAGGGGGAGATTTGCTATATAATAAGAACTAATGTCAATTTAAGAATATTCCGCAATAAAAGAAAAGCATTTTATCATAAATTTAAAAAGAATTTCTTATTCCCATTTCCTTTCCCCACTCCTTTATTTTTTTAAAAAAAAAAATTGCAGTAAATTTTGGTTAAAATTGGACAATGTATCTATCTTTTATATATAAAAGAAAAAAAATGGCATGTGATAACCTAACTAATTTTGTCAAGTACGGTAATTCAGGCTCCCAGGAATAGACAAATCATAATTAAAGATTTGAACCATTACATATGTTACGAACTATTATAACAGTCAGATAAGGATTTACTAACTCGATTAAGGACTTTATACTATAAGTAAATGATCAGGCAATCATCAAGTAAGTAGGGTCTATCACTCAATTTATAGACTCTTTTTTTGTAATTTTACTAACTTGACCGTTAGAGTGTCATCTTCTAAACTTTTATCCGGTCTCTCTCTTTTCAAGTGATTTACAGGAGATAGTGATATTTTAGATAATCAAAATGCAACGTTGTCTATTGTTCAGAAAGTTCCGGACTGTTACTACTAAGTATTGCTTTAGTATATGTTTTGCAAATATCATGTATCATATTCAATCAATTATTATCAAAAGTGCTTTCTAATGGAATACGTACAATCCCGATTGATTAATGAAGAGATGGAACTTTTGTTTTCATAGAAAATTCTGTATCGGTGTGATCAACTTGGAAACATGTGGCCAGGAGCTTTTGAAATTTTAGATAACATGAAAGATTTTATTTATTTAAATATAGTCCTATCAGAATATTGAAAAGTATCACTATAGATTTGCACTTTCAATTTAATTATTTTTCAATCTCTAAATTTTTCGAATTCTAATTCATTGAATGTATATATAGAGAGGAAAAATGAAGCAGAAACTCAGATTCGAGATTTTTAATTACATTGAAATCAACATTTACCTCTGGAATACTCTCTTAAAAATGAATTTTTATATCACTAAGTCCTTAATAAACTTTGATTTTTTTTTCTAAAATAAAAAAAAAACAAACACCAAGATTGATACCAAACATACTCTTAAATTACGATTAAAGTAAACTATATATATATATAAAGCAAGTGGCCTTATGTGCCAATGCTACCTTTTCAACAGTTAAATTTTTATATGTATGTAAGGTTAATTTAAAATGTGTTTGGCATTTCTAATATAAGGTTGTCGAGAAAAATATTATCATTGCCATGGAAAATGTGACATTTTTAACAATTAAAAACTCTTACATATAATTGAATAATAAGTTTGAAGGAGTATACCAAATTAATACTAATTAATATATATATATATATATATATATTGCAAAAAAAGAGAAATTGATTTTGCCTCAATAATTCATGAATAAGGCACAAAACTTGTAGGGGATCACGCATGTATTAGAAACACCTCTTTTGCGCGGGTTTTTTTTTTTTTTTTTTTCTGAAAATGGGATAATTTTGGTAAAAATTTAGAAAAATTGTGCTGCACTAAAATTATTTAAAAAAAATTGTTTCAAAAATCGATAGTAAAACTATTAATTTCTGACTGAATGGGACTAAATTTATTTTTTGTAAAAAAAAACAGTAAAAATTTAAATTGTTTTGTAGGGACAATTGTTGGCAATGGTGAAGGAACAATTTCACAAAGCTGATTTCTGGTAGGTGTGGCAACTCATTTACAATTTACGATTGTCTCTTGATCTAAAAGAAAAATAAATTCCTTTTTTTTTTTAATTTGTCTAAGGGTGTGATAATGAAGATAGATTTTATTATAAGTTAGGTATGATGTACATTAATTAGAGCTATTATAATTTTAAGATCAAATTCACAGCTATTTGAGTTATAATTTATAAATGTTCATCTACTGCTTTTTACTTTATCTGAGTATGATAATTTATAGTAAACTCTTGATTTTGATAGACTCATATATAGTTTCAAAGTCATGACTTTTGAATACATTTATGATTGTTTCATATATATAGTCTTGATCTTATTTCTTGCTCTCTTACAAAAAAGTATTTATTATTAGTCGTATGTAATTTTTTTCTCTTATCAAAAATTAATATTATATTATTTTTTTAAACATTTTAATAATTATCATTATATAATATCAGCTATAAAATATTTTCCTTTTTATGTACACAATATGGTATATTTAAAATTATTGGCTCAATTAATTCTAATTTGTATAAGATTTGTTAAAAAAATAATTTATACATAACAACTAGGGGTGAACATGGTCGGTTAACCGATTCATGAGGCTCAGACCATTAACCAGTCCATTAATATCGATTTTTTGAAATTTCAGTCCATTAACCAGTCCATTACCATCGGTTAACCAGTCCATCGGTTTCGGATCGGTTACCTAATATTTTTCGGTTAACCACTATAATTATAAATATGTTCATAAATAAAATTAAAATGTTCAAAATACTTAAAAATTAAAATTTTTTCACTATAATATAACATTATTGTTGTTAAAATAAAAATATTTGGTGGATATAAGCAAATTTGTTTTTAAAAATTAATATTTAATAAGTAAATATATTAACCGGTCTATAATCACTTTTAATTAGATAAATTGTTATACTTACTAATAGCCAATTAAAAAAACTTAAAAACTTTAAAATAATTAGTATAACGAAAAAAAATACATGATCACCTTTAATTAGGATAAATTGTTATAAAATATTAAAAAATTAATAAATTAACTAAAAATTCGGTTTCGGTTCGGTTAACCAGTCACATGAGTCAAAAACAATTAATCAGTCCATTAATATCGGTTTTTTCAAAATACTAACCATTAACCGGTTCATTATAATCGGTTAACCAATCCATCGGTTCGGTTTCGGATTTTTTTTTTCGGTTAACCAAGTCAATCGATTTTTTTGCTCACCCCTAATAACGACTGTTTGAAAAGTAAATTACGGCAAAATTTCAACAATAAAGACTCCAACTATTAATTCAATAATTTAAGAAAAAAAAATGCAAAAGTATACATGATGGTGTTGAAGAATCTTATAAAGTACATGGAGTTGCCATATTGAATGAATTAATTACACATTACACATGTACTCCCTCCGTTTCTTAATATATGTCACTTTTGGCAAAAATCCAAATTTCATTTATCTGTCACTTTTAGATTTTCAATGCAATTTAATTTTTTTTTCAATTTAATTTTTTTTTCCAATACAAATTAACCAATTAGATTTAAATTTGTACATTGAAACACTCAATATACATTGAATCACTCAATTTTTTTCTAAATTCAAGTCTAATTAATATTTCTTAATTTTAGTGAAAACAATAAAAGTGACACTAGCTTATTTAGGAACGGAGGGAGTATTAATTAAAACATATTTAATGTGAGCAGTGACGTCCACATTAAAGCAAAATAATTAAATATAGTTTTATTTAATGTGGTCGACCGCATTAAAGCAAAATAATCTATGATAATTAACCAATAAGCAGTGTACCAACTCTTAATTAGGAAGTGAATTTTATTCTAAACCAGGAATGATTGTATGTACTTCCATTCCACTGAGAACTCTAAACATTTTAAGCCACACATTTAATTATTTAAAGAAAATTATATGACTAATTAGAATTGTGACCATTCTGACTGTATATACTGCTATTTATAGAATAGATGTGTGCTATTAATGTACTATTTAAGCATGGGATCAAATAAAATAATGATAGAACTGGTGATTAGGGTGAAAGTCACCAAAATTCAGAAGATATGTGATGGTGGGAATTTTTTCTCCTTTATTAACTAGAGATTTCGAGTTCAATTTATGATGTGATGTGATTTTTTAAGTACTTGAAAAAAATTATTTTACATTCTTTACAGAGTTGTTGGATGTGAATTCAGATTTCTGGAGCCAATAAATATCGAATGAGATAACTATGTGTTTTTAAGCATAAAAACAAGTATAATCAAAATTGAATTGTCCTGAAAAGATCAAAATATCGGACCAAATTGAACTAGCATGTCTCATAATCAATAAATATAAACTATTAATTCTTATTTTGCTAATATGTCTCCAATTAATATCGAGATTATCACCATTCACCAATAATATTTATCATTATATTGCTCCATAAAAGTTTGATGTCCGTAAAGAAAAATCAAGAAATTTTTATACAAACGTTTTGCACTCTTTATTTGGCATAAATTTAGATTAGTCAGATTAATAGACTTTCGAATACCAAATAAACTTATTAAAAAAACAATATATATTTATTATGTTTTTGCTATTAGTTGCACTATAAGTTGTCATATTCTGATTGTATTTTAAACACCACTACTGCAGTACAACAAACACAAATTCTTGAAATATTGTCTTTTTTATATCTCAATACTTAAATAATTATTTTTATATTTAATTATTTTGATTGAAAAAGTTTCCATTATATATATATATATATATAAAGTAAGACAATAGTTCAGGCAACAAAACATTATTAAAATAATATATATTTTTCAAAAACAAAAATAATTATCAAAACAATATCATGGTGACACCATCCTCCATTTTAAATACAAATATGGCTTATAAATGGGTATGATGGTATATGGAAAAGAATTAAAAGAAACTTAGAACTGAAAGAGCCAAGACACAGTAAATCTAAGGAGAAAAAGAAACGGTCTTTTGATCCTTTTCTTCTTCTTCTTCTTCTTCTTCTTCTTCTTCTTCTTTCTTTCTACTTCATGATATAAAGCTTTATCATATTATCATTTATATTAATTATCCAGGTAATTAGATGGGGGGTGAGATGATGAAAAAATTCTGGAAGTGGTTGCATGAGCTAAAACCAGTGTTGTTAATGGTGGTTATTCAATTCTTTTTTGCTGTAACTAATGTTGTCTACAAATTGGCTGTAAATGATGGTATGAGTGTTAAGGTTCTTGCTGCCTTTAGATTCATCTTTGCCACTGCTTTCTTGATTCCTCTTGCTCTCATCTTTGAAAGGTTAGTTTTTTTTTTTTAATTATTTTTTAAGATAGAGTTGCTATCTTTATAGAAAATGCATTAATTTCAAGATAGGATTGAGAATTTAGAGGCAAAGTTCTAATAATTGTGGGTTTATTATTATTTTAAAGTAGTTCAATCATAATTATAAATTCTTATTTTTCTTGAATTTTATTGGAGATTCTCTTTAATGTTAAATATATTATTTAAGGTTATTGTTTTTAAATAATAATTATATATAATTTTATTTCGTGACAGGAAGAACAGGCCTAAACTTACAAAGACTATTCTCTTCCAAGCATTCCTCTCTGGGTTTTTTGGGTATGTGGTTTAACATAAAACATATATTATATATATGGGAAAAAAAATAGGGTAGAAGAACTTGGAGCTTGCGATCAAATTATGTGCTGAAAAAAGTTTTTTTTAAAAAAAAAAAAAAATCATTCTTGAATTTTGATGATAGAAAGGTTATGAAAATATTCTTTTTATTGCCAAATTAAAGCATTACTTGTTTTTCAAATATTATTGGTTCACGTGTTTATAAATGACGAAAATCAATGTTTAGAGAGTTTTTTCATAATGGACCGATTCGATAAATTTGTTTTCAAAATTTTTACAATCTAAAATTTATTAACTTAATTTTATTTTATATTTTTTTTGACAAAGATTTTTTTTTTTTTTTTTAGTGTATTGATTTTGAAGATTTGGATGCATAATTAATTAATGTACGTAATTGCATGTAGGGGCTCATTGTCTCAAAATTTGTACATAGAGAGTTTGGCTTTGACATCTGCAACCTTTACTACTGCAATGACTAATCTCATTCCAGCAGTCACCTTTGTCTTAGCCATTTCTTTGAGGTATTTTATTTATTTTTTATTCATTATTATTATTATTATTATTATTATTATTCAATATCTAACAACAGTAAAATAAAATGGATATTGCTAATAAAGATGCTCTATTTATCAATATACTCTTAATCGATCATAGTATTTAATTCATTAATTAGTATTTGCCAAGAAAAAAAATTAATATATTACTTTAATTTTTTTTGGTACAACCATCTGGTATCCAAAGCATACTGACTTGATTAATCTAAATTTGTACCGAATAGACTCATAAATTGAGCAAAATATTAAATTTTAAGTATTTAAAGATGCTCAATTTTTAAAATTCGAACTCAAAATTTCTGACTTAGAAAAAAGAACCTGTATCATTTCATCTAATCTCATCTCATCTCATGGAAGTGAAATATAGCAGTTTTATTGATATATATTTTGTGGTAGATGTTAGTACATAATTTTCAAATTTAGTAGTTATTAGTAATTGTATCGGCGCACACGCATATCTACAATCATGTAAAGATGTCCAATTATTATGCTAACGTGATTTGTACTGTGACTTTTGAGATCGGAACAGTAGTTTTATTATGCACCAAATGGATTTGGATTAGGAGGTTTAATGATCAATGTTTAATTTTGATTTTTTTTCCTTTCCTTTTTTGTATTAGAAATTAAAGATATTCAAATATATTTTAGATATTTCTAAACTTAATTATGTGGAAAATTGGAATTATAGGCTGGAGAAAATGGGAATAAGAAGCGCAGCAGGGAAGGCAAAGGTGGGAGGGACATTACTGGGGATGGGAGGGGCGATGTTGCTAACATTTTACAAAGGGGCTGAAATTGATATCTGGTCAACAAATTTTAACCTGATGAAACTTGTTGGACACGATAGAGGACACGTGGCACCATCACATGGCACTCAAATATTAGGATTTTTATGTGCCCTAGTTCAGTGCGCCTCGTTTTCGACGTGGTTAATAATTCAGGCTAAAATGAGTGCAAGATATCCATGTCCTTACTCAAGCACGGCTTTGATGACAATCATGGCTGCACTTCAGTCCATTATTTATGCCTTATGCTTTGAAAGAGATTGGACTCAATGGAAATTAGGTTGGAACATAAGGCTCCTCGCCGTAGCATATGCGGTATGTTTCAAATCTATTACTTGCTAACTAATGCCCACGTTTAAAATTATTATCAGATTAAGGACAGGCACAGTTTGATTTTAACCCAACAATTCAATTAGTTTTGTTCGATTTTTTAGATAATAACGGAAGATTTCAGTCCAAATCAAAAAATCAAAATTTTTTAAAATGATATAATTTTTGTCTAATGTTATTCTTTAAATTGTTAATCAATATGATTTTAGTAATCAATATAAGAGAATTTAATTTTTTTTTCGATTAATACAAACATTTTATCAGTATTTTATTATTTCAGTTTGGTTATATAATCGAAAACCTTATTATAGTTACATTTAATCATCAGAATTTAGTTTTTGGTGATTAATATTTAATTAAAAGTACTAGAAATTTAAATTCAATTTCTCTTTCTGACTTCTTGTAAAAACAATTGTAAGTAAAATCAAACAAGATACATTAATATTTAGATTGGTACGAAATTTTTAAATGTGAGTTATTTGAAACTTTTATTTGGGTAATTGTAGGGAATAATAGTGCATGGTGTGATGATAACTCTGATGGTATGGTGTGTAAGCATTAAGGGACCATTATTTGCATCAAGTTTTTACCCTCTAATGCTTCTTTTTACTGCCGTGGGAGGATCTCTTCTACTCGACGAGCAACTACACGTTGGAAGGTAAGCCAAGGACATATGAATTAAGTCGATTCTAAAATGCCACGTAAGAAAAATAATTTTTATATATAGTTTTAAATGTGATTACTATACAAAAAAAAAATCCATAAATTACATATTTTGCTTATCTAATAAATGGAATTATGAAATCCAATATATAAGCTTGATAAGTCTTTGGTAATGAATTGCAGCATAATAGGAGCAACATTGATAGTATGCGGACTATATGCAGTATTGTGGGGTAAAGAAACAGAGATGAAAATGTCAAAACTTGTTCTACCCAAAAATTCAAAAGAAATTGAAACAAAGCAAACAAAAGATAGCTTTGCCAACAATGATGAGAATGGTGAAAATTGCCGTGAAAAAGAAGAAGATGAAAGCAACAAAGAAAATCAAATGGAGGAAAGATAAATGCAGCAAATTACTATACACAATAAATGTAGGTAGCAATTAGCAATTTTTCCCATTGCAATTGCCATTAATTAAGCTTTTAATTTTTTATTTTAAACTTTTTGCGGTGAAATTGTCTCCTTCGAATTTGGAATTAACTATTTGACGTATATAGGTTTTAGAATACAATTATTATTTTATTATTTCAGTTTAAAACATGTCTTGCGACTAATATCAAGTAAAATAATAATAATAATAATAATAATAATAATAATAATAATAATAATAATTTTATAAAATATGATTAAAATACAAACTTTTAAGAGAAGATATGTAATAGAAGGGTTTTTTTTTTCTATTTTTTATTAATAAGAGATTTCGAATTTAAATTATGATGGGATGTGATTTTTTAAATATTTGAAAGAAAATATTTTACCTTTATTTATAGATTTTTCCACGTAAATTCAGATTAATAAAGCCAATAAATTTCAAATAACATAACTAAAACTATGTATTTTTAGGCATAAAAAAAGTATAATCAAAAGAACATTTATTAAAAAAAAGTCGGGCTATTATGCCATATTTAAAACAAGAGAAACCAAGAATTAAGAATTAAAAGCTAAGAAGGAAATTAAATTTGAAGAATTTTTTCGTGGGCTTTTTGTGTAGGTGGTTTAAAGCTTAAAGATATGGAAATGTATAGAAGAACATGGAGCTTTCCCTATATTATTTTGTTGAAGAAAATTCCCATTTTATATAAAAAAAATCAATTTATATGAATTAAGAAGATTATTACTTGGACAAATATATTCTATTGCTTTTTTAATTTTTATAAGGAAATTAGGATAAAACCATGAAAAAATTCACATATATGACATTTTCTTAAATTTAAATTAGCATAATCGTATAACGTTTTTTAAACTCTGCGTAAATAATTCTCAGAGGGCACTCTTGGTTTCTTTTGAACAGGCTTCTGCATTGGCGTTTCATCCAGCCCCATTAATCTATGTAGATTCCCATTTTGTCATCATTTCTTCATTGCTATTCGTGCAAGCAAAACCAACCAGCAGAACTTCCATTAAATAAGACGACAATGACCGACTTACTGTGGTCTCCTAATTGATACTTTTATAGGACAAAAAAAAAAGCTGACCTTGGATAGATCATTAATTCAAGATTCAAGAAACAGAATACTCCCCTTCTACTGGTGAACACCCATTAGCGCATTTCTCCACGGCAAGCAAAAATTGAATCAAAATATGCAGAATTGCTATTGAGTATATGGTTATGCTATACTAGCTTTAAGAATGTAATGGCATAAAATGTGTTTATTGTCAT
The DNA here is from genome assembly GCA_947683425.1 of Excoecaria cochinchinensis. Taxonomy (NCBI): domain Eukaryota; kingdom Viridiplantae; phylum Streptophyta; class Magnoliopsida; order Malpighiales; family Euphorbiaceae; genus Excoecaria; species Excoecaria cochinchinensis. The sequence goes on along the minus strand of CANTUQ010000101.1, from coordinate 23,851,769 downwards.
AAATTTGCAGATCTTGAGGCAAGACAGATTTTAAGATTCAAGCTCTGGAAGAGGTGGAGAAACTCAGAAGTGAAAGAGCAGAGAAGCAGGTACTATTGCGCCGCTGAATTTGCAAAATTGCTATAAGAATCACCTATATTGTTGTATTTCGCCCTCTTTCATTTAATAAAAGGGTGTGGACATTAAATAACTCGCAATACTCTTCTGCCAGTCTGCACTTCTTCTTGAAGCCTTCAACAAATAGGGCTTCTTTGCGTCAACCACTGCCAAACCCACCACCATTAGCACCCTTGCCTGTACCTACTCCTGATCCTCGTACCCAAGAAATGATAAATGAGAAGCTGAAGAAGGCGGAGGATCTCGGTAGGAGGCTACTTGCTCAAAAAGTTGTTAGATTATGAGGTTATACCAAAACTTTGTTGTGCATGTTGCATTGTTGTCAAATAATTGTATTTTATGTTATTATTGTTATTTCCCTTTCTGTTAGGATTAAGAGGCTATTTAGACAGTGATTTTAATGGCAACAACGAAAAAATAGCCAAAATAATAAAAATATACACAAAATTTACGTAATTCGGCAATGTGATTACGTTCACGGGAGAAGAGGAGAAATAATTTACTAACAAAAGATAGAGAATACAAATTTCTCAGTATTTAACTCTCAATCCAAACCCAATTACATCCAATAATCTCACAAATTTACAACAAAATAAATATTACAAAATATGTTCTATAATTATACAAATATGAGATCTTAAACTCTCTCTCTCTTTATTTTTCTTGATGCTTCAAATGGCTAAATAATATCTCCTTTTATAGGCACACTTTGTGCCACTGTGCCACCAAATTCAATGAATGAGTTGGTGGCCTTTGAAAATGTAGATGGAACTTTTCAACAATTGCAGCATCTAGAGGAATTGAATAAGAAAAGTGTGACGCGCGCCGAATCTAGTAAAGGCTCTCATTGGACCCGTTTTTAGGGCTCGAGAGATTGGTTCGCGTCTTTTTGATTTTGGGTGCCATGAGATATTTTGGATGCCTCATTCCCAATAGAATATTGGAAAGGATAATCCAGTCTCACGGCACCTTTAGACACTTTTGACATATTTTGGAGTCGTCACCCAATTTACGAGAAATTGGGAAAGATTTCTAACCTCTATTGGTCTAAAACCAGAGATGGTGTCCGGAACTTTACTCTTATTTATATTTTGGTTAATTATAAATGAGTTTTTAAATTCGTAAAATTTTATCTCTCATCTCACACGATTAGTGCAGTAATTAAAAGCGCATTGCAAGCAAAAAGTAATAAATAAAAAATATAAAGAAAGCGGTAAATAAATCGATAAAAAAAGCAATAAACAAGTAAAGCATACAATTACAAGAGAAATTGGAGCGGAATACAACCCCAAATAAAAGAAGGTTAAAAATGTAAATTGGAACGGAATACAATCCCAAATGAAAATTAAATAATATTGCCCCAAAATTAATTAAAAGGGCCCAAAAGAAAATTCATGCATATTAAATTTAAAATAAACAAACAAAATCAAAAATAAGAAAAATATACATAAATCGGGATATTCGTTTGGTTTAGGAAAATTGGTTCTTTTATGCTCACTTAAAAATGGATCGAAGAGTTGTTCGTTTGTTGGATTGAAAATCGGGATGAGTGATCCCATTTTGGAGAAAATTTAACTCTTCGTTTTATCGTGACATTTTATATTCCTTGGCTAAAACAAGGAACATTGGTCCCAATTTTATTAATAAAAATTCCGATTTAATTATAAAATATTTTCATGATTTTTTACCACACATGTGCACAAGATAAAATCATTTTATTTTACAAGCGAATATAAACACATAAAGGGATAGGAAATATCTCACCCAAGCGATGCGAGTTTCCTACGCATCGTGACCCACCAGTGTGGTCACTGGGACACTCATGCAAGACAAACCACATTTAAATTCCACACAAAAAATAACATTAAAAATATTAGTAATAATTTTACAAATTGATCAAATAAAGATAAAATAAACATAGGACATGTTAATTTAATATACAAATGATTTACATGCAAAGTAAATTAAAAGAGCCATGCAAAAGCCTAAAAATAATAATAATAAAAAATAATGTCAAAGCAATAGCAATGACAATAATAAAATTATGATAACAATAATAGTAATCATGGCAACATAATAATAATAATAATAATAATAATAATAATAATAATGGTAGAGTAATAATAATAATAATAATAATAATAATAATAGTAACAATGGTGACAGTAGACACAAACACAATAATAATAATAATAATAATAATAATAATAATAATGGTAGAGTAATAATAATAATAATAATGATGATGATAATAATAATAACAATAATAATAGTAACAATGGTGACAGTAGACACAAACACAATAATAATAATAATAATAATAATAATAATAATAATAATGGCAAAAGGATAAATGCGGGAATAACAGGAAAATAATACTAATGATAATAATGGTGAAAATATTAACGGGAAACATGGACATAATGATAATAATAATAACAAAGTAACAATGATGCCAATCAAGTTAAACACAAAGAAATCAAGTTAAAAGCACAAATAACTCATCAACAGTGGCAACAAAATTAAAAGTTCTAGAAACAGATAATAAACATGATAATAATAACGAAAATTATTAACAACAATAAATGATAAACAAAAATAAATGAGAACGGGTTCAAAAATGTTTACCCTTAGAGTTTATGAGTCGGGAAAATGGTATTTTAATCCGTCCTCCTTGTAACACTCTTATAACATTATACTATAAGTACGATGACCAGATGTCTTAACTATCCTGTTGTACTAATGTCACCATGGTATGTTACAGTACACAGTTCAATAAATTTTTTTTTTTGCATTTAAATCTTTTAACGATACAGTAAGATAATTAATCATAACACAATAGTTAACACGTAGGTCTATTACCAACTCATACTTATCATACACATAATATAAATTATACCAATCCGATATGACCATATACATGCCATGTTTATACTACTGTCTTCGCTACCTGCCAATTCTTCCCAGTAAATATTCATATGTCGGCCACTTCACGCTTCCGTTTACTCATAACCTGCACGCAGTTACAACACTACGTGCTGAGCATTAAAATGCCCAGTAGTGGATACATATTCTAAGCGTTCCATCTAAAATTACTCATGCATGCACACATACACAAAATTGCTTATTAACTATTTTAGTTTATTACTCATAATTATTACTAATTAAAATTTCTTTAATTTCTTTGACTATTATTGCTATTATAACCCTTAACGTTATACTTATTCATGTGTTATTCCTTTTTTTTTCTTTTTTTTTTGAACATTTTACCTTAATTATGTATTAACATTTATCTTTTAAAATTCGTTCAGTTATAGCATTTATTTATTATTCATTCTTAGATTTCTATTTCCATTACTTTTACTTTCTTAGTTACTTTACTTTTGTATTACCTATTAATTTTCCTTGCACCATTCTCTCTTTATCATCATCAATTCTATCATAATTTATTTATTTTCTATTGACTATATTCCTCATACATCCATGATCATTAGTTGATTATGATTATTGATATAGAACTTGCTTTATCATTTTATTTACAGAACAATCATTATTATTATCTATGATTATATATTTATTTCCAATATTTCCTTTCACAATTACTATTTATGCTTGTCCATTTTCTATGTTCCTATACTCATTTCTCTCATTTTTAATTAATTCATTTTCAACCATTATTAATGCTACCATATATGTGATTATTTATTACTCTATATGCATAATTACTTATAATAACCATGTTATACGCATCACATTAAATAATTAACACTATCGTTATTTTCTTACATTTAAGGGTACTATAATTTGCAATATTATACAAATAACTACTATTGTTATCATTTATTGCTAATATTAACATTTTCATAAATATTTACTTTAATGTAGATATTAACACTAATATTGTTCTTATCATTTTTAGACCATTAATTTCCTCAATTTCCTTTTCACCATAAATTTAATATTTATTTTACCTATAATTTATACTTAATCTTTTTATTCACATTTTGTATTGTTCTTTTACAGCTTAATCTCCAGACCTTTATTACAGTTACAGTGTTATCATTCATTTAATTAATTATTACATATTTATTCATTCTATCCTTCCTATTTCTTTTATTAGCATTAATACAATCAATATACATTTTAAATTCTTCTATTAAATTAACATTCCGATATTTATCCTTTTTATTTTCATTTTATTTTTACCTTATCATTTTTAATTTTCAGTCCAATTTTTGACATACAAGTTGTCATTTTATCTAAACTATCAATTTATCATTAAATTCAATTTAAATTCTTCTTTTATCAACTTTTACATGTTTTATTAATATTGCCACTACCATTATTATTATTTTTATTATTACTCTTTAAGTCATTAATTTCTTCATCCTTATTTATTTATTCAATTAATATTTATAATACTTTGCAATTATATTTTGACCTTTTGAATTATATTATTACTATCAATTTATCATTTAATTTCTAACGTTTCACTAAATTACAATAATACCCTTTTCTTACCATTTATATAATCATACCATTCAATAACTTTATTATTACCTTTATTTCATTATCTAGCATGCAAATTACCAATTAGTCCTTATAATATTATTCTAATGCTAATTTACTCTTAAGTTCTTTTTAATTACAATCTTACCCTTCAATTACCATATATTTACAAGCATACCATTAAGATTATTTATTTCTTACTTTTCACATTAATTCCATTTCTTATATGTAAAATTCCCATTTAATCCCTAAATGTCATTTTGGTATCAATTTACCTTTTAGTCCTTAATTCATTAACATTTTACTTAATTTAATATTCGGACTCATATAAATTTATATTTCTCTTTTTAATTCATTCTTTTATATAATTACTATTTTACCCCTACTACCTTAAAATCTTTACATTTTAGTCCTTCTTTACTCTATATTCCTTTATTAATATTCATTCACTCATTTGAATTCATTTTCTATTATTTTGACATACAATTTATTATTTAATCCTTAAATACTATTTTTGCGCCATTTTACGCTTTAGACCCTATACTATTATCAAATTATTTACTTTACCAATTCATTTTTTTGTTTATTCTCTCTTATTAACCTTATTAATTATTAAATTTACACTTTTCCTCTTTCTAGCATTTAATTCCTCAATATTATTAATTATTTACAAATAAATCCTTTATTACTCTATCTCTCATTTTAATTTCCATTTACTTACTTCAATTCAATTCTTGACCATTTTAAAATCTATTTTTACAACTTTGCCCCTAGTATCAATCCAGTAGAAATCTCTGAACCGGATACACGGGACATGGACCCCACAGATCCACTACATACATTTTATAGTGATTCCGAGGAATCACCCATACATTCCATTTCATTTCATTTTACATTTCAACATTTGAACATTTCAACATTTAGTAAACCATCATTGGCCTACTTAAGCGAGTCGCCATGACTCGTACCGCGGTGTGAAATTCTTATGGCTAGCCAACTATATCCTGAACTAGATTAACTACCAGACCACTACTAAGGGCAATTAAATCATTCATTCTCTTCAATTTCCATTATAACAATCACTTAAAATAAATTATACTTTTAGTTAACAAAACATTCTATTCAACCAACATTTCCCATAACATGAAATTCACTCTTTTACTAATACATTCTCATTTCATTATTTCATTAATTCAAATATCATTCATGTCATAATTTCATAATATACTACATATGTTATAATTTCAGTTATTAACATAATATTTTATTATACTCTAAAATATTCATTTTACTCAATTAATTTCAAATAAATTAACATTCACTCATTTTACATTATATATTCATTTTATGTCTAAATATTTAACAGTTTTCCATTTTACACTATAATAACCCTAAGGTTATCATTTGGCCTCCACTTATACTTTATATTCTATTTTTTTTCACTCAATTATCATTCATTTAACTACAATATATATAAATTAATATATAGTTACATTTAATTTTCATTAAATCATCAATTTTACTTAAATTATCTTTAGAAATCCATTCGATTCAATTAATCTTTCTCTTCTTTTCATTCTTTCTTCTCATTATTTCCTTATATTTCATTTCATTTAGCCTAAGTATACACTTTAATTACCTTTATATCCTACATATATTCAATCTAATCTCATCAATCTATTCGGCTAACATTATGTCCTTCCTCTAAATATTATTTTTCACTTCTTTAATTATTAATTTAGTTATATTACTTATAATTAATTTTGAATATACCATTAATTCACCTAAAATATCATGTATACCTTAATATACTCAAGGTATTCTATTCGGCCAACATAGTATTTTGAATATACAATTCATTTTTCTTCACTTTAATCATTCTAAATCTTATATTTAACTTCCATAAACATGTCCATTAAATTTATTTCAATTAAACATACATAAATCATACACACACCTTATAAACATGAACTAAAAACATACAAAATAAATGGAAAGGATGGGATATTGTATCCACTAACCTTAGAGTCATTTTCTTCACTCCTTAATCTCCCTTTCTTTTGCCTTAAACCTCTTGAAGTACCTTCACCTTCTTTATTTCCTCAATTCAAACTCTAAACTTGAACCCCTTGGAAATTTCCAAATTCTTCACTCAATTAGAAATTAGAGGCTGCAATAGTGTTAGAGAGGGGCTGAATTTTACTTAGGAAGGTTAGATTTGGGGAGAATTTAGAAGAAGAAAGAAGAAATTCATAGAGAAATGGAGAGTGCTCTATACGGCCAAGAGAAGAGAGGAGAGGGCTGGAGAGAATTCTGGAAATCTGATGATTTTTCAGCCTTATTAAGGGTTCTTAGATGGGCTTAGGCTTAGTTCAATTAATTAGCCAACCCAATTAGGCCCATTTAGTTATTAAGCCCGTTTTTCACTCCAAAAATTATTTTCTTTACTTCTCAAGTTCAATTCCTCTCCAAATAAATTCCATAATTCATAAAATATATTTATTAAGCTCCATATAAAATTTCATCCCAATCGGAAACCGTTTCCCGGTCTGGTAATTTTCTACCAGTCCGATAATTCAGTTTTTCGTCTCACCGTAAAATTTAATCTTCAATACCATTTAATTATTCATAATTTTTCAAGTAAATTCATACTTTCAGATGATTTTTCTGAGCTCTACAATACCAATTAGAGCTCAGTCAACTTTTAGTCAAATCGGTCAACTACTGTGAAACTGGTCCGACCGGTTCGATTCCTTGATTGGACCGGCTCGATATGCTTTTCATCCTTAACTTCCTTTTACTCTTAATAACTCATTTGGCTTTGATTTCACCTCAATTATGGCCCACTACTGGTCCGGTTCAATTAAACCGGTCCGATTTACTCATTTTTCAATGTCGTCATAAAATTTACTTTTTATCACTAAATTGTTCTACTCATCATTCTGAGTCCATCCATACCTTTAGATAATTTTTCAGAGGTCATTTACTATCTTAAAACTCCAGTCAAATTAAAAGTCAACTCTTTTACTATTAGAAACGAGCCGAATTTTTTTTTATTTTTGACTTTTTGAGATTTATTTGACCTCATTTTAGTCCAAATTTTACTACCAGACTCCTTATAACTTGTAATTTCTATTGGTGTAATAAAATATTTTTGCCGACGGGTGGTACTATTCACCTCGGTATTACTATTCACAGCCAGGAATCACTGTTCACGAAAGTAGCTATTTTGGGTCATTACAATTCTCCCACACTTATAAAAATTTCGTCCTCGAAATTTTCTTATGTACCACAATTAAATTCACAATTTCTACTTTTAGAGTCATTTTATGGAAATACTTATCTTAGGAATCCCACTTATACCTCATTAGTCAAAACACTAATATTCCTTACAATCCAATGAACATACTTTATCCCTATCTCCACCTATACCTTTAGTCACTTTGTCAATAATATCTATTCATGGCATGTATATGTATCATTTTCTCTTTATCACATCCTCATTTATCCTAGAATCGCCTAAACCGCACTCTGATACCAATAAAATTGTAACACTCTTATAACGTTATACTATACGTACGATGACCAGATGTCTTAACTATTCTGTTGTACTAATGTCACCATGGTATGCTACAGTACACAGTTCAGTAAATTTTTTTTTTTTTTTTGCATTTAAATCTTTTAACGATACAGTAAGATAATTTATCATAACACAATAGTTAACACGTAGGTCTATTACCAACTCATACTTATCATACACATAATATAAATTATACCAATCCGATATGACCATATACATGCCATGTCTATACTACTGTCTTCGCTACCTGCCAATTCTTCCCAGTAAATATTCATATGTCGGCCACTTCACGCTTCCGCTTACTCATAACCTGCACGCAGTTACAACACTACGTGCTAAACATTAAAATGCCCAGTATTGAATACATATCCTAAGCTTTCCATCTAAAATTACTCATGCATGCACACATATACAAAATCGCTTATTAACCATTTTAGTTTATTACTCATAATTATTACTAATTAAAATTTCTTTAATTTCTTTGACTATTATTGCTATTATAACCCTTAACGTTATACTTATTCATGTGTTATTCCTTTTTTTTTTCTTTTTTTTTTGAACATTTTACCTTAATTATGTATTAACATTTATTTTTTTAAATTCATTTAGTTATAGCATTTATTCATTATTCATTCTTAGATTTCTATTTCCATTACTTTTACTTTCTTAGTTACTTTACTTTTGTATTACCTATTAATTTTCCTTGCACCATTCTCTCTTTATCATCATCAATTCTATCATAATTTATTTATTTTCTATTGACTATATTCCTCATACATCCATGATCATTAGTTGATTATGATTATTGATATAGAACTTGCTTTATCATTTTATTTACAGAACAATCATTATTATTATCTATGATTATATATTTATTTCCAATATTTCCTTTCACAATTACTATTTATGCTTGTCCATTTTCTATGTTCCTATACTCATTTCTCTCATTTTTAATTAATTCATTTTCAACCATTATTAATGCTACCATTTATGTGATTATTTATTACTCTATATGCATAATTACTTATAATAACCATGTTATACGCATCACATTAAATAATTAACACTATCGTTATTTTCTTACATTTAACAGTACTATAATTTGCAATATTATGCAAATAACTACTATTGTTATCATTTATTGCTAATATTAACATTTTCATAAATATTTACTTTAATGTAGATATTAACACTAATATTGTTCTTATCATTTTTAGACCATTAATTTCCTCAATTTCCTTTTCACCATAAATTTAATATTTATTTTACCTATAATTTATACTTAATCTTTTTATTCACATTTTGTATTGTTCTTTTACAGCTTAATCTCCAGACATTTATTACAGTTACAGTGTTATCATTCATTTAATTAATTATTACATATTTATTCATTCTATCCTTCCTATTTCTTTTATTAGCATTAATACAATCAATATACATTTTAAATTCTTCTATTAAATTAACATTCCGATATTTATCCTTTTTATTTTCATTTTATTTTTACCTTATCATTTTTAATTTTCAGTCCAATTTTTGACATACAAGTTGTCATTTTATCTAAACTATCAATTTATCATTAAATTCAATTTAAATTCTTCTTTTATCAACTTTTACATGTTTTATTAATATTGCCACTACCATTATTATTATTTTTATTATTACTCTTTAAGTCATTAATTTCTTCATCCTTATTTATTTATTCAATTAATATTTATAATAATTTGCAATTATATTTTGACCTTTTGAATTATATTATTACTATCAATTTATCATTTAATTTCTAACGTTTCACTAAATTACAATAATACCCTTTTCTTACCATTTATATAATCATACCATTCAATAACTTTATTATTACCTTTATTTCATTATTTAGCATGCAAATTACCAATTAGTCCTTACAATATTATTCTAATGCTAATTTACTCTTAAGTTCTTTTTAATTACAATCTTACCCTTGAATTACCATATATTTACAAGCATACCATTAAGATTATTTATTTCTTACTTTTCACATTAATTCCATTTCTTATATGTAAAATTCCCATTTAATCCCTAAATGTTATTTTGGTATCGATTTACCTTTTAGTTTTTAATTCATTAACATTTTACTTAATTTAATATTCGGACTCATATAAATTTATATTTCTCTTTTTAATTCATTCTTTTATATAATTACTATTTTACCCCTACTACCTTAAAATCTTTACATTTTAGTCCTTCTTTACTCTATATTCCTTTATTAATATTCATTCACTCATTTGAATTCATTTTCTATTATTTTGACATACAATTTATTATTTAATCCTTAAATACTAGTTTTGCGCCATTTTACGCTTTAGACCTTATACTATTATCAAATTATTTACTTTACCAATTCATTTTTTTGTTTATTCTCTCTTATTAACCTTATTAATTATTAAATTTACACTTTTCCTCTTTCTAGCATTTAATTCCTCAATATTATTAATTATTTACAAATAAATACTTTATTACTCTATCCCTCATTTTAATTTCCATTTACTTACTTCAATTCAATTCTTGAACATTTTAAAATATATTTTTACAACTTTGCCCCTAGTATCAATCCAGTAGAAATCTCTGAACCGGATACACGGGACGTGGACCCCACAGATCCACTACATACATTTTAGAGTGATTTCGAAAAATCACCCATACATTCCATTTCATTTCATTTTACATTTCAACATTTAGTAGACCGTCATTGGCCTACTTAAGCGAGTCGCCATGACTCGTACCGCGGTGTGAAATTCCTATGGCTAGCCAACTATATCCTGAACTAGATTAACTACCAGACCACTACTAAGGGCAATTAAATCATTCATTCTCTTCAATTTCCATTATAACAATCACTTAAAATAAATTATACTTTTAATTAACAAAACATTCTATTCAACCAACATTTCCCATAACATGAAATTCACTCTTTTACTAATACATTCTCATTTCATTATTTCATTAATTCAAATATCATTCATGTCATAATTTCATAATATACTACATATGTTATAATTTTAGTTATTAACATAATATTTTATTATACTCTAAAATATTCATTTTACTCAATTAATTTCAAATAAATTAACATTCACTCATTTTACATTATATATTCATTTTATGTCTAAATATTTAACAGTTTTCCATTTTACACTATAATAACCCTAAGGTTATCATTTGGCCTCCACTTATACTTTATATTCTATTTTTTTTCACTCAATTATCATTCATTTAACTACAATATATATAAATTAATATATAGTTACATTTAATTTTCATTAAATCATCAATTTTACTTAAATTATCTTTAGAAATCCATTCGGTTCAATTAATCTTTCTCTTCTTTTCATTCTTTCTTCTCATTATTTCCTTATATTTCATTTCATTTAGCCTAAGTATACACTTTAATTACCTTTATATCCTACATATATTCAATCTAATCTCATCAATCTATTCGGCTAACATTATGTCCTTCCTCTAAATATTATTTTTCACTTCTTTAATTATTAATTTAGTTATATTACTTATAATTAATTTTGAATATACCATTAATTCACCTAAAATATCATGTATACCTTAATATACTCAAGGTATTCTATTCGGCCAACATAGTATTTTGAATATACAATTCATTTTTCTTCACTTTAATCATTCTAAATCTTATATTTAACTTCCATAAACATGTCCATTAAATTTATTTCAATTAAACATACATAAATCATACACACACCTTATAAACATAAACTAAAAACATAAAAAATAAATGGAAAGGATGGGATATTGTATCCACTAAACTTAGAGTCATTTTCTTCACTCCTTAATCTCCCTTTCTTTTGCCTTAAACCTCTTGAAGTACCTTCACCTTCTTTATTTCCTCACTTCAAACTCTAAACTTGAACCCCTTGGAAATTTCCAAATTCTTCACTCAATTAGAAATTAGAGGCTGCAATAGTGTTAGAGAGGGGCTGAATTTTACTTAGGAAGGTTAGATTTGGGGAGAATTTAGAAGAAGAAAGAAGAAATTCATAGAGAAATGGAGAGTGCTCTATACGGCCAAGAGAAGAGAGGAGAGGGCTGGAGAGAATTCTGGAAATCTGATGATTTTTCAGCCTTATTGAGGGTTCTTAGATGGGCTTAGGCTTAGTTCAATTAATTAGCCAACCCAATTAGGCCCATTTAGTTATTAAGCCCGTTTTTCACTCCAAAAATTATTTTCTTTACTTCTCAAGTTCAATTCCTCTCCAAATAAATTCCATAATTCATAAAATATATTTATTAAGCTCCATATAAAATTTCAGCCCAATCGGAAACCGTTTCCCGGTCTGGTAATTTTCTACCAGTCCGATAATTCAGTTTTTCGTCTCACCGTAAAATTTAATTTTCAATACCATTTAATTCTTCATAATTTTTCAAGTAAATTCATACTTTCAGATGATTTTTCTGAGCTCTACAATACCAATTAGAGCTCAGTCAACTTTTAGTCAAACCGGTCAACTACTGTGAAACTGGTCCGACCGGTTCGATTCCTTGATTGGACCGGTTCGATATACTTTTCATCCTTAACTTCCTTTTACTTTTAATAACTCATTTGGCTTTGATTTCACCTCAATTATGGCCCACTACTGGTCCGGTTCAATTAAACCGGTCCGATTCACTCATTTTTCAGTGTCATCATAAAATTTACTTTTTATCACTAAATTGTTCTACTCATCATTCTGAGTCCATCCATACCTTCAGATAATTTTTCAGAGGTCGTTTACTATCTTAAAAGTCCAGTCAAATTAAAAGTCAACTCTTTTACTATTAGAAACGGGCCGAATTTTTTTTTATTTTTGACTTTTTGAGATATATTTGACCTCATTTTTAGTCCAAATTTTACCACCAGACTCCTTATAACTTGTAATTTCTATTGGTGCAATAAAATATTTTTCGCCGACGGGTGGCACTATTCACCTCGGTATCACTATTCACAGTCCAGAATCACTGTTCACGAAAGTAGCTATTTTGGGCCATTACACTCCTTGTCAATTTATGTATTGATAAACACAAATAAAATATAAGGATCTACGTTTTAAATAAATGAACTCAAAAAAATATTTTTTGAGAGATGATTCAAGATAAAAAGAAATTGATTTTCTTTTCTTAAATATATCCCCGAATGAAAAATATTTTGCAAAAAGAAGAAGAAGAAAAGAAGGTTAAAACTTGAAAATCTTAATATTTTTGCTTTGAAAAAAAGTTCTCGGCTGCCCTTTTGTTCTTGAGAGAACTCTTCTTTTTTTTTTTTGTGAAACTTGCAGCTCCTCCAAAATGAAGATCAAGTCTTCATTTTGTTTTTCTGGATTGTCCCAAAATGGGAAGAGACAAAATGTTTTTTCATTTTTCGTTAACCAAAAATTGCATAAAAACATGAAACAAACGGAAAAAACGGATTGAAAATTGACCAGAAATTACAGGTGAAAATGACCGCGCACGGGAGAGAAGGGGCAAGAATGCCCGCGGGTGGACCTAGGCGACGTTCGCATGTTGCCCCTAGCGACATGTGCCCATGCGGGCGCATGTCGCGCCTGCAGGTGTACGTCGCACGTTAGTGCATGCTGCGCCTGTGGGCGCGCGCCGTTCCCGCACGGACACAGCCTGCATGAGTGTGACTGCAACCCGCACGCGCGGCGCACAACCCACACGATAACAGGGCACCGAAAAAAATCTGAGATTAAAACCCAAATAAAATAAAAATAAAAATAAAAAAGAATAAAAATAAGAGTAAAAATGCAAATTTTTGAATTAAAATTTGTGGAGGAATAAAAGAGATTTTCGACAAGGAAAATATCATTTTTGACACCTTTACTTGTGGCAAGTATCATTTTCATCATCGGGTAATCCTGATCTTGGACCTCCTCGGGACCCGGTGTTTACAGTTGCCCCCAATTTTGGGGAATCTAGAACTTGGATCTCTGGGTGAGCCAAAATTCAGAAAAAAAGGAAAGAGACGCGTATCTGAGGCGGTCGCTTTTCCAGACTGGATGATATTGTTGGCGTGTTATTCTTTCTAAGGTGGTGCCCCTTGAGAGGTCTTTGGCTGGCCGGTTGCCCCCTGAGAGGTCTTCTGTTGATCGCCCCCTGAGAGGTCTTCAGCTAGTTGGCTGCCCCCTGAGAGGTCTTCGGATGGTTGATCGCCCCCTAAGAGGTTTTCGGTTCACCGCCCCCTGAGAGGTCTTCGGATGATTGCCCCCTGAGAGGTTTTTGATTGATCGCTCCCTGAGAGGTCTTTGGATGGTTGATCGCCCCCTGAGAGGTCTTCGAATAGTTACCCCCTGAGAGGTCTTCAGTCGATCGCCCCCTAAGAGGTCTTCGACTAGTTGGCTGCCTCCTGAGAGGTCTTCGGCTAGTTGGCTGCCCCCTGAAAGGTCTTCGGATGGTTGATCGCCCCCTGAGAGGTCTTCAGTTGACCGCCCCCTGAGAGGTCGTCGAATGGTTGCCCCCTGAGAGGTCTTCGGTTGATCGCCCCCTGAGAGGATGGTTGATCGCCCCCTGAGAGATCTTTGGTTCACCGTCTCCTGAGAGGTCTTTGGATGGTTGCCCCCTGAGAGGTCTTCGGTTGATCACCCCCTGAGAGGTCTTTGGCTGGCCGAATTGGTGTTTTGATCGATATCGTCACTCGTCTTTTGTCGGTGTCCGCATCGAATATCTCTTGCTGAAAAACTGGAAAGCTAACTATACAGGAAAATTGGTGAGCATGCACGTAAAAAGTATTGTGTCATGCAGGATAAGAATTCATCTGAGTGGATTTGGAGACGACAGCCGGTTTGGTCACAATTTGCAGTAGGATCGGTGTCCTCTAGAATTACGAGGTTCTCCTCTGATACCTGTAGTCATTCTTTTAAGTTAGTGCGTCCCTTGTGGATTTTCACACTAACTTTTCTCGGCGGAAAATGCGTCCTTTTCGGATTTTCACATAATCCTATGCCTTACTTTTTTTCTGGAATGGACCCAATCCAATCCAGCGGTTTTTATTCATTTCATTTTTTGCAGGACATACTGCCTGTTTTCAGGTATTCACCCTACCCTTTGGCTAAACTTTTGCTTAGAGCGCCAATTACGGTTTTCATAACTAATAGCCTTTTTTTTAGAAGAGGATGAAGCTGTTACCAAAGATCTTTCAGGTATGATCAGCATGTACTTATGTCTCAGATTATGGTTGTATGAGTTTGATTCCTATCATGAAGGTACTGTAGGATTGGCCTCACAGTTGATAGCAGGATGAGTTAACTGAAGCGCTTGAGTGGTGAGAGTATCGAAGGGTAGATAGTAACAATGTGCTGGTTTTATACTGGGACTAGACAACCTTGAGTGTGCAAAATGAACTACTCTGGTCACGTCAATATATCATTGCATAAATGCATATATTTCAATTTGATTTCATAACACATGATCACTATTTGGCATTAACTCAAAAAATATGAGATCTCATCTAATCTCGGAATAGATCTTGAAAGTATCAAATTTCTGTTATCAATCAGCCCTCTCGGATTTTCATGATTGAATATTTTTTCTCCTTTTTATTATTATTTTTATTATTTTTTTTAGCATTTGCCATAAACCCTCCTTCAGTCCGTTGGTGTTGATTGAATTTTCTTTCATCTTTGTTAGCCGGGGAAGTTGCTCCTTCTAACGGTGTTCCTTATTTGGCCTCAAAGTCCTTTACTTGACCCTTGTGCAAACTGGTTGTGACGATAGGTTCCTTATTTGGGACTTGAATGTGAAATCTCACACTTTGCTTTTATCGGCTTTGGTGGTGCAATTTTTGAAGTGGTTTTTAATGGTTGAAATTGGGTTACAAGTTAGGCTTTAGTGGTTGAGATTGGGTTACAAGTTAAGTTCAGATTATTTAGGGAAAAATTGTGGGTTTGTTTGTTTTTTTTTTCTCTTTTTTTTTTTGCTTTTTTTTGTCCCTTTTTTTGTTTTGTTTTTTGTTTTGCTTTTTTTTTGCAGGTTATAAAGGTAATGAGTTGTCCTTCTAAGTTTTGCTATAAGGGTCTTGGATGGTTAAAGGTCAATCTTGATTGGTTTTTGTAGTGAATTTCTCAAATGGTTGGGGGAAAGGGATCATAAGGCTGGGTTCTAACACTACAAGAAAATACACGTTTCCCGACGGAAATTACCGACGGAAAATGTGTAATTTCCGTCGGGAAAATAAATTGCCGACGGAAAATATTCCGTCGGCAATAAAGTCGTAGGTAATTTATCCCGACGGAAAATTCCGTCGGTAAATATTTACCGACGGAATTCACTATTCCGTCGGTAATTTCCCGACAGAATAGTAAATTTCATCGAGAAATATTTACCGACGGAATAGTATATTCCGTCGGTAATAATTACCGACGGAATACACTATTCCGTCGGTAAATAAATCCCGACGGAATAATATATTCCGTCGGCAAAAAATTACCGACGGAATTCACAATTCCGTCGGTAAATAAATCCCGACGGAATAGTGAATTCCGTCGGTAATTTTTTGCCGATGGAATACACTATTCCGTCGGTAATTTTTTGCCGACGGAATTGTGAATTCCGTCGGTAATCCGTAGGCAAATTAAAAAAATTTTTCCCCCTTAATTAACAATTATATTTTTATAATCCAAATTATAACCTGTAAAATTAATTGGAAAATAATGAGCAAATGAAAGATGATATCTAAATTTTAATATATAATAATAGTCGAATTTAATAATTGTACTAGTTATAAAGTTAGTAATTATGTAATAACATAATATCCATGTCTAATACAGAATCATAACTAATTAAGCTGATGGCGGCGGCGGCTAAGAAGTACGATCGGACTGCTGCGATGACACCATACTCTTCAAATTTGCCATCTCATTGCGCAGCTCAGATATGTAGTCGATAGATTGCTGCCATCGAGTCTGTGACTGATGCAATTCAGATCTCAGCTCATGTACAGTATTCTCAAGTTCATGGACTCGCCTGGATTCAGACTGTCTATGTGATGCGGCAGTACTTGAACTTGAGGCATGCGAGTGACAGGATTTGGCCAAAGAACCTAAGCCAAATATCCGTCCTCGCTGGTCTCTACCACCAGAAACGTCACAATAGATTTGATTCGCATCAACATAATCAGAAGTCTGTGAGCGTTGCTGAATTGCATCTTGAACTTGTTCCTGTCGTAGGACAAATGTTTTACAATAAGTAACGATTAATAATAAGTAATATTTAAAATTTGTAAATTATAATAACTTGGACATACATGTAAAACCCTTGACCGATCATTGACGAACGTTTGACCATCATGCTTGTTGGTGTGGGTGTGTAAAAATACCTCACCATAGGTAGCCGGTCGACCCATCGATGCTCCCTGTAAACATAAAAAAAATTAAAGATGAACTATAATTTATTGACTATTCGTACAAGTTTGTATTTAAATTTCGGCAGAATTTCCCCTATATTTGGAGCATACCTCCTGTATACATAGACAAAATAACAGTTCAAAATCCAACATTCAACAACAAACCAAACTCCTAACTCAAGTAACATTCTCATCCTCCTTTATGGTAATGAGATAAAATTCAGACATCCTAACCATTAATTACAGCAGTAAAAGTAATATTTTGTAAAGTTTTTACTTAAATTTCAGCAGAGTTTCCCCTATATTTGGAGCATACCTCCTGTATACATAGACAAAAAAACACTTCAAATTCCGAAACAACGATACAATCCAACATTCAACAAAGCAAACTCCTCACACAAGTAACATTCTCATCCTCTTCTATGCTAATAAGATAAAATTCAAACATCCTAACCATTAATTACAGCAGTAAAATTAATATTTTGTAAAGTTTTTACTTAAATTTCGGCAGAGTTTCCCCTATATTTGGAACATACCTCCTGTATACATAGACAAAAAAATACTTCAAATTTCGAGACTACGCTACAATCCAACATTCAACAACAAAGCAAACTCCTAACACAAGTAACATTCCCATCCTCCTCTGTGGTAATAAGATAAAATTCATATATCCTAACCATTAATTACAGCAGTAAAAGTAATATTTTGTAATACTTACAAGTCTATCTGCATGTTCCCGATGCGACAACGATCCTCCAGTATGCAAGCATGAACTGAGTCCATCAGGTCCTCCCCGTCTGTTACTAGAATTCTGCGATGCGACGGAAATGGCTTCAGGGGTCGTCCAATACTGTCTCCAATGTGCCCATATATCTTCGGTCATGTAGGGAGGTCGGACACCACCAGTTTTTATCAAGCTGATTAAATCTCTGTAACGTGCCCGCGCACGACTCTCCCACACTGAAGGCATGATATCGTCCAACGCCGAATTCCAATAACATTGTTTCTTAAGAGACAGACAGAACAAAAAAAACTTTTATGTAAGCAAGTGTAAAGTATAATTTGTTATGTAACCGACTTTATCATAAATGTTTTACCTTGAATTCTTCAAAATAAAAATTCTTTGTTTCCTCTGACACATTCTTCCAGGCAAACCCATCGTATTCAATTCTGTTTTTGAAAGAGGTTGTCATTATGCGTGAACACCTTCCTGAAGGATTCAATCTTAGATAAAACATAGTAAATAATGTTAGTACAAGTAATAACTGTCATTGAAATCATAATGAAGTGAAATATTAATTACTTACTCCTTAGCTGTGATATTGATGTATATTCTTCCATCCTCTCCAATTGAGCCAGGCGTAGGCTCTTCCGCTTGTTCTATTCCCAACTCCTGAGCTGGCATAGACTCTGGGTGTGCCATAGGAGTGGAATCAGTGGAAGGAATGGTAGATGGTGCAGCAGAGATGGGCAGTGATGCTGCGGCAGCCTCAGTGCTGGCATTATTCCCATGCGATGGGGATCCTCCAGTACCAGTACTGTCATCGCCATCATGCAACCTGAAACGCGGAGGAATCGACGTTCTCTTCTTTCGCTTAAACATTTTTCAACCTGCCATTATAAGAAAAATGCATATTGTCAGATAATAGAAAATAATTACATTGTAATAAGCATATTAAATTAATATCCAAGTCAGTGCAATATTAATTGGTCTCACATGATAAGCAAGTAGTTAAACAAATTATTCGCTATCGTCACTAAGCTGTAAATCGTAATTCAAATCATCCTCATTTTTCGATGTATAAGAGGAAAATTCTGGCTCGTCATCAGATCCATCGCCAACCAAAGTTTCTTCATCATCCTCACCATCAATGTCAACAAATTCATTGTCCGCATAGTTCAATGGTTCGTTATCTTCAAAATGCAGAGAGTTGTTGATTTCATGAACTTCCGGTTCTTCCTCCTGAAATGCATCATTATTTTCAGAACGTTCACTTTGTCCGGCGCCTTTCCTTTCATAAATGCCTCTTGGTTTGACTTTGCATGCTGCAAACCATTCCGATCTGTCTCGCTTTACGCTTGGATAGGAGACATAATATACCTGACCCACTTGCATTGCCAACACAAATGGTTCAAAGTTCCTCAATCTTCTACGCTGGTTGACTTCAACTAAATTGTATCTGGTATGTATTTTTGTTCCCACGTTAATAGTTGGATCATACCATTCGCACTTGAATAACACACAACGTTTTATTGGCAACGCGGGATACTCGACTTCAATTATATCAACAATTTGCCCATAATAATCCATCAACTCTCCTTGAATGCAAACCCCACTGTTTACCGTTACTTTGTTATGACCGTGACTCTGTGTATGAAATTTATATCCATTCACGAAATACACCGGAAATGATTTAACATATCGCAAAGGTCCTTTTGCAAGATCAGTGATGTAGTTGTTGTCAATTGCATTTGTTGATGCCTACATATTCCAATAAGCTAACATCAATGCAATCATATATTTAATATATTCATGTATGTATGGACATATATGGTGAAAATCACAACTTACATATGTCTTGAACCAATCATGAAAGTGCTTTTCGACTTCCTTGTTCACCTCAGTTTCATTTTTCTCAGGCATTAGCTCCCGTATCCATTCCTCAAATAATCTAAAATGCCAATATCAATTTATATATTACACTCTTTACATTGTAAAACAATATATCACAATGTAGCGTATATATTAACCTTACCTAACATAAGGACGAACTTCCTCGCAATTCAATAAAATATAACTATGGGCCGCTATTAATTCATCCTCTGTTAGCATTTTCCTTATTGAACGGCCATGTAAACGCCCAGGATATGTAAAAATGGATAAGTTTCCGTCCTGATTACTTGATGCCCCGCCATCATCATTACGAGGTACTTTCCGCTGTCTCGTGTCTATATGAGGCTCAAAATAATGCGAACAAAAAGTACTTGCTTCTTCGACCAAATAAGCATTACATATTGAACCTTCAACTCTAGCTTTATTTTTGACGTTCTTCTTCAAGTGAAACAAATACCTACATGATATATCTTAATACCATTAATTAGCATACAAAGGTATAATATAATTACAATTGAAGGTCATAGATAGTTACCGCTCAAATGGATACATCCAACGATATTGAACCGGACCAGCGAGTTTCGCCTCATGTGCTAAATGCACGGGGAGATGCTCCATACAGTCAAAAAAACTTGGAGGAAATATTGCTTCAAGTTTGCACAGGATTACTGGAATTTCTATTTCCAATCTTGCCATATCTGCCGCACTTATCTCGCAGGACGTTAATGTTCTGAAAAACATACTTAGCTCTGTTATAGCTTCCCACACTTTTGTCGGCAATAACTCTCGAAATGCTATTGGGAGTAGCCTCTGCATGAAAACGTGACAATCATGACTTTTCATCCCGAATAATTTGAACTTTCTCATGTCGACGCACCTTGCCAAATTGGAGACGTAACCATCCGGAAACTTTAGTCCTTTTAACCAATCACACAAAACTTCCTTTTGTTTTTTGTCCAAAGTGTAGCATGCTTTGGGATATTTTCCGGTTAAAAAATCTTTATCTAACTCGGGCCTTTTACATAACAACTTTAAATCTGCTCGTGATTTTGAATTGTCCTTGGTCTTCCCTTCTATATTCATAATGGTGTTGAACAAATTATCAAAAAAAATTTTTTCAATGTGCATCACATCTAGATTATGCCGTAACAAATTAGTCTTCCAATATGGCAAATCCCAAAAAATGCTTCTTTTCCTCCAACCAAAGTTTTTGTTGATTCTTCCATTAACTTCATCAGCATCAACTTCTGTTACCTTAAGTAAACCCAACTCATTAATGTCTTGTAAAATTTGCTCACTGCTTCTGATAACAGGAGGACTTGCAAGAACAACGCTATTCTTAAGAAATTTGTTCTTGTTCCGTCGAAAAGGATGATCAGGTGGAAGGAATTTCCTGTGATTGTCAAACCAAGAAGTTTTGCACCCATGTTGAAGATAAAACGCATCTGAATCGTCGCCACAGTAAGGACATGCTAGTTTTCCAGCCGTGCTCCAACCCGACAATATAGCATAGGCAGGGAAGTCACTGACCGTCCACATTAATGCTGCTTTCATCATGAAATTCTGTTTAAGTGATGCATCATATGTTTCAACACCGACATCCCAAAGCTGTTGCAACTCATAAATCAACGGCTGCAAATATACATCAATTCTGTGCTTCGGATTTCTAGGTCCTGGAATAATAACTGTCAAGAACATATATGCCTCATTCATACACATCCATGGAGGCAAATTATATGGAGTAATTATGATTGGCCATGACGAATATTGTTGCCCTGATTGACCAAAAGGTTGAAATCCGTCAGTGCTCAAACATACTCGAATATTTCGAGATTCAGCAGCAAAATCAGGATGGGTGTTATTGAAATGTTTCCATGCAACTGCATCGGATGGATGGCTCATTATTCCACCTGTACTTTCGTGCTCATCATGCCATCTCATGTGAGGTGCAGTAACTTCGGATGCATATAGTCTTTGAAGCCTGGGAGTCAATGGAAAAAAATACATACGTTTCCAAGGTACCAATTTCTGCTGAATACCACCTCTTTTAGATTTGTACCTAGGTTGACTGCAAAATTTGCACTCTTGTAAATTAATGTCATCCCTCCAAAACAACATACATCCCAACCGACAACAGTCAATTTTCTCAACAGGCAAACCTAAACCACTGATCAGTTTCTTCACATTGTACAAATTATCAACCATTTTATGGTCAGGAGGCAATGATTTATTGTACCAAGCAAGAATTCGGTCAAAACCTCGATCCGAAATATGGCATTCTGATTTTATATTCAATATTTGAGCAACAGAAGATAACTGAGTCATGTTATCGCATCCTGGCCATAACTGCTGATCTGCTGAATTTAGCAA
Source organism: Excoecaria cochinchinensis (assembly GCA_947683425.1). Lineage (NCBI taxonomy): Eukaryota > Viridiplantae > Streptophyta > Magnoliopsida > Malpighiales > Euphorbiaceae > Excoecaria > Excoecaria cochinchinensis. The sequence goes on along the minus strand of CANTUQ010000101.1, from coordinate 23,829,197 downwards.
ATCATAAAATTTTGTTGCATTTTCGTTGGGTTCTTCCAACATTGGTGTACTTTCCCTAAAATCATGGCCAGCTGCATCGTAAACCATTTGAACGTATGGATTATCAGTCACCCCTACATCATCAGCTACAAATTCCCCCTCTCTTTCAAATTCACCCTCAGTTGTCCACATGTTACCCACATTTCCACTCGATGTACTACAGATTGATGGTTCTCCGTGTCGTGTCCACTCAAAATAATTTTGCACAAATCCCTTTCGATACAGGTGAAAATACACTTCATCGACTGACAGATAACGAAGATGTTGACACTTTTTGCATGGACATCTTATTTTAGCCCCGTCCATAAATGCAGGTTGAGAACTGGCATATTCAATAAACGACTGAACCCCTTCCACAAATTCAGGATTAATGTAACCATCTCTTGTTTTTCGTCTATACATCCAAGATCTATCTATATTACTCATAATTAATTCCAAAACTGTTACATGAAGAAAGAGACATCTCAAATAGAATTATAAAAATCTAATTCAAAAAAAGCAAAACTTAATAGAAATTAGTTTGGTTCACATAATAAAAATGAGTATAAATCAATTCTATGAAAAATATTAAAAAGCTGAAAATAACATGCATGGCATGGAAAAAAAATGTTATTAGTCTTGATGGCCAATTAGTAATGCACAACATGAAAAATTTAATTTTATGGAAATTAAAACATTAAGAAACTTATTGCAATTATTTGTGTATGAGAATTGCCAAGTATAATTATGGTCTTGTTCTATCGTGACTCTCCAACAAAAATATTGTAATGAGGTGGAGTTTCGTATCATGTCATTTGATTACGTGCAAGTTGGAGGTTTCTTTCATTTCCTTGTTTTCAGCAAAATTTCATAAGAATGTTTGGTTCAATGATTTGAATTAGCTAGTAATTGAGTTGGGATTGTTGATAACTAATGAGTGAATATATTTAGAAATTAATAGAAAATTATTTTTAAGTGTTTAGTTTAATGTTAATTAGCGACATGAAATGAAATGATAAATATACATGAATTGGCAAATAAATCAGATTTCTACTTCATCGATGAATGACACTTCAAGGGTGCAATATTTGCAGGCATACATTGGAAGTGTGCTTGATAGCATTAGGTACATGCTTTTCTTATATATTTGTGGGTTGATATAATTTGATGCATATAAATAATGATGAGTTAATTCATTTCTGACACATTTTTTGGATGGTTCGATATGGAAGGAATGGATCGAACACAAGAGGATATTTTACGTGGTCTTTCTTAGATTTATTTGAATTATTGGGTGGCTACCAGATAAACTTCGGTCTTTATTATGTGGATGTGGAGGTGGAGGATCCTGATTTGAAGAGAATTCCTAAGCTCTCTGCACATTGGTACTCTCAATTTTTGAAAGGAGAAATTGTTACTCGACATCCACTTATTCAACTTCCCAATCATTTCTCTGCTACTCACTTTTATTAGCCTATTCGTCTATAACTCTTACTCATCTACTTCCATACACCAATCGAATAGTATAGAGTTCATCTTTTCCACAAAGAATGATACAAGTTGTATTTTTCTTATACGCTGTTTATTATAATAAATGAATTCTACAAAATTTTAGGCAATTTCATTTTTTTTTGTTTTAATGTTGCTGTTTGTGTAATAATAATGATAGTTAGATATGAGTTTCTTGGAAATTGAAGAGTTGTGGTTTTAATTTAAGAATCAGTATTTAACATTGCATCTTAGATATTTTTCTCAATGGTATAATACTCAATGTGGCAATTTGGCTTAGCAATGTGGACATCAACTGAACATTAAAGTTTCCTAATGTGCATGAAAGGATAGATAACCTCTTGTTCTCTTTAGAGAAAGTCTCTAATTTTATTCATGATCCTAAGGATTGTAACTACATAGCATATGGTTTAGCTATATAATGAGGTCATAAGCATGTTGATATGGTAGCTTGGCTAATGTGAATGTATGGTTCTTTTGAACTTTTCTTCACTTGATAATTAATAAGAATTTTGGCTTATAAAAATAATATAAGTTTGATATGCTAAATTATCAAGATTTTCAAAATCTACCAACACTTTTTTGAGTTATCTATAGCCTTTACTGTTTCTGACAAATAAAAGTTCATCATTTAATTAAACAATTTCTTTCCATAGTAGCTGCATCACATAGGTTTTTGCTAATATGCATTTTCTAGAAAGTCTACGTATTAGATTTTTTATAGAATTTGAAGCTCTAATTTATTGGGATGCTCTTTTTCTAGTATAACTTTAAGAGTTGGTTAATACATAAAATCAAAACAATTCTGCTGAGATATGTTTTTGTTGTGTTTTGTCTTTGGTTCCATTCCATGTGAACATAATCAGGGTATTTAGTCAAACTGACAACTATTGGCTTGCATATCAGGGTATGCTTTTCATATTTACTCTTTGGTTGGTGCCGAATGTAGTTTTCAGCTCGTTTGGGGGAAAGTTTGTAATTTTTTAATCCCTTAATTTAATTATTGTATTTGTTTACTAGAAAGCTCTTAAATTGTATTATGCGGTGTTAGATTTAGTCCTTTAAATTTTATACTTCAGATTTTTACATGTTTTCAATCATAGGTATGAGAAATGTATTAAATATTTCATATCAACTAATTACAAAAATATAATATTTCTTATAAATTAATAATAATAATAATAATAATAATAATAATAATAATAATATTAATAATTAAAAAAAAAAAACTCAAATTAAGGTTCTGATGGCTTACCAGACGCCGGAGGAGAGGAGAGGAGGAGGAGACGGAGGAGGGAGGTCGACCAGGCTGAGGAGGAGAGGAAGCCAACGCCGGAGCAGCGGCGGTCAACGGCGGCGGCGAACAGAAGGCGAATGGCAGCGAGGGAAGAAGAAGGGAAGATCGGGGCGGGAAAAAAAGAGAGAAGGGAGGGAAGAGAGGAGGAGGAGGAGGAGGAGGGGAGGGGACCGGCGATCGGAGGGGAGGGGCGGTCGTCGGCGGCGAGAGGGCAGGGGATCGGACACCGGAGGTAGAGTGAGGGGAGAGGGAGGAGAGAGAGAGGATCGGGGGGGGGGGGGGGGGAGGGGTTAAATCTGAATTTAATTCAGATTTCCCGACGGAAGTATTATTCCGTCGGTAATTAGCGACGGAATAGTTCTTCCGTCGGCAAAACTAGCGACGGAACTCCTTTCCGTCGGTAATTAGCGGTGGAATAATACTTCCGTCGCTAAAATTCTTTTATTTTTTAAATTTTATTTTTTTTTCGCGACGAAATTCGATATCCGTCGCTATATTTCGCGACGGAATACTATTCCGTCGCTATATTTAGCGACGGAAAACTATTCCGTCGCTAAATGTAAATTAATTTTTTTTATCGCGGCGGATTTATATATCCGTCGCAAATTTCCGTCGCAATTTATGGAGGGAAGTTTTGGCGCTTTTTTTCGCGACGGAGTATGGTTTCCGTCGCTATTTTAGCGACGGTTTCGATTCCGTCGGTAAAATTCCGTCGGGAAACGTGTATTTTCTTGTAGTGTAATGAGTCGTATATTCCCTGTGAAGGTCCTGTGTTTCATTCGTCCAACTTCTGATGTAGCACTCGGAGTTTAATTTTATTCGGCAGTATCGTATGCATCCTAGATGTTGAGGATGCAAAGGAATAGCTTTCAAAATTCTATTTGTCGTCATGTTGGCATGTGCAAGCAGCGTTGTCTCAATAATGTCCTTGTCAATTTTCAGCATATCATACCTGGCCCAGGCAAAGGCTTCTTTTCTTCTCCTTTTCTTTTTGACATTATCTCTCAGATTTTTCCTCTTTTAAGGAGTTATATCAGATGCTATCAAGATTTTGTTTGGATTCTCCAAAGTTCCGAGATTAAATGGAGTTATATTAATTGTTAATGTCAAAATGAATGAATGCATCGTGATCATAGGAAATAAAATTATTAGAAATACCACAACAATAAGCAAAATTGTTCATAATATTAAAATAGCCAAACTGTCATAAGGAGTTCTTGAAATAAAAAGAAATAAAGCATCTAAAAACATAGTCTTTTTCTCCACTCTCCTGACGAGTGACAGCGACGTACTCATATTTCTAGAACCGATCAAACACCTGACGAGGGAACTGCATTATAGCTTGCCTTCTTCTTCTTCTCTCTCTTCTCAGGGTCGCTGATCTCTTTGGAGTCAATGAGATCCTGGATCTTGCCCCTCAAAATTCGACAATGATCCGTTAGATGTCTAGTGTGTTGATGGTAGGCGTAGTATTGATCACTTTTATGTCCCGACTGTCCCTGACTTAAGGCTGGCCTGGGCGGCAATGGTTGCAGCTTGCCCTCCTTCATTAATCTCTCCAACACCCAGGATAGAGGCCATCCCACATTAGAAAAGTACCGCTGGCCTTGTCCCACTCCGGTGGCTGAAACCTCGGCTATCTTACTATTTCTACCATTATTGCTTTCAGCTCCACCTGATCTGTACCCTGACTGGTTCCCAAAGCTCCTCCTAGTAAAGTTATTTTAACTTGCTTTCTTTGCTAGATAAGCCGCCTCAGCCTCTACAACAATGTCTTTGAGCGACTCCCAATCTCTGAGCCCCTTAAAGCTAAGCAAGTCCCTCAAGTAAGGGTAAGAGTTCCTGATGAATAGCCTGATCTAATCAGTGGTGTCAGGTTTCTGCTTTATCTCCATGACCCTGTTTCTCCATCTAGTGAAGTATTTGTGGAACGACTCATCACTCTTTTGCTGTAGAAGCTCGAGGTCCTTCAGGGTGACCTTTATTCTAGTGTTGCAGTTGTACTGTTTCATAAATTCATCAGTCAGAAGGTCCCAGTCCTTCTTAAATCTCCTATCCAGCCTATGATACTGGTCTACTGCCGGACCCACCAGACTGAGGCAAAAATATTTCACCTTTTGCTTCTTGGTCAGCCTTGTGCCCTTCATTACCAGGGTGTATTGCTTAATGTGCGTAGATGGGTCCAAAGTACCATCGAACTTTGGCAGTTTAGGCATCTTAAACCTTAGGGGCAGCAACTCCTCATCCCCCAATCTTTATCCTTTGGGTTGATTCCCTTCCCAATTGTCAACAAGCGAGTGATCACCTTAATCTATTGCCTCATTCCTCTGATAGCCTCATCCTCCACCTTGGGTGCTCTACCTCTCATAGCTTGGCAGGCTTCTAGCTCCTCTACCTCATCCTCTATCACAAAATCCTCATCAGGATTAGGGATCCTTGTCCTTTTTGGCTCAATAGGCGCAGCTGCTTTAGACTCATCGACAGGTTGACGAGCAACATTACCTATAATGGGGGCCTCTTCACCGATAGGAAGCTCCACTTGCCCCCAAGAAGGGATCATTGGGGGTTGTGGAGCAACAGGTGGTTGTGCAACGGGAGGAAGAGCGATCCTTTTGGCCATTGCGCCCATCATTTTTAACATCCCCTGCTCAAAATTCTCTAATCTCCTAGTAAGGTCTTGAGTGGTTAGAGCTTCGGTCTCTTCTGCAATTGAGGATGATTCATTGGTCGTTGAAAGAGACTCAAAATCCCAAACAGGCATTAATTCTAGCAATCCAAAGGGCGAGTCTGTCCTCACTAGTCGACCGTCAGAACCTCTAGTCCACTTGGATGAATTTATGATGGCTGAAAGGCGTAAATTATTAGAATGATGCATAGATGACATGTACAATGCATGATCGTGAGTTGTACAGCCATAGACACCGAGTCCTGAGTCAGCCTAGACCAAAGTTATCCGATGATGAAAATAGCGCCTGTTCACGGGCAAATGACAAATGAAAGTGACGGTTTTCTCGAAAAAATATTTCTCCGTTTCTTTTATTTAAAAACATGTTTCTTTCTTTAAAAAATGAAAAATATATGAAAAAATATTTTTGCATTTTTTTTCTTAAAATATATTTTCATTCCCTTTATTTAAAAATATTTTTTCTATCTTAAAAAAAAAATTATTTGAAAAATATTTTTGGGTCTAGGCAGGTGAGACCCATCTCACTTATGTGAGATGGAGGCCTCACGTTAGTGAGGCCCATCTCACTAACGTGAGGCCCAACCTCATGATAAGTGGAGAGGCTCATCTGCCTCTCTTCATCTCATGTGCTTTTCTTCTCTTTTTCCTTGTTTTATGGGAAGTTGGTTTGAAAAACTTGGATTTATGCATGGATTTGGTAAGAAAAAGGGGACCCTATCATGTTACATTGGGAGGAGAGTTGAAAAACAGAACGGGGAACTGAAGAAAAAGAGGACAGAAAAACTGAACGAGGGGAGAAAATACGGAGGAAGGGAGAAAGAGGAGGAGCTTTGAGCAAGAAAGTGATTTTTGTCTCAAGGCATCCTGAGGTTGTTCTTGAATACAGGAAACTAATTTCTGACATTTGAGATTCAATCATCCTTAAACTCCCCTTTTTTTTCTTTACGTAAACTTTCATCAAGAATTTTTGGAGTCTATGTTTTAACTTCATTTTCAAGAAAATCAACAAGGAAAAGCCAGAACCATATCATTTGCACATCAAGAATCGAAATCTGAGGGTAAATACTAGCTCATCTCCTCTCTCTTTCCATTTTTTATTTTCTTCCTCATTCTCGTCTGTTTCAACCTGTCACTTTTCTTCTCCTTGTACATATTGTATATATATATCTGTTGTATGATGTTTGTAATCTTTTTATAGGATGTATGTTGATTGTTATGATTAAGCACATGCGTTTATTGCCTCATTATGCATGTTGAATCATATGATAATGTATTCATCAGGTCTGTTATTCTTCCTTGGTTCAGTTTTGTTTGATTTTCTTTATCTGTATATATTGCATGTTTGCCGTGTTTTGCCATCGGATGCGAGTTCTACATTTTTGTTATGATTGTATAAACGTGTTTTGATGTTTATCATGCATGTTGTGAGAGTTTATTATTGTGTTTGTCAGGCCTGCTACACCTCCTCTGTTCACTTCTATTTTTTCTAGGTTCTTTGAGTCAGTGATTTTGTTTTGCTTGATTTGTGGCTGCCGATCGGATTTTGGCTTTACTTTTGCTTGAATCTTGCTCGTCTGGTCGGATTTCATGTAACCCGATCGAAAATTGCCTTTGTTTTTTTCTTTGCCCGATCAGACGTCGTCGATCTTCCCTGCTCCCCGATCGGATGTTCATGACTCGTGAATGGCGCTCACGACTCGTGGAAGCCATTCACGAGTCGTGAGCATATTGAACTTTCATTTTCCCTTTTATACTTTTTCATTCCTTTCACATTTCCAATTTCATTTCAATTTCCCTCATTTTGGCCACATTTTGTCTCTTAGTGAAGACATTCTCACGTGACTTATTTGTTTATGCATTTTAAGTTTTGTTTTTTTTCTTTATACTTTTCTTTTGCTTTTCACGTGGTTCCTCACTTTATTTACTTTAAGTTTTAATTTCTTATAACTATTTTGTCTTCATCTTGATTCGTTATTTTAATTTATTTCACCTTATTATTATTATATCTATTTGGTCTAATCACTATTAATATAATATATTAATATGTTTTAAAAGGTTATTATTATTATTATGTATTTAATATATGTTACTTAATATTACCACTACTATTATTATTATTATTATTATTATTATTATTGTTAGCATTTTATGTTAATAGGTTTTAAATGTTATTATTGTTATTATTTTATTTATACATGTCTTGGTATTATTGTTATTTTTTATTATTATTTGATTAAATCTATTAATCACTTTAATGAATTATTTTATTAAGCTAACTTTAGTTAATTGATTTATTTATTTATTTTTATTATATCAGTTATTTAATTTACTTCACTGACATTTTACTTAATTATTTGTTTTATGACTCAAATGCTTGCATGAGTGCGTGAGTTACACGCGTGCTCAGATTGGGAGTTAGGAAATCGAAGGCCATCCAAATCTAGAGTTTGCATATTAATTGTTTAGTTTATTTTATTTATATTATTTTTATATGTTGTATGTAAAATATATTGTTTTAGTTATCCGCGTTATAGAAAATTACGTTTTTTTATATAATTAATAATTTGGAATTTTTTCTAACAAAATCAACCAATGTCCTATTTTAGCCAATAAAAAGTCACACTTTCAAATGGAGAATTAAATTTTCAATAAAATTAGATCACTCATCCCGGATTTTTCCAATCAATATCCTAAAAATAGTTCTCCTATTTTTCTAATAAATAAAAAAGGAACCAATGTTCCTAAAATTCATGACCCGATTTATGTATATTGCATTTTAATTTCTTGTATGTGTTTATTCATTTGTTTATTTTTTATTTACTTATTTATTTGGGGGATTGTTCTGTCCCATTTATTTTCATTATTCGTTTTGGGAGATTGTTCTGTCCCATTTTTAGTTTGTAATTTATTTATTTACAGCTTTATTTATCGCTTTTAAATGTGAATGAATGCGCTTTAATTTAATGCATAATTGTGTGAGATGAAAATGAAATTTTATAATTTAAAAACTCATTTATAATTAACCAAGGCACCAATAAGTGTGAAGTTCCGGACACCATCTCTGGTTTAGACCGATAAGAGGTTAAACTTTCTCAATTTCTTGTAAATTGGGTGGCGACTCCAAAATACCTCAAAAGTGCCTAAAGGTGTTATGGCGATGGATGGTCCTTTTCAATGTTCTATTGTGAAAGGAGGTGCCGAAAATATCTCATAACACCTAAGATCGGGGGAAAAGACGCGAACCTATCCCTCAAATCCTAAAAGCGGGCTCGAAGAGGGCCTTGCTGGTTCCGGCGCGCGTCACAACAGCATTTCACAATCACATACGAGCAAGTAGACCCTTCCAACCTTGTTACTCCCACACATGGGTCAAATAGTCTCTTTCTAGGTGGGCTTAACCCATGGATCAACAGGAAACCCAATGGGCGCGTATGGTGCATGGTGAGAAACCAGCAGCATAACACTCTTGATTTAAAGCACATGCATATGGGTTTTGGCCATTACGTATTTGGACACTTCAATTAAATTAAGGTGAAGCTATCGGGGCATGAAAGCATTTGATAAAAGACCACTTAATTTGCTTGATCTTGTCTAATACACAACGGCCCACAGCACAAGCATCGTATTAAGGAACATGTCGCCTAGTGGAAGTTTTTATTTGCCATTACATGAGTTTTGGCCAAGGTGGTGATACTTTAGGTCTACCCAAGTATGGTCCCTGCCAATGGGTCTAACTTATCATGAGCATAACGACCAATCGGGTCTCTATTTGATATACCTTTAATAGTACGAGGTTTGGGCTGGTGATTATTCCTAACACTTTTTTACAATGAGTGAAAGTAGGGTCGTACTTCGGGAATGCACCGGGGTAAGATAGGGGACCAATTAACATAGTTCTAAGGCTTTAATATATGCAATGCAAATTTTGAAAAGTGATAGAATTTTAAGTTTTAAAAATTCAATTATATATTTTAACCAAAATACTTTCAGAGGAAAGTCACAAAGTATCCCCAGCAGAGTCGCCACTGTGACGCGTGTCAAACCTAGCAAAAGCCCTCATTGAACCCACTTTTAGGGCTCGAAAGATTGGTTCGCGTCTTTTTGATTTTGGGTGCCATAAGATATTTTAGATGCATCCTTCCCAATAGAATATTGGAAAAGATCATCTAGCCTCACGGCTCCTTTAGGCACCTTTGAGATATTTTGGAGTCGCCACCCAATTTATTAGAAATTGGGAAAGGTCTCTAATCTCTATTGGTCTAAAACCAGAGATGGTGTCCGGAACTTCACTCTTATTTATACTTTGGTTAATTATAAATGAGTTTTTAAATTCGTAAAATTCTATCTTTCCTCTCACACGATTAGTGCATTTAATTAAAAGCGCATTGCAAGCAAAAAGCAATAAATAAAAGCTGTGAAGAAAGCGATAAAGAAAAGCAATAAATACGTCAAGCATACAATTACAAGAGAAATTGAGGCGGAATACAACCCCAAATAAAAGAAGGTTAAAAATGTAAATTGGGACGGAATACAATCCTAAATGAAAATTAAATAATATTGCCTCAAAATTAATTACAAGGGCCCAAAAGAAAATTCATGCATATTAAATTTAAAACAAACAAACAAAATCAAATATAAGAAAAACATACATAAATCGGGATATTCGTTTGGTTTAGGAACATTGGTTTCTTTATGCTCACTTAAAGAGAGATTGAAAAGTTATTCGTTTGTTGGATTGAAAACCGGGATGAGTGATCCCATTTTAGAGAAAATTTAACTCTTCGTTTTACGTGACATTTTACATTTCTTGGCTAAAATAAGGGACATTGGTCCTAATTTTATTAATAAAAATTCCAATTTAATTATAAAATATTTTCATGATTTTTTACCGCACATGTGCACAAAATAAAACTATTTTATTTTACAAGTGAATATAAACACATAAAGGGATAGAAAAGATCTCACCCAATGTGACCCACCGGTGTGGTCATGGGGACACTCATGTAAGGCAAACCACATTTAAATCCCACACAAAAAATAACATTAAAAATATTAGTAATAATTCTAAAAATTGATCAAATAAAAATAAAATAAATATAGGATATGTTAATTTAATATACAAATGATTTACATGCACACAAAATAAAACTATTTTATTTTACAAGTGAATATAAACACATAACGGGATAGAAAAGATCTCACCCAATGTGACCCACCGGTGTGGTCATGGGGACACTCATGTAAGGCAAACCACATTTAAATCCCACACAAAAAATAACATTAAAAATATTAGTAATAATTCTAAAAATTGATCAAATAAAAATAAAATAAATATAGGATATGTTAATTTAATATACAAATGATTTACATGCAAAGTAAATTAAAAGAGTCATGCAAAAGCCTAGGAATAATAATAATAAAAAATAATGTCAAAGCAATAGCAATGACAATAATAAAATTATGATAACAATAATAGTAATCATGGCAACATAATAATAATAATAATAATAATAATAATAATAATAATAATAATAATAATAATAATAATAATAATATAATAGAGTAATAATAATAATAATAATGATAATAATAATAGTAACAATGGTGACAGTAGACACAACAACAACAATAATAATAATAATAATAATAATAATAATAATAATAATAATAATAATGGCAAAATGACAAATGCGGGAATAACAGGAAAACAATACTAATGATAATAATGGTAAAAATATTAACGGGAAACATGGGCATAATGATAATAATAATAACAAAGTGACAATGATGCCAATCAAGTTAAAACCCAAAGAAATCAAGTTAAAAGCACAAATAACACATCAACAGTGGCAACAAAATTAAAAGTGCTCGAAACAGATAATAAACATGATAATAATATCGAAATAACAATATTAACAATAATAAATGATAAACAAAAATAAATGAGAACGGATTCAAAAATGTTTACCTTCAGTGTTTATGAGTCGGGAAAATGGTGTTTTAATCCGTCCTTCTTGTCGATTTTTGTGGTGATAAATACAAAGAAAGTATAAGGATCTACGTTTTAAACAAATGAACTCAAGAAAATATTTTTGGATGGATTATCCAAGACAAAAGGAAATTGATTTTCCTTGCTTAAATCAATCCCCGAATGAAAAATATTTTATAGAAAAAAGAAGAAAAGAAGGTTAAAAATTGAAAATTTTAATATTTTTGGTTTGAAAAAAAGTTCTCGGCTGCCCTTTTGTTCTTGAGAGAACTCTTTTTTTTTTTTTTTTTTTTTTTTTTTTTTTCTGAAAATTGCAGCTCCTCCAAAATGAAGATCAAGCCTTCATTTTGTTTCTCTGAATTGTCCTAAAATGGAAAGAGACAAAATGTTCTTTCATTTTTCGTTAACCAAAAATTGCACAAAAACATGAAACAAACAAAAAAAACGGACTGAAAATTGACCAGAAATTGCAGGTAAAAACGACTGCGCACGGGAGAGAAGGGGCAAGAATGCCCACGGGTGGACCAAGGCGATGTGCGCCCCTATCGGCTCATGTCATGCCAGGCGACGTGCGCCCGAGCGGGAGCATGTCGCTCGAGGCGATGTGCGCCCCGAGCGGGTGTGCTTCGGGCGCAGCGACTCGTGCCCCAGTGGGTGCAAGTCACACGCGGCAATGTGCGCCCCCACGGGCGCTTGTCTCCCTCTGCGACGTGTGCCCCAGCGGGCGTACGTCGCCTGCGAGCGCATGCTGCGCCTGTGGGCGTGTGCCGTTCCCGCGCGGGCACGGCCTACACGCGTGCGATCGCGACCCGCACGCGCTGCGCACAAATCGCACGGCAACAGTGCACCGAAAAAAATCTGAGAACAAAACCCAAAAAAAAAAAAAAATAAAAATAGAAATAAAAATAAAAAGGAATAAATATAAGAGTAAAAATGCAAATTTTGAATTAAAATTTTTGGAGGAATAAAAGATATTTTCGAAAGGAAAACATCATTTTTGACACCTTTACTTGTGGCAAGTATCATGTTCATTATCGGGTAATCCTGATCTTGGACCACCTCGGAACCCGATGTCTACAAAAAGGAAAATGGGTGTAGATGGTTTTTGACAAAGGGATAAAATTCAAGACACATGTTACAAATCTCTACCTTAACTTGAACTTTATTCATAGTGAACTTAACTCTACCTTCTCCAAATAAGTTTAAGTGCTACGTACATATACCAATCAAGTCCAAGCAATGCTTGAACTTGGTAGTAGGAAGAGATTTCATCAACATGTCAGCTGGATTGCCTGCAGTACCAATATTTTTAACCATAACATTTCCTTGTGCGATAATATCTCGAACAAAATGGTACCTGATGTCAATGTGCTTTGTTTTTCCATGAAACCATCTGATCTTTGGTTAGATGTATAGCACTTTGACTATCGCAGAAGACAACTGTCACTTGATGATCTGAATTTAGCTTATTGTATAAGCCACTTAACCAAATAGCCTCTTTGATAGCTTCAGTCACTGTCATATATTCAACTTCTATTGTAAACAATGCATCTGTAGATTACAACGTAGATTTCCAACTGACAGCACTGTTTCCAAAAGTAAATACGTAGCCTGTCAATGATCTCCTTTTGTCGAGATCTCTTGCATAGTCTGAGTCGACATAACCAACCAAACTACTGTCACCGCTACTGAACTCCAAAAAGGTATCAACTAAGCCTTTTAAGTATCTCAAAATTCATTTTACTGCTTGCCAGTGAACTTTACCAAGATTTGCCATCTGCTCACAACACTAACTGCATGAGAAAAATCAGGTCGAATACATATCATGGCATACATAAGACTGCCTACTGCACTGAAGTACAGAACATGATCTATGTATCTTTGCTCTTCATCTGTTTGTGGTGATAGTGCAGCTGAAAGCTTGAAATGAGCAGCTAATTGAGTACTCACATGCTTTGCATCTTTCATGCCAAAATACTCCAGAACTTTCTCAACATATTTCTTTCGAGTGAGGAACAACTTCCCTGCTTTCCTGTCCCTTTGAATCTCTATTCCGAGAATCTTTTTTGCTGCTCTAAGATCTTTCAGCTCAAACCCTTTACTCAACAAGACTTTCAGCTTCTCAACTTCAGAAGTATTCTTTGCAGCAATCAACATATCATCAACATATAATAATAAATATATGAATGATCCATCAACTAACCTTCTGAAGTAAACACAATTATCATAATTTCTCTTTGAAAAATCATTACTAGTCATGAAGGAGTCAAACCCCTTATACCACTGCCTGGGTGACTGCTTAAGGCCGTACGGAGATTTCTTCAGCAAACAAAAATGGTCCTTCTTGCCTTCAACCCTGAAACCTTCTGGTTGTTGCATGTAGATTTGCTCTTTAAGGTCACCATGTAGAAAATCAGTTTTGACATCTAACTGCTCCAATTCTAAGTCATACTTAGCCACCATAGCAAGCAATATGCGAATGGAATAATGTTTCACAACTGGTGAAAAGAAATTATTGAAATCCACACCTTGAACTTGTTTGAATCCCTTTACAACTAAGCGAGCTTTGTATCTTGCTTCTTTAATGCCTGGGGTGCCTTCTTTTTTCTTGAAAACCCATTTGCAGTCGATAATCTTCTTTCCTTTCGGTGGTCTCACGAGCTCCAAGTACCATTCTTATGCAAGGACTCCATTTCTTCTTGCATGGCTATCAACCATCTATCTGAGTTGTCTCCTGAAACGGCTTCTGAATATGTGGATGGCTCTCCAACATTGTTGATCTCCTCGGCTGCTGACAAAGCATAAGCCACCAAGTCTGCATAATCGTTATATTTTATTGGCTTCTTTATTTCTCTCTTTTCTCTATCTGTGGCAATAGAGTATGGCTGCTCCTGTTCAACTGAGCTAGGCTCTGAATCACTTTGCTGAGAGCTAAATGGTTGTGAATCTGACTGTGAAGTATAATCTTGCTGAGCAGGATAGTCCTAACATCCATCTCCTGTCTCTGACTGGCCTCCACCTGCTTATCAGAACTGCAAGGTACCAATACTTTATTTTTTGAGTGAAGCATGGAACCTTCATCAAAAGTGACATCTCTGCTGATTATAACTTTGGATGATTTGGGACACCAAAGTTTATATCCTTCTATCTCTGATGGATATCCAAGAAAAATGCACTTATTTGCTCTTGGTGCTAACTTGCCATTATTGACATGCATATATGTTGGGTAGCCAAAGATTCTCAAATTCGAATAATTTACAGGTTTGTCAGACCAAACTTCCTTCGGAGTCTTAAAGCCAATTGGAACTGATGGAGAATGATTGACTAAATAGCAAGCTATTGAAACGGCTTCTACCCATAAACTCTTTGGTAATCCAGCATTTGAAAGCATACACCGTGCTCTCTCAATAAGGGTTCTGTTCATATGTTCAGTAACTCCATTTTGTTGGGGTGTCATTCGAACTGTGTGATGCCTCATAATGCCTTCATTTTTGTAGAAGTCATTGAACTCACTAGCACAAAACTGCAAGCCATTATCTGTTCTCAGCCTCTTTATTTGCCTTCATGTTTGCTTAAACACCTGATCCTTGTGTTTGAGAAAGTAAACCCAAACCTTCCCCTTGTGTTTGAGAAAGTAAACCCAAACCTTCCTCGAGAAGTTATCGATGAAGACAAGCATGTATCTGGAACCACCTTTTGATGGAACTTGTGATGGCCTCCAAAGATCAGAATGGATGTAATCCAAAGTACCTTTGGTTGTGTGGATACCTATGCTGAAATTGACACGTCTTTGCTTTCCGAAAACACAGTGCTCGCAAAAATCAAGCTTGCCAGTATTTTATCCACACAAAAGACCCTTATTGTTTAACAGGGTCAAGCCTTTCTCGTTCATATGGCCTAACCTCAAATGCCACAGTTTGGTGATGTCGATTTCAGACATTTGAGTAGTAATTGTAGCAACAGCTCCTGTAACTGTGGTTAGCCTTCATCATCACCAGAGCACCTTTGCTAACTTTCATAACTCCACCTTCACCTGAGTATTTGCACCCACCAGTATCAAGGGTGCCCAGAGAGATGAGATTCTTCTTCAAATTAGGAACAGTACGAACGTCTGTCAAATTTCGTACCACGCCATCATGCATCTTGATTTGGATTGTGCCCTTGCTAATAACTTTGCAAGCTGCATCATTGCCCGTCAAAATAACTCCACCTGCAAAAGATTTATATGTGGAGAACCAGTCCCTATTGGGACATATGTGATAAGAGCAACTTGAACCCATAATCCAATCATCCTTGAATCTGCACCTTTCACTGTTAGTGACTAAAAGAATATCATATGTGAACTCATTTTCGGCAATACTAGCTTCGGCGGATTTTTCCCTTCTTTTTTTAGTTGATTGTTTATTTTTCAACTTATAACAATCAGCTTTAATGTGCCCTTTTTTATAACAATAGTTACATATCAAATTCTTATGTCTAGATTTTGACCTAGACCTGCTACTGCCAGAACTCTTATTTTTAGACCTTCCTCTAGCAACAAGGACTTCTGCTACATTATCCTCTTTTCTAACGATAATTCCTTTATCAATTATAATTTTAGAAAGTAAAGATGTCTTAACCTCCGCCAAAAACACACTATCTTTTCCATAAAGTATTGCATCCCTAAAACTTTTATATGACGGTGGTAATGAACACAACAATTTCAAAGCAGCATTTTCATCATTAACTTTAGCACCCACATTTTCTAGACTTAGTAAAATTAATGTATATTCTTCAAGATAGGTTTTAATAGAAGTACCTTCCTGCATTTGAAATGTTTAGAACCGCGTCATGTGGTACAGCTTGTCGGTCAGGGTTTTGGACATGTACAAGGACTCCAGCTTCGCCCATAAGCCAGCTACTGTATCTTCATTGATGACCTCCCCAAAAACTTCATTAGACAAACAGAACTAAATCGTGAAAACTGCCTTATTGATGATCTCCTCCTTCTTTTCTTCAGTCATTGACTCCGGCATTCTATTCTTCCCCAATAAAGATTTCTCAAGCCCATTCTTAATTAAAATGGCACGCATCTTAATTTTTCACAAAGACAAATTTATGTTACGATCAAATTTCTCAATATCTAATCTTGTAGTTGCCATTGCTTCAATCACGAACTTCTTTAATAAAAAAAATAGCTCCCACTATTCCACGTGAATAGTAACTATACACGTGAATAGTAACAGTATACGTGAACAGTACCATATAAATGAATAGTATCGTATAGGTGAACAATATCGTATAAATGAATACTACCGTATAGGTGAACAGTAACCGTATACGTGAACAATGTCTAAGGAAAAATCTTTTTTGATGTGAAATATCAGTTTATACTGCAACCATAGAGCATACTCAGAAAAAATCTCGGCTCTAATACCAATTTGTTAGGATTAATAGGCTATTTAGACAGTAATTTTAATGGCAACAACGAAAAAATAGCCAAAATAATAAAAATAAATACACACAAAATTTATGTGGTTCGGCAATGTGCTTAAGTCCATGGGAGAAGGGGAAAAATAATTTACTAACAAAAGATGGAGAATACAAATTTCTCGGTATTTAACTCTCAATCCAAAACCCAATTACATCTAATAATCTCACAAATTTACAACATAAAAAATATTACAAAATGTGTTCCATAATTACACAAATATGAGATCTTAAACTCTCTCTCTCTTTATTTTTCTTGATGCTTCAAATGGCTAAATAACATCTCCTTTTATAGGCACACTTTGTGTTACTGTGCCACCAAATTCAATGAAAGAGTTGGTGGCCTTTGAAAATGTAGATAGAACTTTTCAACAATTGCAGCATATCTATAGGAATTGAATAAGAAAAGGAAAATGGGTGTAGATGGTTTTTGACAAAGGGAGAAAATTCAAGGCACATGTTACACTTTCCGTATTTTCACCCTCCCGAAACAGGAGACGGAGGGAATTGGTGCAGAAGGATTAGTAAAAATAATTACTATCCATTATATTCCTTCTTTCACGGCAGACAAGTTTTATTGGATATGGAAATTTTCCTGGATTTAATTATTTTCTGTATCATATCTTATGAAATTAGCGGGGTTCTTCATGTGTTACTGTTTAATTTTACGTCTTTGTTTAATGCAGTTCTTACAGTTCTCAATTCTTTGTGCATTCTTCAGGTGAACAAGGAATGATAGATGAGGCTCAAAAAGCACTGGAAGGGGCTGAGGCACTTGAGAAGATTTTTTATTAAATATTTCTTTACTTTGTTTTTTTTTTTTTTTATTATTTCCTCTGTTCTATTCTTCCCTTTGCTTGCTTTTCTTTGCATGTTGAACTTCCTCTACTTCATAGTTGGTATAATTGTCTCATATTTAAGAGTTCTATTTATTTTCTGTTCAGCTGCCTGCCAGGCAGGAGCCTCCTTTGGATTTCGCCAAGTATACTGCTGCTGATGTGCGCTTTGTGAGTGTACTCTTTTTTTTCTGATATCTTTCAAAACCAGGGAATCACAATTGAAATTGTGAAATAAGATCAAGAGGTTCCCTGGAATTATGCTCATTATATATGCTTTTTGCTTTGAATTTTTAAGCATGATTAGTTTTGGGTGGAACATTTACTTTTGACTGGTTAAAGAATACTCTGATTTCTTACCCATGTTTCAATTAATTTTTCTTTCTTAATTACTTAATCTTTTTAGTTCACTTAATAATCATCTAAAGTTTCACGAATGAATTGGGCATCTGAATAATATCCACACACTTAATCTGTCAAGGAATAGCTTGACAGGTCCAATCCTAACAACTTTTTGAATATAAGTCAAATTGAAAGCTTAGACCTTTCATACAATAAGTTGGATGAAAAAATTCCTTCTCAGTTGATTGAGTTGAACTTTTTATCAGTTTAACAGTCTCTTACATATTTATGGTAATGGGGATCATTTTGGTTTTATACATAAACCCACGCTGGCGACATGCATGGTTTTATTCGGTTGAAATATTCACTAGCTATTGCTATGCTATTGTAGAGAAAATGCCAACACTACTTTGCCTCAAAAATAATTAGCTACGACATTCTTTTTTTTATATATATAATGTTGTTGTCTTGTATCAAATGTGAACATGATGATGAAAGGTCTGCAGCTCGTTCTTGCTTGAGCCTCTCTGGTGTAATTTATATGAAGGTTGCTTCTTGTCATTGTGCATATTTTAATAAATAGTATTAAGGTAATTTGCCACGGTTGCATCAAGTCTTATGTTGTCCAAAGCATAGCTGTGAAGTCTAGAATTAAAGTCCTCATTCTTTTGAAGTGAAAATTAAGAATCACATCAAATTATAGGATTTATGTGTAAATTCTGAAAATATATGTATCAATATAAGAATAAATGAAGTTCATCAATGTATTTTTGATAAATATGAAGTGGTAATGTTGCCAATAGATGAGCTATTTAAAATAAAATAATATGAAATATTATAATGACTAAACATTTGCTGTTCTGTCATGACTTTTTTATCCAATTATAATAATATGTATGGGTAGTACTGAGCTAGGAAGTTGCAGGGCTAGTATGCAATATATAAAGCCAGGGACCTTTTAATATCTGGAAGAGTTGACTAACCGCACACCATAATGTCTCAACTTCTTTTGGGGATAACGAAATGTGGAAGAGTGGCTCAGGTGTGAGGTACACCTTGTGTCTAAACTTAAAGTACATGCCTGTGCATTCTGTGCTATTACTCTGCCTTGGTGCATTTAGGAGTCCAAAAGAGTGTTGCCTAAAAGCTTTCCCTCAAATTTTTGTGCTTCTAACTCCTAAACATGCAGCAAATCAAGGCTCTGCATTGATGGAAGAGTGGCTCAGACTAATTTAAAAACCACAGTTGGTCTACTTCACTGATGGTGTGGTTCATGTGCCAGTGTACATGCAGCATATCAAGGCTGTGCTTTCTATTTTTGGATGTTCCTTACTAGTCTTTTCAAAGTGGAACTTTCTCAATACAGGCAGGTGGTAATAGATGGTCAGTGTTCTTGAACATCGTTGTTATAGAAGGTCAGAGTGTTGCAATTGAAAATGTGATATGCGTTACATCCATGGAGAGTTGCTATGTTTATATGCTTGAACAGTTATACTATATTCTAGAGATACAGATCAGAGATGATGTACACTGCTTAAGCTGTTCATATTAAGCTTTACTATATGCAATATATGGATGTTAAAAACCAACTTTATGTAACAACAAGAAATTCATATAGGTAGATGAAAAAGAAATATACTTATCATATATGTCCGAGATATAAAAGTTATTTACATACTTTAATTAAATCTAATAAAATGGTCTTTTGGAACTTATTAACATTATTCCGGTTTTGAAGTACAAATCCAAGATCCAATTTGCTCTTATGCTATGGTTTCTGTATGCAACTTTTGAAAGTACCAAATGGTAATGAGTCAATGATTGTGTTGTTTGGCTTTATTCATTTTTTTTTTTCTTTTGGAATCTTACTATGCGGTTGTTATTATAGACTAGAGATAAGCCAATTGATTTCTTGTAATTAATTTGGCTGCCCACAGGATGTGATGGTGCTCCCCTACTACCCGTATTGTTTGTTCTTGTAAACATGGGTTTCAATATCTCATTGCTGCATCTACTTAAGATCTCTTCAGCTGTTTTATCTTCTCTTGCTACCACAATTTCAGGTATGCCATTTTACCCATCAAAAGAACTTCCCTGGAAAACCATTAAGTATATTAATTACTTACCCTAAATGCCTCTCTAAGATTGCTTGAAATAATGGCCATTGTTGCATCTAGGTCCCTTGTGGAAGGTATATCTATCAATTTACAGTTTGAACTCTTACCAAGTCTGAAATTGGCAACTCTGTTATCTTAATAAATGACCTTGGTAGGAACAAGCATGATATTGAATTAAAATAATAAGATCTATGCCTTTTGTCAATATTACCTCTCCCTGGATTGTATTTTCATACGAAGACGAGATTATGTTACATGTTGCATCCCTGATATGAACTGCTCTAGAAAGGGTTAGTGGCGTCATTTATGGTATCCTAATTCAAAATAATGGGAGACAGTGGACTGATGAACTTCATGCAAGGTTCTTGCTGGTGCTTCGTATGCTAGGAGGACCTGAAGGTAATTAGATCTTATAATTATTATATTATAAGTTTTTTTGAATATTTTGAAGTGTATATATAATCAAACTTGTTAGATTTTGGATATTTTGAAATGTATATATAATTACACTTGTTGGGAGATTTTTAATATTTAAGGTAAATAATATTTCAAACTAAAAATATTAAAT
Source organism: Excoecaria cochinchinensis (assembly GCA_947683425.1). Taxonomy (NCBI): domain Eukaryota; kingdom Viridiplantae; phylum Streptophyta; class Magnoliopsida; order Malpighiales; family Euphorbiaceae; genus Excoecaria; species Excoecaria cochinchinensis. The sequence goes on along the minus strand of CANTUQ010000101.1, from coordinate 23,808,366 downwards.
TATTTTGCCATTTGATTTACTGCTTTTGTGCATGAATTTTAATTATAAATTTATATTTTAAATTTTATTGGTTTTAACAATGGACAATGAAGATAGCAGGTTCATTATGCATTCTTCTGAAAATTTTAGGCGAATAGAAAATGGTATAGATAGAGGTTATTTTTCTAAACAAATTTATATGGGACAAATAGAATGTTAAATAATTTTGAAATATCAATATATTTTGTAACTGATATTTTGCAATATATGAAAAGACTATTTATTATAATTTTTGATTTATATGTGTGTGTGAATGATGTGTACAGGTAATATTCAAATAAATATTTTATTTATTTTAAAAATTTAATATTAATGACCAAATTTCCTTTTAATAAAAGAAAATCTGGTCGCTAAAAGGAATCTTTAATGATCGGAATTTCCTTTTTTGAAAATGAAATACATACAGCGAAGGGAAAATTCAGTTTCTAAAAGGTATCTTTAACGACCGAAAATTTTATTGTTAAAAGTAAATACAATTAGCGAATAAAAAATTCGGTCGTTAAAAGATATCTTTAACAATTGAAAATCTTTTTGTTAAAAGTGAATACAATTAGCGAAAGAAAAATCCGATCGCTAAAAATAAATATTTAACGACCGGAAACGTTCCGGTCCTTAAATATATTAACGACCGAATTCAATATTCGGTCGTCTATACCTTTAACGAAAAGGTTTCTACCGACTTTTAACGACTGAAATTTTTTTCGTTAAAGGGCATTTTTCTTGTAGTGATAACTTCCATTTAAAAAGACAAATAACTTCCATTTGCAAGACAACAATTTCCAAATTGAGGAGAATAAACTTGTATAACAAAAATATAAATTGCATTTAAATTTAGTTAATCCAAATGAATCAAATTTTCAACAACACAAATAAGATATGAACAAATAAAAAATTAAATCTGAGATCATATCTTAGTTTATTGAAACAAATAAGCTAAACAAACTAAAATATAAACCAAAACAACATAAAATTAAATACAAACTAAAATATAAACCAAAACAACATAAAATTAAATATAATGAATAAATTCAGATTTATACCAATTTGAAAATTATTATAGAAATAATTGTAAAAAAAAACATAAAGAATTGAAAAAAACAAATCCAAAGTATAAAAACGGAAATATGAACGGAGCTATCATCTGTTGATGAATTGATGGCACTATTGAATTTAGACTGATGAATTGATGGCACTTTTGAATTTAGATAGAGAAAAAATGATAATAAAGTTTTCTAAAATACATTAGTTAATTATTGTTATTAACGTAATTGCTTAATCAGTTACCAAAAGTAATAAAGTCATTTTCAAGAGTAAATTAAAGCAATTTTAGCTAACACACTAACTTTCCTTAAAGTCTAGATGATAAGATACTCCTTTTTCAAGAATTAGAAAAAGAAAATTAGGAAACCATCTCATATTGAGAGTAAATCAATCAATTGGCATTTGACTGACTTTTAATTAGGTATAAAATATGACATCTAATTCAAACAAGTTAAAAGAAATATTGAACTTTTAATGATTAGTAACATAAAAATAATTTGTAAAACGGATTGAACTGAATAAATTATATATGGAACTTTTTCTCAACTGGATTAAGTTATTAATTTGATTTAACAAAACTAGATGCATATATAAGTGTAAGTTTGTCCGAAATTAAGAATTAAAAATTGCATTTTCTTAACTAGTGGGTTACAAGTTGGATACAACCTATGTTACTAATAGACTTGGCAAACAGGTCGGCTCGGCTGGTTTAGTTTTGGATCACTTTGAGTTAGTTCTTTTTGAATTCAGATTTTTTTTGTCATCATTTTTCCAGGTCATTTATATTTCAGGCGGGTTTAGATAGTTATCTCAAGCTATAATTAGGGCTAAAAAATCAGACCGAAAATCGAATTGGTCTTAACTGTATTAGATCAGAATGAAAATCGATTTGGACCAAAAATAAATTGATATATTGTGTTCGTTAAAATAGAAATTTAATTATTATCGATTATATTTAAAAATCGTTAAAATCCAACCAACTGAATTATTAGTAAAATTATATTATTTTGATGCTAAAGTTTGGAGGCCGATGGCGACAAACAAGAGGGCAGTAGAATGGGGAAAATGAGCAATAGAAAAGAGAACAAAAAGTCGAGAAGTTAAAAATTTGATATTTTGGTAATATGTGTTTTATTAAAATATAATTATATATACGTATATACGTATATATATACTAGTCAAAATCACGCCATATTAAACTTTAGTCAACTCCATTTGAATTTTTTTGTTTATTTTTCTTTTAATTTTTATTTACTTTTCAAAATTTAAACAATTAGACATTTATTTTTTTTTTCAATTAAATTTATTTTTATATAAAAAATGGGATGAAAATATTAATAAAACATTATAATGTTAATATAATATATGTAAATAATATATATGCGTGTTTGTGCGCGCGCGTGTATATATATATATATATATATATATATATATATATATATATATATATTCTAATTATAAATAAATATGATAAGATAAAATTTAATTGAAAATTCGGATTACGGATCGAATTTCAGGTATTTTAAGGCAGATTTTTTGAAATTTGGGTTCGAGTTGAGTTTGATTTTAAATTTCTCCAATCACTTTTTTCAAATGGATTCAGATTAGATAAAAAATTGCTAGGTTGCTAATACTATGGTTCAAAGACAATTTAGAAAGTTGTGCTTTCCACATTGTATTCCAATTCAAGAAATAATGGAGAAGGAGAATTTTGTGTATTTTTTAAAATTATTTTTTACTTAGTTAAATGCATGTGGACTAACCCCACTAGAGCATACAACTTAATTCATCCCCAAGTAACCAATCCCAATTTTATTACCTCCTGCAATCAAAGCAAACTTGTGATTGTTTTCATGGATATAATAATTATTAAATAAAAGTTGCAGGAAAAATAATTAGAAAGCATTTATATTTTTAAACCGTAAGATATTTTTCTATAGTGAAAAATTATTATGAAATAATTGAATGATGAATTGTCAGATAATATACTTATCTTACATAAGTCTAAAGAATAATTCTACTTTATTCTTCTATTTTAATTCTTGATAACCACATAAATGACATCTACTAAAATGCCCATTCAGTTGGCTCAATCCATCTGTAAGGGATCAAAACTCATCAGCGAAGAACACTAGATGTCAGTTTGAAGGCAGCGTCCACGTCTGACCGGACTGAAGTGACCGCAAGTCCCATCAGTCCACTGACACAAGGTGGCGCCCATGCCCTTCACCTGTTCCCTGTCACTTCGCCACTCACCTGCTCTGACTGCCAGTTATCACGCCCCAAACACTCAAGTTCACCTCTTCTGCCTCTTATAAATAGCCCAATTCACAGTGGCACCAGATATCAAATTTTTGAGACTCTCTCTTTAGAAATCTACTAACTTAAGATTCGGAGTGCTCACGCTTGGTCCATTCGTTCATTCTTTCTTGCATGTCTCAATCATCCGACTGACTCTCCTTCTATATCATTTGAAACTTCCCGATCGGCTCTCCCTCTATTTTAAATAAAGACATCTTACGTCTTATCAATTCTCTAATATATAATATGAGACATTTTTTATATATAATATTGCAGATATGTGATCTCATGCAAACCTCACTTCTCTTAGAACAAATAAATCTTTAATATTTAACTAACAAATTAAGAATTACCTACAAATAATCCCCTAAACATATATATTATTGGCATTACCTACACATATATAGAGTTACATAAATCTATATTTAGGTATTATGAAATATCTTCTTTCTGAGAAAATGAAAGAGGGAAAAAGGAAGTGGGAGATCAAATTCGAGATCTCCCAATATATTGTAACCAGCATTTCCTCTCTTAAGAAATGCATTTTTGACATCTTTGAGGTTCTATACGATTATTTTCTTGATCTTGACTGTATAGTCTTAGTGTTAGTAGGAAACACGCATGAACAGACACCATATATGTTGTTATTATAAAAGAAAAAGAAAAAGCAAAGAAGCCATTGAAAAGTCCAATCTTTTCCATTAATTAATTTCAAAAGTAGCAGTCTTTCCCTCTTATTAATAGAGCTTCAAACCCAACCCAAACCAATAGAGAAGAGAGAATTTCTTGATTTTCTTGAATTAGGTTTCTTGAATTTAAGAGAACTAAATTTCAATGGAGAAGATTGATAAGTTGGTGGATGGATTGAAGCCAGTGTTGGTAATGGTGATAGTTCAGGTGGGACTTGCTGGTATGAACGTTCTGTATAAGTTGGCAGCCAGTGATGGAATGAGTATGAGAATTATTATTGCTTACAGATTTATCTTTGCTACTGCTTTCATGGTTCCTCTCGCTTTCTTTTATGAGAGGTATATATATATATCAATTTCTTTACTTTCTCTGAAATTTAACTCTTATTTATAATATTTAATTACATTAATTGATACTCAAAGTTTGGTGATTTGTTCTTTCTTTTCGAAAATCTGGAAAATAATTAACACTTAGAATATAGGGAAAAAAAAAAACAAATGAAAACCAATTAATTAAGCAACTTTAATTGGTTATCTACTAATTAAGGATTATCATTAATTGGACTTGCAGAAATATCAGGCCAAAACTTACATGGACAGTATTCTTTCAGGCATTTCTCTCTGGTTTATTCGGGTAAGTTTGCATGTTGTAGCTGTAATTATTTCTTTTAATTACACACACATATATATATATGCTTTATAACTTTCCACTGATCACCATAGATTGGAGTAATTTTGTACAGCTAGTTCTACAACTGTAGTAAATATATCCACAATGTCCTTGATTGCAGGGGAACATTGTGTCAAAATATGTACGTGGAAAGCTTGATGTTAACATCAGTAACATTTGCTGCTGCAATGTTCAATCTCGTACCAGCAGTTACCTTCATTTTAGGCGTCTCTTTTGGGTACTTAAAAACATTTTTAATTTCCTTAATAGTATGATTTTTTCTAAGTTTGTATGAGCCTTATAAATATTTTTGTGTATTAATTAATTTCAGGCTGGAGAAGATAGGAATAAGAACGATGGCAGGGAAGGCAAAAGTGGTTGGAACATTAATGGGGATTGGTGGGGCCATGCTTCTGTGTTTATATAAAGGAAAAGAAATTAACATGTGGAGTTCACATATCAATCTTTTGAATCGTTATCACTCCCATAATTCATCTCTGCATGCTAATCACAATTATGCCTTGGGTTCCTTGTTAGCTGTGGCCAACTGTTTCTCCTATGCTTTGTGGGTAATCATTCAGGTAATTATTATTTTAATTCAGAATATTACTTCCCTTTATAAATACAAGTTTCAATTTTAAATAACATTCTTTTTTTTTTTTTTTAATTTTAAAATATTTGGGTCTTAGGCAAAAATGAGCCAAAGATACCCATGTCCTTACTCGTGCACAGCTTTAATGTCATTAGTGGCATCAATCCAAGCAACTGCTTTTGCACTTATCATGGAGAAAGATTGGAGTCAATGGAAATTAGGTTGGAACATAAGACTACTTACTGTAGCTTATGCGGTATGCATCTCAGCATTCTCATATCTTTTTATTTTTTTTTTTTTCCAATTATGCATGGGATTTTTCTTTCCAACTGGCTAATACGGAACAGATTAAGCCAATCAGTATAAAACAAATAATTTTGTATATATGGCCTTAAAATCTGCATGCAACAATTTCTGAAAGTTTTTCCTTTATAACTTCAGGTAAGAACAAGTAAGTTTTAGAGAGACATACTTAATATGAGATTAAACTGGTTTTCTCCCATTTATAGAGTTTGAAGGAAAGTTAATTACCATTAGAGAGGCACCTGTCCCAAACAAATGTGTCTGTTTGAATTTATTTATTTATTTTTTTAAATGACATTAATTAATTAAAATAATAAAAAAAATAAAATAGTTTCTTTCACAGGTGCCAAGTGCCAAATTTCACCTTTAGACTTTTAATATTAATTTTCTTTCTAAAAACTTTTTTTTTCAATTTTTGATTGATAAGTCTATCGTGGGGTTAATTACGTCTATGGTTATCGAATTTTGGTACTTATAACCAAATTGTCATAATAAAATAATTTGTAACATAAAAGTCATCAAACTTTTATTTTTTTTCAATTAAAGTAAAAATGAACGAAAAATTAATTTTTCGTTACCGGAGGGCCACACAAATATGTTATTTCTTCAGTAATTTTCTAGAACGTGTCCAGTTAGCATGCGATATAGCCCGTTTACATGGAGAAATTAACACGTCAGCAAGTACACGTGTTATGTCAACCTGTACAAAAAGACAAAAAAAAAAAAAGTTTTACTGACGTATATTTACTAATGTATCAATTCCTCCATGTAGACGGGTTATATTGGCATATTTGTGTAATCTTTCGGTGACGAAAAATTAATTTTTTGGTTATTTTTACCTTAATTGAAAAAAAATAAAAATTTGATCACTTTTATGTTACAAATTATTTTATTATGATCATTTGGTTATAAGCACCAAAATTCGATAACCACAGACGTAATTAACCCAACTTGATGGATTAGTCTATCATGCTATTTGCATCAAGCTATTTACAACAATTTCTAATTGATTGGTCTATCATGAACTACATTGAGATAAATCTTTTTGTACTATTGCATATATGTGATAATGTATATATAGTTATTGGTCGTTACTAAATGCAGGGAATAATAGTAGTTGGAATGATGGTAACTCTTATAATATGGTGTGTGTGGGTGAGAGGTCCTCTATTCGTATCAGTTTTTAACCCATTATTGCTTGTGTGTACTGCACTTGCTGGATCCATATTCCTCGATGAGAAATTACACCTTGGAAGGTAATTTCTCTTAATTTAATTTATACCAGTAAAAAGATAAAGAATATTTAGATTTGCTTGTTCTAATCATGGTTTTGTACCAAAACTATATTGAATTTCTAATCTAATTATCAACGTATAATTGATTATGCTGATGCAGCATATTAGGAGGAGTATTGATAGTTTGCGGATTATACGGTGTATTATGGGGAAAAGGTAAAGAAATGAAGAGGATGACTCAACTTGTTCCATTGACCATCTCTAAAGATGCTGAAGCCATTGAAGTTGTTATTTCATCTTGTGGAAATGAATCTAATGTTGAAAATAACAATAAAGACTTGCTTGATAATGAAGTATCACAAAAATAAGAAACATAAGAATAGGAATGTCTTAATTAGGATTAGGACCCCTTTTTTTTATCAACATATTTATTTTTGACATTTGAAATTATATTAAGCAATATAATGTATATATTGTACAAGTTATAGAATAATTGATTTATAAACTACATGCAAACCTTTTTTTTTTAAGTTACAAAGGGGGATTAATACCACAATAATAAACATTACTAAAAGAAATCCAACTATAATTTTAACTTAATCCTGGCCACCAGATACATACGTGTAAATTAAACCTTCTATCTTTTCAAATTAGTTAAGATTGTAATGTTGAGTTGGGGAAAAAAAAAAAGAAGAAATGACTTCATTGGTTAATGGGCTTAGACATAAGCCCAATAGAGAAAATCAAAGGGCTTTTTACATAATTATACACAAAAAAATAAAAATAACAAAAAAATTGCATAACACAAATATTTCAAAAATATAACATTTTAAACTTTTAATTTCATTTATATCAAATTTTTTTTTTACAAAAATAACACTTTTATATAATATCACAAAAAATACCCACTTTTCCTATTTGGTCTCTCACTTTCCTAATTCATTTTCACCCTCCCAATTTTCCTATTTCGTTTCCTTCCTTCTACCCTCGCTGCCCTATCCATTTTCTCTTTCTCGACTACCGGCACTCTCCATCCAAGCCATTAACTTTCCCTCACTTCCGATTTGCAGACCACCGACATTCTCCTGCTCCACCACCGCAAACTCTCTAGATCTGCGCAATAGGTTGTTTTCTTTCCTTTTTTTTTTTCCTTTTCCTCTGATGCTTAAGTTTGAAGTCGTCTACTCTCCATCTCTCCACATATGCTCCACATGTTGTTTCCCCCTCCCCCTTTTTTTCTCTCTTTAATGCTTAAGATTGAAGTCAGAATCAGTATTTCAAATATTATATTTGGTTGTTGATAAAAATAATTTTGTTTGATTTTTGTTTTCCTGGATTTTTATTAACAGCATTGTGTATTTCTCATATGTAATCTTTGTGTTCTAGACCTCAGGTTTATTAATTTACTTCTATTAGCAAACAGTTATGCATTTGCATGTTCACCTAATAAAGCTAATAACTCCTTATTGTTTCTTCATTTTGTAGTCTCGATATAATTACACTACAAGAAAAATGAAAAATAGAGACGGAAATCAGTTTTCCGTCTCTAAATAGAGACGGAATTAATTTTCCGTCTCTATTTAGAGACGGAAAAATTTCCGTCTCTATTTTTTGTCTCTATTTTTCGCGGGATCGATTCCCTCCAAAATTTGAGACCGAAAATAGAGACGAAAATTTTTTCCGTCTCTAAATAGAGACGGAAAATATATTTCCGTCTCTAAATAGAGACCGAAACAATTCCGTCTCTATTTAGAGACGGAAAAATATTTCGGTCTCTAAATTTAGAGACGGAAAGCAATTTCGGTCTCTAAATTTAGAGACGGAAATTGCTTTCCGTCTCTAAATTTAGAGACCGAAATATTTTTTCGTCTCTAAATAGAGACGGAATTCTTTCGGTCTCTATTTAGAGACGGAAATATATTTTCCGTCTCTATTTATAGACGATATAATCGTGCGGTCTCTAAATAGAGACGGAAAATTAATTTTCGTCTCTATTTTAGGGATATTAGTGAGAATTAAGCTAGAATTAAGTGGGGTATATGAGTTGTAGGGGGCGGAGCACGGCGGGAGGGGGCAGAGCAGCTAGCGGTGGTCGACGGCGAGCAGCGGCTCCTCGCAACGCCGATCTCGGCGTCCTTTCCTCCCCCAATGCGACGTCGCCGTTTTAGGAGAGCGAAAGAAGCACCGCGAGCTTCTCTTGAGTTTTTCGGCGAGCTCCGATAGCGAGAGGCGACACGAGCGGTGCAACTGGACTCACGGTGGCAAGGCGAAGCTTCCGGTGGCCGTGGATCTCCCTCAATCGCCGGCGATGAGTAGATCGGAGGAGAAGAAAACAGAAGTTTTCGACGGCGATTCTGGCGAAATGACTGGCCTTCACGGCGCGTGACCACCGGAGAAGAAACCCCGAGGCTTCAAGCTCCCTACGGGTGGTTTCGGTGCCTCCGGTTGAGCTCCGGCGACACTCCGGCGAGGCTCCAACGACGGTAAAATGGACCAAAAATAGCAGAAAATTGGTATGTGGCTACCAAATTTATTTTTCTAAGTAATTTTTACATAAGTTAAAATTTGTTAAGAATGTGATTTTACTAAATATAGTATGCGATCAATATGTTTGTTGGTTTCATTGAATTGCTGGTTATATTGTCATGAGTTTTGGCTTAGTTGATTAGAAATTAAATTAAGACTTACAGATTTCGGGTTGAATGTAAAGAAGTGGAGAATTGTCCGTATTTGGGAAAGTAGAACAGTATTTGTAAATTGAAGAAATATAGGTTAAATTGTAAGTTGGATTTAAATTGTATATAATTTTGGTAATAGTTAAATTATGACACATAAATCAGATCAGTAATTAAATCTTATGAATAACTTAACGATAATTAAATCTTAATATATAAATGCGTATCATAATATGTATATTTAAGTAATGGTAGTGTAATTGGTAATACTTGAAGAATTGGTGGAAAATTTAAATGTTAAGTGGGAAATCCAATTATGCTTATTAAAAGTTTTAATAATGTTAGTTGTTTATTTATTTTGCTGGTCAGAGTGAGATATTGGTTAGTGAATATAGTGGCCAATCTAGATGAGATGCTCATAAGTATATACTGTAAATTATTCACAATAGCCAAGTTTGTTTTACAGTTGAGAGAATGTTGATGGAGGTAAAGGTGTTATGCATTCATTTGCAGCTTATGATTGTAATTATTCTCTGTTGTATTTATGTTCCATGCAAATATGTGAAGTGCATTAAAGAAACATTATCTCTTTATAAAGTTTGCAAATTTGAATTGCATCTTATGGCTGTTTGATTCACCTTTTGGAAATAAGGAATTGGTGATTTTTTTTTTCTTTTTCAATTGCCAAAAATAAAAATAACAGCTTGGTACAGTAACGGGATTAGATAGAATGGCATGAGTTTTTTTTACATTCCAGTTATGGATATAGGTATGGAGAATGTTTAAATATTTAGGAGGAAGCGTTTTGATCTCTTTGTTGCTCTGTTTAGTGTGAATCCAAATTAGTCGGTCGAAGCATTCGGGTTATAAATAATAATAATAATAATAATAATAATAATAATAATAATAATAATAACAGCTTGGTAGTAACCACTAATTCATCCATTTTCAAGTGGATAAGTTATGCGCATGTTTGCATTTCAAGTTAAAAGATTATTTTCTTTCTTTTTTTTTTACACTGATTAATAAATATCAATTATTGTGATTTAACTAATGCATTTTTTTTTTTTAATTTGGGGCATAATAATAAAGTAAGAAATATATATATATATATATTCTTTGATTACTATGCATATAAAATAAAAGAGATATTATAAAATAACAAGATGATTCACAACTGTTGGTGATTTTATCCGTTAAATTTAGATGTTTGATGTGAATGGGTAAATTTATTATTACAATGAGTTTGTTGTGGAGTTGCGATTGGTTGATATTTTACCGAAGTGTTAAAATTGCTAATGTTTGACAGGGGGATAGGGACCCGTATAGGGGGAACTCTGTCCGTTTTTTTACAAAATATTATGATTTTAATTTAGGGAAATGAATCATTATGTAAAACTAATTAGGGATTAAAGCGAAATAGTAGGCTAGAGAATTGAGTTCAAATTAAATACTAACTTCGACCTTATGATTTTTTCCAAGCAGTTTAATATTAATGAGTTATATGGACAGAAGTTGGAGACGGTCGGCGTACTAATGAGGTCATTGTGCTACGCGGTATGGTCGGCGTACTAATGGACCGTATCAATATGCTGGAGGATTTCATTAGCCGTAGATTACCTGTTGACCCGCAAGTACCGTCCGCTGGTCGTCCGCATTCTCCTCCATCTTAGTTATTATTTTTAGAATTTTTATCTTTTTTTTATTTGTAATCTCACTACACTTTTTATATATTAATACATTAAATAATACAATATTTTCATATTTATTTATTGTTTATTTAATTTTTTTCATTATATAAAATTAAGAATAATTTAAATTTAATATTATTTATTTTTAATATATAAAAAAATCAATAAATTAGAGACGAAAATTCATTATATATAAAATTAAGGAATATTTAAATTTAATATTATTTATTTTAATATATTAAAAAATTCCAAAAAAAATAGAGACGAAATTCATTTTCCGTCTCTAAAAATAGAGACGGAATAAGTTTTTCCGTCTCTATTTTTAGAGACGGAATTGAGTTTCCGTCTCTAAAAATAGAGACGGAATCGTTCTTTCCGTCTCTATTTTTAGAGACCGAAACGCTCATTCCGTCTCTAAAAATAGAGACGGAAAGCACTATTCCGTCTCTATTTTTAGAGACGGAAACGTCCCTTCCGTCTCTAAAAATAGAGACGGAATATTTTGGTCTCTAATTTTTAGAGACCGACGAAATAGAGACGGAAAATTTTCGTCTCTATTTCCGTCTCTATTTTCAATTAGAGACGGAATTCCGTCTCTATTTTCCGTCTCTATTTCTCAGATTTCTTGTAGTGTTATGGTTTATCTGACATTTATAAATGTTTTTATTATAACTGTTTATAAAGAATCTAGTCATTATAAATGTTTTTCTCATATTTTACTGGCTTTTTCTTTACTTAAATAAAGCAAATTAACAAATATTAACACATGCTTTGGGATTTTTTATTTGATTCATATTTGAAGGGATTGCTGTGCACTTAGTTTACGGAATACACAATTAAAATGTATTAAAAATTACCTTTAAGAAATAGTGTAGACAAAACAATTTTTTTGATGAACTAAGTTACTATTAATTTTTGTATGTTTAAATGTGTTTTCTTTGAATTTGAAGTGCTCTTCATTTACTAATCAAATCTCAGCTAAAATTGTTCAAACTTTAATAAGTTCTTCTCTTGTACCTAGGAACACATCACAAATTATTAAGAAAATGAAGAAAATAGATGCTGACACAGATTTAAGGATCATAAAAGAGACAAAGCGGAATCACTCTATAATTCAAACTCCAGATTATGATTCTCAAAATCCCAAAAAAAAAAGTATGATATTATATAATGTAAATATAAATGAACAATGGTATCATTTGAGGATGCATTGATATTTATTTGTTTATGTGTATTTAGTATGTATGTGAATATATGTATACTGTGCGTAAACTAGCTGTATAATGTGCATATACTAGATGTGTATTTGCTGTATACTGGGTGTAAACTAGCTATATACTGTGCATATACTAAATATGTACTTGTTGTATACTGTATAAACTAGCTGTATACAGTGTGTATACTAGATGTGTACTTACTGTATACTGTGTGTATACTTGCTATATACTGTTCATATACTAGATGTGTACTTGCTGTCTACTGTGTGTATACTATATGTGAACTTATTGTATACTATGTGTGTACTTATTATATACTATGCATATGCTAGATGTGTACTCGTTATATACTGTGTGTATATTAGTTGTATACTGTGCGTATACTTGATGTGTACTTGTTGTATACTTATTGTGAATTCAGACCCCATTTGGCTCAAACAAACATTGTCTTCAAAAAATATTTATATTTTTATTTGAATAATTTTCAAATTTATTTAATACAAATACAAATATTTGAATTTCTTACTAAAATTTTGGGGACAACTTCTTCAATTAAATTATAGACGCTAGTTGTTTTTGGCATATTTTTTTTTCGTTCATTGACAAGTAAAAGTTATAAAAAGCATAAGTTATGATCTATGGCCATGGCCACTATTTTTGGTAGATATCAGAATATGCGCAGACAAATTCAAATGCAAAGATTGTGGCATCCACTTGGTTGCTTTAGTTGCTCATTGTTTTTGACCTCTTAAAAACATTATGTCTACTTGACAACGAAATCCCCACCCAAAATCTAAACACGCATCAATTCATCCGATTTTTCTTGATTTTCTATTCTCTCGAGACTATAAAACTTACAAATCCATGTGTAGCATTGATTTGATTATTTTATTCATTGAAGAGGTTAAACCAGTGCACTTTCACAAAATGCATATCTCATTGAAAATTTAAATCATTTTAATATGTTATTGCTTATAAATCCACTACAAGAAACTGAAGGAATAGTGATGAAAAAATAATTCTGTTGCTAAAAATGGAGGGACTAAGTTCCCTCCTATTTTAGCGACAGAGAAATTTTGCATCGCTAAATGTGGCGCCAAGAAAAGAGGGGACGGAATTTTCGTCACTAAAATAAATTAAGAATTTTTTCTAATTTTTTTAGCAACGGAATATTATTTTCGTCGGTAAATTTAGCGGCGAAAAAATATTCTGTCTGTAATTAGCGACGGTAATAATATTTTGTCGCTAAAAAAATTAGAATAAATTATTAATTTATTTTAGCGAAGAAAAAATTATTCCGTCGCTAAATGTCTTATATAAGATATTTTTTTCTCTCTCCTCTCTCTCCTTTCCCCTCTCTCTGTCGTGATCTCTCTCTCCCATCGGAGTTCTAGTGTGCCTCCCCCTACACCGATCTGCTCTCCCCCCGACGCCGATCTCCCCCCCTCCTTCCCCCAGGCGCCGATCTCCCCTCCCCCCCTTTTCCTTCCAGCGATACCCACCCCTCGTCGGTTTTCTTTTCTCACCTCCCTGCTCCAACGGCGCTGCTCCCTTGCCGTGGTGCTTCGCCTCCCTTGCCGTGTCGCCACTGCTCGTCGGCTCCACCTCCTATCCGCAGGCTTGGGGTAAGTTTTAAGTATTATTTTTTTTATTATTATCATAAATTTAATTGTTAATATTATTATTATATTATTATTATTATTATTAAATAGTTATCTTAATTATTATTATTATTATTATTATTATTATTAAATAATAATGTTAATTTTTATTTTTATTATTTAATAATGTTAATTATTATTAATTTTATTATTATTATTATTATTAAATAATAATCTAATAAATTTATTATTGTAATTATTATTAAAAAATAATAATGTTAATAATTATTTTTAAGAATATTATTTGTATTATTTTTATTAATCAATAATAAAATCTAAAAATTTGAGGAATTAAGTTTTATTATTATTATTATTATTATTATTATTATTATTATTATTATTATTATTATTATTATTATTATTATTATTATTGTTATTGTTGTTGCTGTTGTTGTTGTAATGCTGATGACAGAATATGACAAGTTTTGTTTTTCTTTTGATTTAGCAAATTAAATGGCATAATTAAAGTTAAAATGGCTACCAAATGCCTCAAATAATTTTGTATTAGATCATATTGAGTAAATTAGTATTTGATTGAATCTAAATGATTAAATTGGTATCCACCCATTTTTGTATTAAGTTAGGATTTTATTGTCTCCTGACAATGTATTTCAAATTTCTCATTTGATTGCCTCATATGTCGTTTATTTATTTATAACTAGATATAGTTAATTCTAACTACGAAGTCAATTTGTTCATATAACAGGTTTGCAATAATTATGAGTAGCGTTGATAGATCTTGGATGTTTAGAAGAAAAATACCCGATGGTTACATTAATCCTGAATTTGTGGAAGGAGTTCAGTTATTTATAGAATATGCAAATTCTCAACCTGCATACATGGACGGTCCAAAAATCAGATATCCATGTAAAAAGTGCAGGCACATTAGTTATCTTCCGGTTGATGAAGTGCATCTCCATTTGCTAAGAAAAAACTTTATTCCAAATTATTTTGAGTGGACACAACATGGCGAACCATCAATTTGTAGTATCTCGATGGGAAATGTGGTTAACATGTCAGTAAATGAAGGTAAAGTTGAAGGAGGGGGTGAATTTATGACATATGATGTAGGTATAACTAATAATCCTTACGTCCAAATGGTTTATGATGCAACTGGTTGTGATTTTAGGGAAAATACACCCCATGTCGAAGAACCCAATGCAAATGCGACAAAATTCTATGACTTACTAAATTTAGCCGATCAAGAATTATGGCCAAGCTGTGATAACATGACTCAGTTATCTTCGGTCGCTCGAATATTAAACATAAAATCTGAAGGTCATATTTTCGATCGAAGTTTTGATAAAATTCTTGCTTGGTACAATGAATCATTGCCTCTTGACCATTAAATGGTCGATAATTTTTACAATATGAAGAAACTGAATAGAGGTCTAGGTTTACCTGTTGAGAAAATTGACTGTTGCAGGTTGGGATGTATGCTGTTTTGGGGAGATGATATGGATTTACAAGATTGCAAATTTTATTGTCAACCTAGGTACAAATCCAGAAATTATACTATGAAGCAGAAATTGGTACCTTGGAAGCATATGTATTATTTTTCGCTAACCTTGAGACTGCAGAGACTATATGCATCTGTGATTACTGCACCTCACATGAGATGGCATGATGAACATGACCACACAGACGGAATAATGAGCCATTCATCGGATGTAGTTGTATAGAAATATTTCAATAACATCCATTATGATTTTGCTGCTGAACCTTGAAATGTTCGGCTATGTTTGATCACTGACGGATTTTAACCTTTTGGTCAATCAGGCCAACAATATTCGTCATGGCCAATTATAATTACTCCTTATAATTTACCCCTATGGATGTGTATGAATGAGGCATATATGTTTTTTACGGTGATTGTTCTAGGGCCTAGGAATCCAAAGTATAAAATTGATGTATATTTATAGCCCTTGATATCTGAATTGCAACAGTTTTGGGATATCGATGTTGAAACATATGATACATCTCTTAAACATAATTTTATAATGAAAGCTGCATTAATGTGGACGGTTAGTGCTATGCTTTCTGGTTGGAGCACGGCTAGAAAATTAGCTTATCCTTACTGTGGCAATGATTCAGATTCTTTTTATCTTCAAAATCGATGCAAAACATCTTGGTTTGACAACCATAGGAAATTCCTTCCACCGGATCACCCATTCCAGCACAATAAGCAAAAGTTTATTAAGAATAGAGTAGTACAAGTACCTCCTCCTGTTATTAGAGGTAGTGAGAAAATCTTGCAAGAGATTGATGAATTGAATTTGTTTAAAGTAACGGAACTTGATGCTGAAGAAGTTAATGGCAGAATCAACAAAAACTTTGGTTGGAGAAAAAAAAGCATCTTTTGGGATTTGCCATATTAGAAGTCTAATTTTTTTACGGCATAATCTAGATGTGATGCATATAGAAAAAAGCGTTTTTGACAATTTGTTCAACACAATTATGAACATAGAAGGGAAGACAAAGGACAATACAAAACTACGGGCAGATTTAAAGTTATTTTGTAGAAGGACTGAGTTAGGAAAATATACTCAAACGGGAAAATATCCCAAAGCATGATATACTTTGGACAAAAAATAAAAGGAAGTCTTGTGTGAGTGGTTAAAAAGACTAAAGTTTTCAGATGGTTATATATCGAACTTGGCAAGGTGCATCAACATGAGAACGTACAAATTATTTGGAATGGAAAGTTATGATTGTCACGTTTTCATACAAAAGCTACTCCCAATTGCATTTCGAGAGTTATTGCCGACTAAAGTGTGGGAAGCTATAACCGAGCTAAATTTATTTTTCAAAACCTTAATATCATTTGAGATAAAATTGCCAGACATGGCAAAATTGGAATTGGAAATTCCGATAATCCTGTGCAAATTAGAGTCAATTTTCCCTCCAAACTTCTTTGACTGTATGGAGCACCTACCCGTGCATTTAGCACATGAAGCGAAACTTGCTGATCCTATTTAATATCGATGAATGTATCCCTTTGAGAGGTAATTAGCTATAATACGTGTAGACACCGGGTCCTGAATCAGCCTAGATCAGAGTTACCCAATGATAATAAATTACCTATTCACGGGCGAAAAGGTTGAAAGTGATGATTTTCTTGTCGAATTTGCATTTTAAAATAAAAAATATTTTGAAAATTAGATTTCAAAAATGGGGTTTAGAAATTGAAGTATTTTTAGTTAATTTTTTTAAAAAAAATTAATTTTTTTCGCGAGTGTCGGCGCGGTAGTGCGAGTCGCTCGCACGCGAGCAACGCGCAGGGTGTCGCCCGCGCGGGGTGCCGTGCATGCGCGCGCTGCTCCACATCCAATGTGCGAGGCCGACGCCCGTTGCGCGCGCCGACGGGCGTCGGTCGCCCCTAATCCGCCGAAAACGCCATTTTTTCATTTTTGTTTTTTCATTTTTTTGACTTTTTCACCTTTTTTCGGGATTTTTAGTGGTAATTTCTTTTTTTGCACCCAACTTAAGGGAATTTTAATAAAAATTCTATTTTCTTCCTGAATTAATGGTTTTTTTCCATTTTTTCTCATTTAAATAGAAAATTTGGGAAAGAAAGAAGGGGGAATTCATTTGGCATCAAAAATCTTTATTTTCTTCTTCTCTTTTCTCTAAGAATTCTCTCTACACTTTTTTTTTTTATTTTCTTCTCCAAATAAAAATTCTTAAGGTTAAAAATTCAATTTTTAATCAAAAATTTTTCTTGAGACAAAGAAAATCATTCTTTGTTTTTGGAAATTAAATTCTTTTTCTTCCATTTTTTTTTACGATTTTAATCAATAATTACTTGAGACAAGGAAATCTATTGTTTGTTCTTGAGAATTAATTTATTTTCTTTTATTATTTTTCTTAACCAATTTTCTTTTGAAGTAAAATTCCAATCTTTATTATTTTTATTCCTATTTTGCGAATCAAAGCAAAAAAATCAATCATATTTCTCATCAATTGAATCCGAAATCTGAGGGTAAACATTCTAGATCCGAACTCTTAATTTTATTTTTAATTTTATTTATTTTTGTTCATATTTAATTAGTAATAATGTAAATCTTTATATTTATTGTGTTTTTATTTATTTTATGTGATTTTATATATAGATTTAACATCTCTAATATTCTTTTTTTCTTTATCTTATTTAATTGTTTATTCTTCATTTCTATTATTATTATTATTATTATTATTATTATTATTATTATTATTATTATTATTATTATTATTATTATTATTATTATTATTTGTGTTAATTTATTAATATGTTAATACTATTTATTTTAATACGTCATTTAATTTATTTGTTATTCGTAATGCATATTTTATTTATTATAATCTATCATTTATTGTTTTATATGTTTAATTAATTTTCTTGAATTGATACTAACATTAATTTATTTTGTATTTTTTTGTTTTAATCTTTATTTTTCCTTATTTGAGCACATTTTGCAAACGAAGGAGAAGATCGGGAGATTTATTATTTTTATTGTTTTTAGTATTTTTCCTTTATTTGTATTTTATTTTATTTGTCATGTAATTTTTAATAAAATCATTTATTTTATGCAAGTTTAATTAAAAATCACACAAAAATATTTCTGCTAATTAAACTTGGAACTTTTTCTAATAAAATGGGACCAATGTCCTAATTTTTTATTCAAATAAATTATCACTTTGAAATTATTTTTTTTAACTATACATGCGAGGACCAATGTCCTCATCCTTAATAAATACCCCATTTTATGTATGATTTATATTTTATTTATAATGGGGGTTATATTTCGCCCCTAGTTTTGTTGTAATTTATTGTATTTTTGTTTACTTTATTTTAATTTTATTTACCGTTTGATGATGTGATTAATATGCGCTCTAATTATTGCATTTAAATGTATGAGAAAAGGGATGAAATCTTAAATTTAAAATTCAATTGTAATTTAATTAAGGTATGAATAAATGGGAAGTCCCCAACCATCTCTGGTCTTTAGGCTCAACGAGGCGAGAGGGCCAACTCAATGTTCTATTGGGGTAAGGCCTCCAAGATACCTCTTGTATCCCGCAAAAGGCTCAACTTGCATAGTCCTAGGCTCCACGAAGTGAGAGAGCCATCCTAATATTCTATTAGGGTGGGGCCTCCAAGACACCTCTGCTTTGCCCAAGTGCGAGGCGAGAGGGCCATTCTAATGTTCCATTAGGGTGGGGCCTCCAAGATACCTCCGGCTTGTCCAAAATAGACATAACAGTACTGTCTTAGGCTCACTAAGGCTAGACGACCTTTCCCAATGTTCTATTGGGTGGCAACTCCAAGAAACCTCCTTGTTGCTTAAAATGGACGCACTTGTAATTTCTTACTAGTTTTTATGAACCTCATCCCAAAAATCCTAAGAGCGGGCGGTTCGGGGCCTCCCGGGGTTCAGCGCGCGTCACAGTGGCGACTCCGCTGGGGACATAAGAGACTTCTCTTCGAAAATGCCTTGGTTAAAATGTATAACTGAATTTAAAAATTTTATATTTTTTAAAAATTGTAGTGCATTTTCATTAGAGCCTTAGAACTATGCTAGTTTGGTCCCTATTCTTACCCCGGTGCGTTCGTAAAGCATAACCCTACGTTCACTCAATGTAGGGAAATGTAAAGGATAATCAACAGCCCAGGCCTCGTGCCATCATGGTATATTAAATGGAGACTCGATCGGTCGTTATACTCGCGATGAGCTAGACCCATTGGCAGGGACCATGCTTGGGTAGACCTAAAGTAACATTACCCATGACCAAAACTCATGTAATGGCAATAGATACTTTTCCTAGGTAAAATGTACCTTGATACGGTGCTTGCTATGTGGGCCATTATATATTGAATATAATAAACCAAATTAAATGGTCTTTTATCAAAGGCTTTCATGGCCCAATAAGCCCATCTTAATATGGTTGAAATGTTTGAATATATAAAGGCCAAAACTCATATGTATGCTCATTAGATAAGAGATGTTATGCTGCCGGTTTTTTTTTTCACCGAGCACTATATGCGTCCATTGTGTTCCCCGTTAACCCATGGATCAAGCCCACCTAGGAAAGAGATCGCATTACCTCGTGTGTGGGAGTAATAAGGTTAGAAAGATCTACTTGCTTGTATGTGATTGTAAATGTTGCATAATACACGATCATGCATTGTATATGTCATTCATGCATCATTCTAACAATTTAATTTTTTTCAGCCATCATAGATTCATCTAAGTGGACTAGAGGTTCTGACGGTCGGTTGGTGAGGACAAATATGCTCTTTGAGTTGCCAGAATTAGTGTCTGACTGGGATTCTGAGTCACTCTCATCAATCAATGAATCCTCTCTAGAGTCATCAGTGGCAGAAGAAACTGGAGTTTTGACCACTCAAGGCCTTACTAGGAGACTAGAGGACTTTGAACGGAGGATGCTAGATATGATGGGCGCCATGGCTGAAAGGATTGCTCATTCTCTTGCTCCACAGTCACCTGTCGCTCCACAAGCACCGGCAGTCCCTCCTCGGGGGCAAGTCAAAGCGCCTGCTGGTGGGGAGGCTCCCTTCATTGGAGTTGCTGCCCATCAACCTGTCAATGAGTATAGAGCTGCTGTGCCTGTTGAGCTAAGAAGGGAAAGGATCCCTAACCCCAATGAAGATTTTATGATGGAGGAGGAAGACGAGGAGCCAATAGTCCATCAAGCTGTAAGGGCCAGAGCATCCAGGGTGGAGGATGAGGCTTTGAGAGGGATGAGATAGCAGATTGAGGCTATCACCTATATGTTATCAGCTGGAAAGGGGGTCAACCCTAAAGATAGAGATCTAGGGGATAAAGAGCTGCTTTCCCAAAGGTTCAAGATTCCTGATCTGCCGGAGTTCGATGGTACTTTAGACCCATCTGCGCACATCAAGCAGTATACCCTGGTAATAAAAGGCATAGGATTGAGCAAGAAGCAGAAGGTGGAATATTTTTGCCTTAGTCTGGTGGGTCCGACAGTAGATTAGTACCACGGGTTGGACAGAGGTCCAAGGAGGACTGGGACCTTTTGACCAAAGAGTTCATGAAACAGTATGACTGCAGCACTAGAATGGAGGTCACCTTGAAGGACCTTGAGCTCTTACAGCAAAGGAGTGACGAGTCATTCCATGAATACCTCACTAGATGGAGGAATAGGGTCATGGAGATGAAGAGAAAGCCTAACACTGCTGACCAGATCAGGTTATTTATCATTAACTCCTACCCTTACTTGCGGTACTTGCTCAGCTTTAAGGGGCTCAGAAATTGGGAGTCACTTGAAGATATTACTGTAGAGGCTGAAGGGGCTTATGTAGCAAAGAAAGCAAGCCAAAATAACTTTGCTGGGAAAGGTTATGGGAACCAGTCAGGGTATAAATCAGGTGGTGCCGGGAGCAGTAATAACAGAAATGGTAAGACAGTCGAGGTTTCAGCTACTGAGGTTAGACAGGGTCAGAGGTACTACTCTGACTTAGGCCGCTCTTTATCCTGGGTATTAGAGAGACTGAAGCTACGACCTTTGACGCTTAGGCCAGTTATGAATCAGGGACAGCCAGGGCACAGAGATAACCAGTACTGCGCCTACCATCACCATACTGGGCACCTGACGGATTACTGCCGGACTTTGAGGAACAAGATCCAAAATCATATTGACATCAATCAGATCACGGATCCTGAGAAGAGTGAGAAGAAGAAGAAAGCATGCTACAATGCAGTCCCTCCACCATGAATATGATCGGGTCTTCTTAATCCACTAGTGAGAGTGGTGAAAAAGATAATGTTTTTAGATGCTTGATTCCAAGAACTTTTTATGACAATATTTGCAATGATTGGTTATTTTAATAAAATGAATAATTTTTGCTTATTTGTATAGTGTTTCTAATATTTCATTTCACATGATCACAATACATTCATTTTTGACATTAATTCAACTAATACGACTGGATATAATCTCAAAACTTTGAAAACTCCAAAGAAAATCTTGATAGCATCTGATATAACTCCTGAAGAGAGAAAAATTCTGAGAGATAATGTCAAAAAAAAGGGGAAGAACCTTTGCCTTGATATGGAATGACATGCTGACAATTCACAAGGACATTATGGGGATGATGCTGCTTCAACATGCCAATATGATGACGAGCAGAATTTCAAAAGCCATTTCGTTGCATACTCAACATCTGTGACACATACAGTACAGCCAAATAAAATCAAACTCCACAGGCTACATCAGAAGTTAGACAAATAAAACCCTGAACCTTCACAAGAAATATATAACTCATTAAAACCAAGCCCTTAGAAGTCCTTTCCTCCCAATCATTTAAGATGTTTACCCCAAAGCCAATCAAGACTAACCTTTAATCATATGAGACCAATAGGGACCCTTATAACAAAACTTAGGAGGACGGCTCATTACCTCAAAAAAAAAGAGAAGCAAAAGAAAAAAAAAAAAGAAAGAGAACCATAGTCCTGTCCTAAACCATAGTTTTGTCTTAAAACATTTGAGACCAATGTACAACCCCATATCAACCATTAAAGGTTACTTCAGAAATTGAGCCACCCAAAGCCAACAAAAGGAAAATATAGATTTTCACGCGTAGGATTCAAGCAAAAAAACTCACTACTTTAGCCAGTTTGCACAAGGACTAAGAACAAGACTTTGATGCTAAAAAAAACCATCGTCAGGAAGAGCAGCCTCCCTAGCTAACGAAGATGAAAGCAAGTTCAATCAACACAGATGGACTGAAGAAGGGTTCATGGCAAAGGCTCAAAAAAATAAAAAAATAAAAAAATAAAAAAAAAAAAGAAAAAAAAGGGCCGAGCGAAAATCTTCAATCATTAAAACCCGAGAGCGCTGATTGATAATAAGAGTTTGATGCTTACAGGATCTATCTCGAGATTAGATGAGGTTTTGTATTTTTGAGATTAATGCCAAATAATGATCATGTGTAATGAAATCAAATTGAAACGTATGCATTTACGCCATAATATGTTGATATGATCAGAGTAGTTCATTTTGTATACTCAAAGTTGCCTAGCACATAGTTACTGTCTACCCTCTGCTACTCTCACCACTCGGGTCCTTCAGCCGACTCATCTTACTATCAATTGCGAAGGCAATTCTACAGCACCATCATGAGAAGAATCAAGCTCAGACGGCCATGACATGGGCATAAGTGCATGCTAATCACCCTAGAAAGATCTTTAGTAACAGCTTCAACCTCTCTAAAAAAAAGAAAAAAAAGAAGCAATTAGAGATGAAAACCGTAATTGGCTCCCTGAGCAAAAGTTAGGCAAAAGGATAGGGTGAAAACCTAGAAACAGGCAGTCTATTCCTTAAAAAAATTAAAAAAAATAGGGCCGCTGGATTGGGTTGGGTCCATTCTAGGCAAAAATAAGGCATAGGGTTGTGTGAAAATCCGCAAAGGACGCATTTCCCGCTAAGAAAAGCTAGTGTGAAAATCCATAAGGGACGCACTACCTTCAAAAAAAAATTACTACAGGTATCAGATGAGAACCTCGCAATCCCAAAGGCATGAAATTCAAAAGCAGTTTCAAAAGGCGTCGATCCTATCGCAAATTGCAGCCAGCCTGTCTATCATCTATAAGTCCACTAAGATGAATTCTTATCCTTCATTTCTGTCTGACTTATGCATTTCACGTGCATGCTCACTATTTTTCCTGCATATTTGGTTTTCCAGTTTTGCAGTGAGAGAGATATTCGATGCGGACACCGATAAAAGCCGAGTGATGACATCAGTCAAAACATCATCAAACAATCAACCAAAGATCTCTCAGGGGGCAACCAACCAAAACAACATCAGTCAAAACATCAATCCAAATATCAGTTCAAGCATCAAACCAAGCATCAACCAAAGACCTCTCAAGGGGCAACCAACCAAAACGACATCAATCCATACATCAGTCAAAACACCAATCCAACAATCAACCAAAGGGCTCTTAGGGGGTACCACTTCAGAAGGGTTTGCACGATGACGACACTACCACTCCATGGAGGGTTTGCACGATCACAACACTACTGCTTCAAAACTCAGGGAGGTTTGCACGATGGCGGCACTACCATTCTACGGAAGGTTTGCACGATCACGGCACTACCACTTCAGAAGGGTTTGCACAATGACGGCACTACCACTCCATGGAGGGTTTGCACGATCACGGCACTACTGCTTCAAAACTCAGTGGAGTTTGCACGATGGCGACACTACCATTCTACGAAAAGTTTGCACGATCACGGCACTACTACTTCAGAATGGTTTGCACGATGACGGCACTACCACTCCACGGAGGGTTTGCACGATCACGGCACTACTGCTTTAAAACTAAGAAGGGTTTGCATGATGGCGGCACTACCATTCCACGGAAGGTTTGCACGACTGCATCACTACCACTTCAGAAGGGTTTGCACGATGACGGCACTACCACTCCATAGAGGGTTTGCACGATCACTGCACTACAGCTTCAAATCTCAGAAGGGTTTGCACGATAGCGGCACTACCATTCCACGAAAGGTTTGCACGACCACGGCACTACCACTTCAGAAGGGTTTGCACGATGACGGCACTACCACTTCACGGAGGGTTTGCACGATTATGGCACTACTGCTTCAAAACTCAGGGGAGTTTGCACGATGGTTGCACTACCATTCTACGGAAGGTTTGCACGATCACGACACTACCACTTCAGAAGGGTTTGCACGATGGCGGCACTACCACTCCACTTTGCACGATCACAACACTACCACTTCATAACTCAGAAGGGTTATGTAGACACCGGGTCCCGAGGCGGTCCAAGATCAGGATTACCCGATGATGAAATAGAAGACCGATTTTCGGCAAGAAAGGTGAGAATCGATCGTTCCTTGTCAAAAGATGTGTTTTTTCGGAAAATAATTAAAAATATATTTGGGGTAATTAAAATTAAAATGGAGTAAAAAATATATTAATTTTGTGTCAAAATTTAAAAAAAAAAAAAAAAAGTCGCGAAGGCCGCGGGCTGCCTGCGCGGCAGGCTGCCCCAGCGCGCAAGGCAGGCGCCTCGCGCGCAGGCCCCCTGCGCGCGAGGCAGGGGGCCTCGCGCGCAGCCCCTGCGCGCGAGGCGGGGGGCGCCGCGCTCCCCCCCTGCGCGCGAGGCGGGGGGCGCCACGCGCCCCCCCTGCGCGCGAGGCAGGCTGCCTGCCGCG
The DNA here is from genome assembly GCA_947683425.1 of Excoecaria cochinchinensis. NCBI lineage: Eukaryota > Viridiplantae > Streptophyta > Magnoliopsida > Malpighiales > Euphorbiaceae > Excoecaria > Excoecaria cochinchinensis. The sequence goes on along the minus strand of CANTUQ010000101.1, from coordinate 23,783,047 downwards.
CGCGGTGCGGGGGCACCACGCGCGCAGCAGGCTGCCTGCCGCGCGCCCTCGCCCTTCTCCGCGCGACCTGTCGCCTGTTCCCTTTTTTCCGCTTTTTTTTCAGTCTGATTTTCTTCAGTCTTTCACCATTTCATGCTTTTTTGGGTGAAACAAAAATAAAAGCTATTTTGTCCCTTCCTATTTTTGGCCAAGGCAAGATTAAATAGAATTTTGCCCTCATTTTTGGGGAAAGACGGCAACTATTTTTCAAAGGCTTTTTTTCAACATTTTCTCTCCAGCAGCTAGTCCCTTAGCTTCTTTTTCTTTTTCTCTCAAGCTTTAATCTTGGATTTGATCTTCAAAAATACATAATCCATTTTATTGAGTGATTTGGGTTTGGAAAATTAATTTCCTTTTTGCTCAAATCATCCACCAAAAATATTTTCATCAAAGTATTTTCTTGATTTTATTTCAAAATATTAATTTCCACATTTTCTTCAAACATTTACCACTAGAAATCCGACAAGGAAAATCGATCGGGACACCGTTTCCCCAATCTAAAAATTCTGAGGGTAAACATTCTTGAACCCATCCTCATTTATTTTTTGTGTATTATTTATTATTGTTAATATTATTTCTTTTGCTATTATTATCATGTATATTGTTTACTCTTAGTATTTCGATGTGTTAATATCACCATTAATATATTATTTGCTTACTTCAATTTGATATTTTGCTATTTTATTCTATTTTAGTTTTTAGCTTAATCATTTTTAATATTTGCATATTAATATATTTTCAAAGTTTATTATTATTATTATTACTTCATTAATCTCTTAGTATTTGTTGCTATCTTTTATTATTATCATTTAATATTCCGTATTATTTTTATTATTATTGTTATTGCCATTAATATTCTATTATTATTATTATTATTATTTCATTGTCATTATTTGTCCTAGAATTGGTCACCATTATCATTCTTGCAATTATTTGTTTTATTCACTATTTTTATATCGTTATTGTTAGTAAAGATTTCATCTGTTTTATTATTATTATTATTATTATTATTATTATTATTATTATTATTATTATCTTTGTTGTGTAAATATTATTATTATTATTATTTTGTTGTTGTCGCCATACCATGATTATTTGTTATGATTTTATTATTGTTATTATCTCGCCTTCATTTGATTAATTTTTAGAATATTTGCTAATATATTTTGATGTTAATTTTTGTATGAGTTTTAATTTGAGTCGGGCTATGTGAGCGTCCCGTGACTCCCCGGATGGGTCGCAACGCGTAGGCGGGTATTCCGGTTCGGTGAGACCTTTCTTAACCCTTTCTTTATGTCGTGTTATTTGTAAATATATATTTTTATTCGTGCACGCGTGCGATAAAAAATCACAAAAATATTTCTATAATTAAATTGGAATTTTCACCAATAAAATCGGGACCAATGTCCCTTATTTTAGTTCGACAATAAAAATGTCACAATTAAAACAAAGAGTCAACCTTTCTACAAAAATGGGATCACCCATCCCGATTTTCTTCCAAACAATCAAAACGACTCTTCGAACCCTCTTTAAATTAAAACGAAGGAACCAATGTTCCTAAATTTCGAACAAGTGCGAAAGAACCAATGTTCCTAAAATAATGTCCCGATTTATGCATGTTTTTTTTTATTCCGATCTTGTGTGAGTGTTTAAAATTTAAGTCCATTTCTTTTTGGGCCCTTGTAATTAATTTTGGGGCAACTTTATTTATTTTAGGGGATTGTATTCCGTCCCCATTCACGTCTTTGATTTCCTTTCGATGGGGTTGTATTCCGCCCCAATCTCTCTTGTAATTGTGTGCTTGCGTGTTTATTGCTTTTATTTATCGCTTTCATTTACCGCTTTATTTATTTTCTTTACTGCTTTCGTTTATTTTCTTTAAATGCTTGAAATGCGCTTTTACTTTTAATACATTAATCGTGTGAGATAAGAGATATAATTTTAAGAAGTTAAAAACCCATTTATAATTAACCAAAGCATAAATAAGAGGAAAGTCCCGGACACCATATCTCTGGTTTAGACCGATAGAGGTGAGAAACCTTTTCCCAATTTCACGCAAATTGGGTGGCGACTCCAGATACCTCAAAGGTGCCTTTAGGCGTCAATAGGCTAGGTTGTTCTCCCCAATGTTCTATTGGGAGGAACAAACCGATGATGTCTCATGGCGCCCATGATCCAAAAGACGCGAACCTCCATACCTCGAATCCTAAAGCGGATTCAAAGCGAGGGCCCTTGCTGGGTTGTTCAGGTCCGGCGCGCGTCACAGGTTAGTACGATGGCGGCACTATCATTCTACGGAAGGTTTTCCCGACTACGGCACTACCACTTCAACAAAGGATAACACACTGACAACATGGTGACGACCACCCCAACAACATCGTCCAGTCTGGAAAAGATAGCTGCCTCAAGTACGTGTCTCTTTCCTTTTTTTCTCTGAGTTTTGGCTCACCTAGGTACCTATGCACTTGCTTCTCCAAAACAGGGGGCAACTTTAGACACCGGGTCCTGAGTCAGCGTAGATTAGAGTTAACCAATGATGATAAGTTGCCTATTCACGAGAAAAAAAGTTGAAAGTGATGATTTTCTTGTCGAATTTTTATTTTAAAATAAAAAATAATAAAAAATATTTTGAAAATTAGGTTTGAAAAATGGAGTTTAGAAATTGTAGTATTTTTAGTTAATTTTTTTTCCCGAGTGTCGGCTCGGTAGCGCGCAGGCGCGCAAAGTGCCAGTGCGCGTCTCTCGTGCGGAGCAACGCGCATACTCGCGCTGCTCCGCGCCCAGCGTGCGCGACCGACGCCCGTCGAGCGCGCCGACGGGCGTCGGTCGCCTTGATCCGCCGAAAACGCCATTTTTCCATTTTTTTCCCCTTTTTTCTTCAATTTTTTACCTTTTTTCGGGATTTTTAGTGGTAATTTCCTTTTTTGCCCAAATTAATGGAATTTCAATAAAAATCCTATTTTCTTCCTTAATTAATGGATTTTTTCCATTTTTACTCATTTAAATAGAAAATTTGGGAATGAAAGAAGGGGGAATTCATTTGGCATCAAAAATATTTATTTTCTTCTTCTCTTCTTCTTTAAGAATTCTCTCTATACTTTTTTTTTTCTCCAAATAAAAATTCTTAAGGTTAAAAATTCAATTTTTAATCAAGAATTTTTCTTGAGACAAAGAAAATCATTCTTTGTTCTTGAGATTTGTTTTTTATCAATTATAATTTCTTGAAACAAAGAAAATAATTCTTTATTTTTGGAAATTAAATTCTTTTTCTTACATTTTTTTTACGATTTTATTCAATAATTACTTGAGACAAGGAAATCTATTCTTTATTCTTGAGAATTAATTTATTTTTTTCTATTATTTTTCTTAAGCAATTTTCTTTTGAAGTAAAATTCCAAATTTTATTATTTTTATTCCTATTTTGCAAATCAAAGCAAAGAAATCAATCATAATTCTCATCAATTAAATCCGAAATCTGAGGGTAAACATTTTAGATCCGAACTCTTAATTTTATTTTTAATTTTATTTATTTTTGTTCATATTTAATTAGTAATAATGTAGATTTTTATATTTGTTGTATTTTTATTTATTTTATGTGATTTTGTTTGTTTGTTTGTTTTTTTTTCGATTTTTTTTTTGTCCCCCAATTTTTCTTTTAACAAGCTTCATCCAAATCCTGCTAGTTTACACATACGTGCACTTTCCTTCTTAACCATTGAAGACGTCATCGATCAAACTAGTCGGGCATTGCGCTTCAGTAAAAATTTTAGCCCTGGTTCTGCTTGTGGATCTCCCCTTTTAACCTTTCATGTCCCTCCTGGCTTGAATCTTCTGAGCTTGTGCTTGGCTGGTTCATGATCGGGATACACTGGCATAGCATGTTCGACGGCTTCATAATCATCTCTTAGCATGTCTTCATAGGTCCAGGTAAAGGCTTTTTATTTCCTTTTTTTTATTCTCTCAAATTTTAATCTCTCTTCAAGAGTCATAACAAATACTATCAAGATTTTCTTTGGGTTCTCCAAAGTTTCGAGATTAAATGAAATGGCATTAGTTGAATCAATGTCAAATATAAATGTGCCATGATTATGCATAGTGAGATCACAAGAAAATATCACACAGATAAGCGAAATCATTCATTTCATTTAACAAAAACCTGAATTAAAAATGTCATCATCAAATAGTTCTGGGATAAAAAAAATCTGAATAGCTATCTTCTTCCAGTTTTCATCAGCACAGCTGTTTCGGCCAATGGCTCATCACCATCCGTGGGAACCATCTTCCTTCCCCACTCAGGTACTTAATTTGTCCTCCTCTCCTTCTTTCGCTCTTTTGGGTCAGAGATTTGCTTGCTATCAATGAGATCTTGAACACGACGCCTCAAGGTCTTGCAATCATCTGTGGTATGCTCGGTGTGCTGGTGGAAGGCACAATACTGATCTGTCTTGTGATCGGGATGTCCTTGGTTTTCGGCAGGCCTAACTGGCAATGGCTGCAATATTCTCCCCTTCATTAGCTTCTTGAAAACCCATGACAAAGGTCTTCCCAGATCAGAATAGTGCCTTTGAGCTATCTCAGCCATTGGTACTCTCCCTGTCCTTCTTGTACCACTACTACCCACTCCTAGACTTGCAGGGCTAGTAATAGTCTTATTGAGAGGTGCCCGGATAGTTACAAGCTTGGACATCACAATCTCTTCATCAAGATCAGCTAGTTTCCTTTCGGTATTTAAGGGACTAAGGAGGCTCATCGACTGTAAAGGCTTTGGTCCTTCTGCTCTTCCCACTTGTCCGATTAGTGAGTTAAGTGGTGCCTTGCCCCTAGGCTCGGGAGTGGACGAAAACATTACAGCCATCGTTGCATGATCCCTTTTGACCGTGGCAAGCTCAGCTTGGTTAAGGGTAGTCGCCATAAGTTGAGTTTGAAGAACTAGGGCCATGGCATCCATCCTTTCTTTATTTGTGACCAACAACCTCTTTTCAAGCTCCTCAAACCTTCTATCCATCTCTTGGGTCATTAAGGCACGAGCCTCTTCAATTGTTGCGAGTGATCAACCATTTCTAATGCCTGTGGATATTCTGATAAAGATGCTAGATCTCTGCCAACCACTTTGAACTCCGATTGCTTTTCAAATAATTATTGGGATCCCCTTAGAGTTTATAGATCAAAAAGAATCCCAAACAAGCACTAATTCTAGCAATCCAAAGGGCGAGTCTGTCCTCACTAATCGACCGTCAGAACTTCTAGTCCACGTTGATGAATTTATGATGGCTGAAAGACTCAGATTGTTAGAATGATGCATGGATGACATGTACAATGCATGATCGTGAGTTGTACAGCATTTCGCAACCACATACGAGCAAGTAGATCTTTTCACACTTTTAACTCCCGCACACGAGGTCAAATAGTCTCTTCCTAGGTGGGCTTAGTCCATGAGTAAATAGGGTACCCTATGAACGCGCATAGTGCACGGTGAAATACCAGCAGCATAACACTCTTAATTTAAAGTACATGCGTATGCGTTTTAGCCATTACGTATTTGGACACTTCAATTAAATTAAGGTGAACCTATCGGGGCATGAAAGCCTTTGATAAAAGACCACTTAATTTGCTTGATTTTTTTTTAATACGCAATAGCCCACATCACAAGCACCGTATTAAGGAGCATTTCACCTAATGAAAGTTTCTATTTGCCATTACATGAGCTTTGGTCAAGGTGGTGATACTTTAGATCTACCCAAGCATGGAGGGTTAATTACTTCGGTGGTCACTGAACTTTAAGGGTTGTAACGATTTGGTCACTGAACTTCAATTTGTAATAATAAAATAATACATCTATTATTTTGTAACGAAAAAATCAAAATGATCGGAAACGGCAACCGGCACGTGACCTATTAGCAGAATGAACGTTAGATTTTTTGCCACGTCGGATCTGACATGGATCCGACGTGGCTTTATGGTTAAAAAAAATTAATTTTCACTGTCTTCAAGCAGCTCCAGTTTGCCGCCGAAACCGGATTTCCGATCATTTTGATTTTTTCGTTACAAAATAATAGATGTATTATTTTATTGTTACAAATTGAAGTTTAGTGACCAAATCGTTACAACCCTTAAAGTTCAGTGACCACCGAAATAATTAACCCCAAGCATGGACCCTGCCAATGGGTCTAGTTAGTCAAGAGCATAGCGACTGATCGGGTCTCCATTTGATATACCATTGGTGGTACGAGGCTTGAGTTGGTGATTATCCTTAACACTTCCCTACAATGAGTGAAAGTAGGGTCGTGTTTCGAGAATGCACCGAGGTAAGATAGGGGACCAACTAACATAGCTCTAAAGCCCTAAAATGATGTGCAAATTTTTCAAAAAGAGATAGAATTTTAAGTTTTAAAAACTCAATTATACATTTTAACCAAAACACTTTCAGAGCAAAGTCACAAACAGTCCCTAGTGGAGTCGCCACTGTGACGCACGCCGAATCTAGCAAAGGCCCTCTTTGAACCAGCTTTTAGGATTCGAGAGATTTGGTTCACGTCTTTTTGATCTTGGGTGCCATGAGACATCTTAGATGCCTCCTTTCCAATAGAAAATTGGAAAGGATCAATTAGCCTCACGATGTCTTTAGGCACCTTTGAGGTATTTTGGAATCGCCACCCAATTTACGAGAAATTGGGAAAGGTCTCTAACCTCTATTGGTTTAAAACCAGAGATGGTGTCCGAAACTTCACTCTTATTTATGTTTTTGTTAATTATAAATGAGTCTTTAAATTCGTAAAATTCTATCTCTCCTCTCACACGATTAAGGCATTTAAATCAAAAGGTGTATTGCAATCATTCAAAAGCAATATAGGAAAGCAATAAAGAAAGCAGTAAATAAAGTAATAAAAGAAAGCAATAAACACACCAAGCACTCAATTACAAGAGAAATTGGGGCGGAATACAACCCCAAATAAAAGAAGATTAAAAATGTAAATTGGGACGGAATACAATCCCAAATGAAATCTAAATAATATTGCCCCAAAATTAATTAAAAGGGCCCAAAAAAAATACATGAATATAAATTTAAAACAAATAAATAAAGTCATAAGAAAAACATACATAAATTGGGACATTCGTTTGGTTTTGGAACATTGGTTCCTTCACGATCATTTAAAAAGGGTTCGAAGAGTTGTTTTGATCGTTAGTTTGAAAACCGGGATGAGTGATCCCATTTTTGGAGAAAATTAACTCTTCGTTTTATCGTGACATCTTACATTCCTTGGCTAAAATGAGGGACATTGGTCCCAATTTTATTAGTAAAAATTCCAATTTAATTATAAAAATATTTTTGTGATTTTTTATCTCACGCGTGCACAAGATAAAGCCATTTAAATTTTATAAGCAAACATAAACACATAAAGGGATAGGAAAGATCTTACCCAAGCAATGCAGGTTTCCTACGCGTCGTAACCCATCCGTGTGGTCGCGGGGACACTCATGCAAGGCAAACCACATTTAAATCCCACCCAAAAAAATAACATTAAAAATATTAGTAATAATTCTAAAAACTGACCAAATAAAGATAAATTAAATATAGGGCATGTTAATTTAATATATAAATGATTTACATGCAAAAGAAATTAAATAAATCATGCAAAAACCCAAGATTAATGACAAAACAATAATAACGATAAAATTATTATAACACTAATAATAACCATTATGGCAACAGAATAGTAACACCAATGATAATAATATTAATAGTAGTAGTAGTAGTAGTAGTAATGACAATATATGAAAATAAACACCAGATAATAATAATGATAATGATAATACCCTCAAATAATAATAATAATAATAATAATAATAATAATAATAATAATAATAATGATGATGATGATGATGATGATGATGATGATGATAATGAAAATGAAGGCAATAGGAATACATTAATAACAGTAATAATAATAAGTGTAATGGTGATGGCAGAATCATGGTGGATAATAATGATAATAATAAGAAGAAGAAGATGAAGAATGATGGCAACGAGAACCACAATAAAATCAAGTTAAAACACAAATAATATATCAACATTAACTAGGGGTGTATACAGTTCGGTCCAGTTTGGTTCTTTACAAATCTCCGTATTGTATTAAAATTTCGGCTCTTATAAATTTTGGTACAGTTCGGTTTTTATTAACTTCGGTACAATTCAGTACGGTTCTTATAATTTTCAGTACAGTTCAGTTTGGTTATTCGGTTCTTTCGGTACAAGACAATACAATACGATATTTCGAATAATTCAATATTTTTAGAAATTTACAATATAAATATACACAATAATAAATACAAATATAATTAAAATACCTAAACAAGTACATACAATTTTGCATTCAATTTTAAGAAAATATTTCAATTTATCCCTCTCCTTTATGAAAAAAGAACAACATATTTTAACAATAGTCACTCTAGACGATATTTTAAATTCGAGATAAATTACTTCAATAAATTTCCTAAAATCTTAATATTTAATAAAATTAATTGGTAATTCATCCCTAATGATCATCCTAATTAAAGCTTATGTAAAAGCCTATTGATCAAATTTTTAACTAACTAATGACGTACTATTAACGAATACTACAAAACTAAAAATTGTGTGTGACTTATCCTTACTTTTAGATATAGCCACGAAAATGACAGTGGCAGCGACGAGAAGAAGGAAATGTAAGTATAAGCTAAAATCAACGGAAAAGATAGAAAAAATTATGGGGTTTGACATGATTTCGAAATAGAAAAGAAAGAGGCAGACACAATTTAGGTTTTTTTAATTTATTTTCTTTTATATATATATATATATATATATATATATATATAATAAAATATAAAACCGGTCGGATTTTGAAGCAGCAAAAATACCTCAAAATGAAAGAATTTTATTCCAAGTTGACAAGTCCCCTCCAAACTAAGGTAACAAACAATTTATATGAAAAAAATAAAAAAATTACAATAATACCCCTAAAACTTTAAATTGAAAAACGAAAGCTTAAACGTTATTTTTGAGGCACGAAATGGGCTGTTACGGGAGACTAAGTTTTATAAAAGTCGACTGGCTTGAAATGAGCTTTCCTGAAACATATAATATTAAGCAAACGGATACCTGTAGCAAAAGTTATAATAAAAACAATAATTAATGACGATTGGTCCATTCAACTCGCTCTAAATACTGAAAACCCAACTGTGACACGCGCCGGATCCCCGCGGCCGCCCGTGGGACCGCCCACTCTAGGGCGATCGGGGCATTTGAGGGTCCGTTGACAGCTTGCAATAAATTGCAAGTGCGTCTATGTTGGGCAACAAGGAGGTTTCATGGAGTCGCCACCCAATAAAACATTGGGAAAGTTTCTGTCGCCTCGGAGAGCCTAAGACTGCGCTTAGTATCCATTTTGGGCCAACCAAAGGGGCCTTGGAGGGTAAACCTCTCGCCCTAAGGAGCCTAGGATTAACGTCAAAGTCTCGTGACACAAGAGGTGTCTTGGAGGGTAAACCTCTCGCCTCTTTGAGCCCAAAGACCAGAGATAGGTTCGAGACTTCTCATTTATTCGTACTTTGATTGATTTTACAATTCAGTTTTGAGTTTATTAGTTCGCTCTCTCTCCACACGATGCAATTTAATTAAAAGGCGCAATCATCCATTTAAGAGCACAAAATAAAATAGCATTAAAACATAAAATAAATTTACAATAATACTAAGGGCAGAATACAACCCTCGCTTATAAATGTGCGATACATGCATAAAACGGGTTATTCATTAACAATGAGGACATTGGTCCTCGCATGCATTCATTATGGAAAACGATTTTTATGTGACGGTTTTATTGGATAAAAATAGGACATTGGTCCAGTTTTATTTAGTAAACATTTTATTTAGTAGAAAACATTTGTGTGGTGGTTCTTTTTAAGAGCGGTCGAAAATCATTTTATTATTACAGACCACAAATAAATAAAATAATATAAAATAATAATTACATATTTTTCGAATAAATCAAAAAATACTAAATAACGATTAAATGAATTAAATTAGAAGAATTCATGGATGCAAAATAAGATAGATCGGCGCCCGAGGAGCTCGCCGGAGCCTATCACGTGTCGATCGGAGGTCTGCCGTCGCCGGAAAATGCGCCGCATCGTCTCGGTTCTTCTCCCTCACGCGCCACCCTACGGCAACCGACGGAGGAACGGCGGACACCGTTTGAAGCATCTGGACCTCCTCTCCATGGCGGCGGGGCGCGTGCGACGATCGGTGGCCGGAGCTGGCCGGCAGAGGGAACGCCTCCTTCCCCTCTCTTTTCTTCTTTCTCTTCTTCTCTCCGGCGCTTCTGGTCTCAGTTGGCCCCTGTTCCTCTCTTCTCCTTTCCTTATTTCTTTTCCTTTCTTTCTTTATTTGGCCCTCTCTCTTTTGCTTTCTCTTTGTTTCTTGTTCTTGCTCTCTTCTTTCTCTTTTTCTTTGGCTTTTTCCTTTGATCTGTGGCCGGCTCCCTCCTGCTCTCTCTTTCTTTTCTTTTTCTTTCTTTTTCTTTTCCTTTCTCTTCTTCTTTCTTGATCTTCCGAGCCTCCTTCTCTTTCTTCATCTTCTTCTTTTTATACCCTTAAATTAGGGTTAATTAGGTTACCCTAATAACTTCCTCCAATTTTTCATTCTTTTTAATTTTCAATTTTAATTAATTTACTTAAACTAACACATTAACTAATTAAATACTCTATTAATTACATATTTTACATCTTAATATAATTAATCTATTTAGCCATATATATTTTATATAATTAATTAAACATTCTACATACTAATTAATATTAATTAACTAAACTTTAATTTTACATGCATTTCAATCACACAATAATATTAACTAATAACATTAACTAATTAACTTTCAATTTTTAACTTTATACACACACATATTTATATATTATCATATATATTATTTTTTTTTTGGAGGGAATTACTAAGGATCCAAAATCACTATTTTCATTTTTATACTGAGCTCGGGACCCGGTATCTACAGTTACCCCTAATTTTAGAGAAGCTAGCGTATAGACACCTAGGTGAGCCAAAATTCAAAGGAGAAAGTCCAAAATTCAGAGAGAGAAAGAGATGCAGAGACACCTACCTGAGGCGGCTATCTTCTTGAATTTGAGTTTTGTTGTTGTGATTGCAGAAGCGGCAGTGCCGTGATCGTGTTAACCCTCCATAGAGTGGTAGTGCCGTCATCGTGCTAGCCGTTCTGTTGAGTGGCACCCCCTGAGAGGTTTTTGGTTGAGATCTGCACCCTGAGAGGTCTTGGGTTGATTGTGTGCCCCCTGAGAGGTCTTTGGTTGAGATCTACCCCCTGAGAGGTCTTTGGTTGAGATCTGCCCCCTGAGAGGTCTTGGGTTGATTGTGTGCCCCCTGAGAGGTCTTTAGTTGAGATCTGCCCCCTGAGAGGTCTTTGGTTGAGATCTGCCCCCTGAGAGGTCTTGGGTTGATTGTGTGCCCCTTGAGAGGTCTTTGCTTGAGATCTGCCCCCTGAGAGGTCTTTGCTTGATTGTCTGCCCCCTGAGAGGTCTTTGGTTGAGATCTGCCCCCTGAGAGGTCTTTGGTTGAGATCTGCCCCCTAAGAGGTTTTGGGTTGATTTTGTGCCCCCTGAGAGGTCTTTGGTTGAGATCTGCCCCCTGAGAGGTCTTGGATTGATTGTGCCCCCTGAGAGGTCTTGGGTTGAGATCTGTCCCCTGAGAGGTCTTTGGTTGATGTCTGCCCCCTGAGAGGTCTTGGGTTGATTGTCTGCCCCCTGAGAGGTCTTTGGTTGAGATCTGCCCCCTGAGAGGTCTTGGGTTGATTGTGCCCCCTGAGAGGTCTTTGGTTGAGATCTGCCCCCTGAGAGGTCTTAGGTTTGATTGTCTTGATTAATGGATGGAATGATGTCGTCACTCGGTTTCTGCCGGTGTCCGCATCGAGTCTCTTTTTCTGTAAGACTTAGAAAGGCAAATATGCAGAAAAAATCGTAAGCATGCAAGTGAGATGCATGTGTATGCAGCAATGCAGTATAAAAATTCATCTAAGTGGATTTGGAGGCGACAGCCGATTTGGTTGCAATTTGCAGTAAGATCGGTGCCTTCTGGAATTGCCTTTAAATTTCATGCTCTTTGGGGGATCATGAGGTTCTCGTCCTAGACCTGTAGTCATTATTTTAAGGTAGTGCGTTCCTTGTGGATTTTCACACTAGCTTTTCTTGGCGGGAAATGCGTCCTTTCGGATTTTCACATTACCATATGCCTTATTTTTGCCTGGAAGGGACCCAACCCAGTCCAGCGGCTTTTTTTTATTATTTTTTTATTTTTTTAGGACAGACTGTCTGTCTCCAGGTTTTCACCCTGTCCTTTGGCCTAACTTTTGCTTAGAGCGCCAATTACGGTTTTCATCTCTAATGGCCTCTTTTTTATTCTTTTTTTTTTGCCGAGAAGCTGAAATTGTTACCAAAGATCTTTCAGGTGTGACTGTCATGTGCTTGTGCCTCAAATCACAGTTGCACAGGCTTGATTCCTGTCATGAAGCACAACTGTAGACACTGGCTTCACAGTTGACAGCATGATGAGTTGATTGGTGTGCTTGAATGATGAGAGCAGCAGCGGATAGACAGTAGCTTTGAGTATACAAGATGAACTGCTCTGGTTACATTAATATTATTGCATAAATGCACGTATTTCAATTTGATTTCATAACAGATGATCATTATTTGGCATTAATCTCAAGATACAAAACCTCATCTAATCTCGGGATGGATCTTGAAAGCATCAAATACCTGTTGTCAATCAGCACTCTTTTAATTTTCACAATTGAATATTTTCTCTCAACTCTTATTTATATATATTTTTTTTAACGTGGATTCTAGATGCAACGTTGGAGATAAAACTTAACTCGAATGCATGAATGCACTCGTGGCTTCTCGCTTGAAGCTCAAGAAACACCATAGGCCTCTTCTTACGTACCAAACCTTTTTAAAAGGTCATCTCCGCTAATTGGATAAGACTGAACCCAGAATCAAGAGGTCTTACTTTGGTTGTAATGTCAGGCTTAGGTAGATGGCTGTCAAAGAAAGATCAGGTCGCTAGAGAAAAATGGCCGCGATATTTTCTCGACTGATGGATGAACCGTTCTCAGCTCAGTTGCATATACAAAAGTATTTTTTGAATTTGGGCTCGGTAACATTTTATCTCCTTGAGATCAGAATAACAATAAAAAAGGGTAATCATTGAAACTAGTCAATTGGTTACTATTTTGAGCTTTTTTTGTTTTTTTTTTTCTTCCTTCGGCCTTTCTTTTCTTCTTTTTTCCGATTTTTTTTTTGCTTTTTTTTTTGTTTTGTTTTGTTTTTTTTTTTTGAGCTCATGCCTTTTATGCACGACTAAACCCTTTTTTCAAAGTGTAAACTCGCCCTTACCAAGGTAATTTTTGATAACCCAAAAAATAGTTCAAACGTACATCCATCCTTTTTAGAGCGGCCACTCTTCTAAGGGGAAGCCAAAATTATTTTAGGCGAGGAGATAGTTTTAATGTGTGTAACAATAAAATTGGCACGCATTCAGCATACCTCCATAAAGGCTCAATGGGCTAGCAAGCGATTGCAGAATAAGGGTAGGAAATAGTCATTTAGAGAGCTATGCAAAGAAAAGATTGCCTAAACCATTTTTCAGGTTCTGTCTTATCCAGAGATCGCTTTGACGGGTAATCAGAAAGGTTCTAGTGCTCTTAGTGAGTTCTCATCCAATCTCCTAATTGCAACTAATTTTTCTTCCTTATTTTTATTTATTTTATCTCTGAAATTTCCTCTCTACAGGAGTTATATCAGATGCTATCAAGATTTTGCTTGGATTTTCCAAAGTTCCAAGATTAAATGCAGTAGTATTAATTGAATTAATGTCAAAATGAATGAATGTATCATGATCATAAGAAATGAAATCATTAGAAATAATATACAAGTATGCAAATTTGTTCATCATATCGAAATTGCAAAGACTGCCATAAGAAGTTCTTAGAATAAAAGAACAAAGTATCTAGAACATAGTCTTCTTCTCATTTTTGCTAGCACGGGTGTTTGTGGAGCAATAGGTGCTTGTGGGGCAGGAGGAGGAGCAACCCTCTCGGCCATAGTGCCCATCATATTCTAACATTCTCAGCTCGAAATCTTCCAGTCTCTTGACAAGGTCTTGAGTGGTTAGAGCTCCGGTCTCTTCTGCCATCGAGGATGATTCACCAGATGTTGAGAGTGACTCAGAATCCCAATTGAGCACTAATTCCAGCAATCCAAAGGGCTAATCCGTTCTTATTAGTCGACCGTCAGGGCCTCTAATCCACTTAAATGAATCTATGATGGCTAAAAATTTAAATTATTAGAATGATGCGTGTATGACAATATACAATGCATGATCGTGAATTGTGCAGATGGAGCGAAAAAATCAATAAATTGCAATTATGCGATGCAATGCATGAAAATAAATATACACGTGATGGTATATGTATGTGAAAAATAATATGTAGGCAAAAGGATATATACATAAAATGAAATGCGTTTTCTCTTTACTTATTCATTATATTTTTTTAACATGAATGACATGTGATGTATGTGTATGTTATGCAGCATTCACAGCCACATGCAAGCAGTTAGATCTTTCCAACCTTATTTCTCCCACACACGGGGTCGTGCGATCTCTTTCCTAGGTGGGCTTTATCCAAGGGTTAACAGGGAACCCATTGGACGCGTATAGTGCACGGTGAAAAATCGGCAGCATAACAGCTCTTAATTTAAAGCACATGCGCATGGATGTTTGGCCATTATATATTTAAACAATTCGATTAAATCAAGATGGGCCCACCGGGGCATGAAATCCTTTGATGAAAACCATCTGATTCAATTGATTTTGTTCAATATATGACGGCCCAAATAGCAAGCACGATATTATGGCACATGTCACCTAGTGAAAGTTTCTAGTGCCATTACATGAGCTTCAGTCATGGATGGTGTTATTTTAGGGCTACCCAAGCATGGTCCCTGCCAACAGGCCTAACTCATCACGAGCATAACGACCAATCGGGTCACCATTTTATATACCACGATGGTACGAGGCTTGGGTTATCCTTAACACTTCCCTAAATTGAGTGAAAATAGGGTCGTGCTTCAGGAACGCATCGGGGCTAATAAAGGGACCAAACTATCATAAATCTAAGGCTCTAATGGGATGTAATGCAATTTTGAGAGAAGAGCGAAATTTATAAACTAAAACTTAATTGTAAATTTTAATCAAGGTACTTTCGAATCGAAGTCTCAAATATCTCTCCAGCGGAGTCGCCACTGTGACGCGCGCCGGATCCCCGCGGCTGCCCGTGGGACCACCCGCTCTAGGGCGATCGGGGCATTTGAGGGTCCGTTGACAGCTTGCAATTTGCAAGCTGTCAACGGACCCTCAAATGCCCCGATCGCCCTAGAGCGGGCGGTCCCACTGGTGGCCACAGGGATCCGGCGCGCGTCACACCAACTCGTTCACATTAGATTCCCTCCAAATATTTTAATTCCCTCCAAAACTTAAAATAAAAAATATTTCTACTAAAATTTTTCAAATTTTATTCTTAATTTGCTCTAAAAAAATTAATTAATAAGATGATTATATACTTATGTAATTATATTATATATTAATTAATAAAATTTTATTAATATAATAATTTTATATAATTATATTATTAAAATATATTTTCAATTACTCACATAAATATTATGCTAAATACAGATAAGTATTAGTTGAGTAATGTTAAAAATAAAAGAAATTAAATTTTATTATAAATAATTATATATAATTTTATTTTTAATTTACATATTCATATAGGTATTGTGATAGAAATAGATGAGTATTGTGATAGAAATAGATGAGTATTAGTCGAGTGAAACTAGAAGCAAATGAAATTAATTGATAAAATTATTATATAATAAATTATTCAGTTATATATAATTACATTATTAAAATAAATCAATTATTCAAATATATATTATGTCAAAATAGATAATTACTAATTGAGTGATACTAAATATAGATGAAATTAATTGATAAGATAATTATATATATATATAATGAAATTAATTGATAAGGTAATTATATATATAGCATCGGCTGATTATATGGTTAGAATCCATCCATATATATTATCTTGGCTCGGTTATTATACTCAATTTCACTAAATTTGACTTAATAGTTAAAAGATTATTAATTAATATTATAGTTAATAACTATAAGGGTGAGTGTAAAAGTAGCATTAAAAGTAAATAAAATTAATTGGTAAAGTGATTAATTGGTAAAGTGATTGTGTATATAAATATTTGTACAAAAAAAATTAAGTAGTGGTTGAGTGACATTAAAGTTAAATTAAATTAAATATGAATTAGTAAAATTTAATTATATATAATTAAATTATTAAGTTACAACTCAATTACTCATATATGTATTGTGCTAAAATAGATAAGTATTAGTTGAGTGATACTAAAAACAAATGAAATTAATTGGTAAGATGATTATATATTTATATAATTACATGAATTGAATTGGTAAATTTCATTATATATAATAATTATTATATATAATTATATTATTAATTTATATGCTCAATTATTCATATATAGGTATTGTACAAAAAATATATATGAGTACTAGTTGATTGATACAAAAAATAAATGAAGTTAATTAGTAAGGTGATTATATACTTATATAGTTATATTAATTAGTAAAATTTAATTATATATAATTAAATTATTAACTTACAATAGATAAATACTACTTGAGTAATATTAAAAGTAAATAAAATTAATTGGTAAAATGATTATATACTCATATAATTACATTAATTAGTAAAATTTCGTTGATATAATAATTATATTTGTGTGTATATATAAATATTTGTACAAAATAAAAAATTATGTAGTACTTGAGTAATACTAAACGTAAATTAAATTAAACACAAGTTATTTTAATTGCACATTCATATAGATATGATAATTAAATTTATCTTATTAATAATCAAAATATTTATTTTAATTTATTAACTATTTATTATATTAATTTCATACATTAAAATATTTAATACAAATAATTATAAAAGTTTCAAAAAAATACAAATAATTATGAAGTTAAATTTATATAATAACGATATAATAGAAACTATAAATAATATTTATATATAAATTACTAATATTATATATAATAATTAATAAATATCAGTTATTTCTGTCCAATTCAGTTCAGAACAGTTCGATACGGTTCAATACGGTTCTCGATTCGGTCCCAGTACAATTCGGTTCAGTTCTAATCAAAAAGTCAACAGTACAATTCGGTTAAGTTCTAATAAAAAAAGTCAACGGTACAATTCGGTTTTGGATCTTTTTCTTTGGTATTTCGGTTCGGTACAGAAAAATCCAGAACCGTGTACACCTCTAACATTAACAATCACATTAGAATGGCTAGAAATGAATAATAACGTGGTAATAATAGCAATAAAATAGCAATATTGACGGCAATAAATGGTGAACAAAATAAAATGAGAACGGGTCCAAAAATATTTACCCTCAGAGTTTATGAGTCGAAAAAATGGTGTTTTGATCCGTTCTCCTTGTCGATTTTTGTGGTGATAAATACAAAAAAAATAACTTAAGAAAAATCTAAGTTTCTTGGAATTTTAAGAAAATATTTTTTGGTGAGATGATCAAACAAAGGAAATTGATTTTCCTTGTTCAAGTCGATCCTTAGAATGAAATATTTTTAAAGAAAAAAGAAGAAGTAAAATTCAACCTTGAAATCCTAATATTTTTTTCTTAAAACTCTCGGCTGCTCTTTTTGTTCTTAAGAGAAATCTCTTTCTCTTTTCTTTGTGAAAAATTACAGCTCCCTTGAAAATGAACATCAATCTTCATTTTGATTCTTTAGATTGTCCCGAAATAGGAAAAGACAAATTGTTCTTTCTAATTTTCGTTATTCAAAAATTGCACAAAAATGTGAAACCAATGTAAAAACAGACTGAAAATTGCCCCAGAAAACGCAGGTGAAAACGACAGCACGAAGGGGCAAAAAATGCCTGCGCAAAACCCCCTGCAAGTCACCCCCCAGGGGCGCGCGCGTTGCTTGCCGAGGCGCGCCCCAGGGGACGCACATAGCTTCCACAGCGTGCGCGCCTGCAAGCATACGCCGCCCCTGCGCGGGCGCTGCCCGCACGCGTGGCACACGAAAAAAAGTAAAAATAAAATATAAATAAATAAAGAAAAGGAATAAAAATAAAAATAAATAGGAATAAGAATAAGAGTAAAGATGTAAATTTTTGAATTAAATTTTTTAGAGGAACAAAGGGGATTTTCGATAAGGAAAACATCACTTTTGACACCTTTGCTTGTGGCAAGTATCTTTTTCATCATCGGATAATCCTGATCTTGGACTGTCTCGGGACCCGGTATTTACATCCGGGCTTCAAACTTTTCAAAGGTCCCTTCTATCTTCTTCCACATTGCCTCCTCAACTTTTGGCGGCTTGCCCTTTACTAAGACCAAGTCCTCTTCGAAGAAATCACCGTTAGGATCTACAACCCCTTTGGGTTCGAGTGCACCCTTGAGCTCAGCCATTGGTGGGAGTAAAATCTCTGGAGGATCCTCCCTAACCGGATCTGATTTCTCCTGTCTTACTGCAGGAGTGATGAATGGCTGCCCAACAGGCTGGGTCATTATAGCAGTCAAATTGCTCATCATGGCCATTACTCTATTCTCAAATTCCTCCAATCTCTTACTTACTTCTTCAACAATCAAAGCACGGATCGCCTTCGTCTCTCTTGGAAGATCAGCCATTATGTTGAAGAAAAACTGAAAACAAAGTCTCAATGCCCTTTGAGAGTGAATCTGAACCCCAAACTGATACCCTTTTTGGCAACTCGAAGATAGGTTTTCTGCTCAGCCGTCCTCTGGGATCCCTAGACCACTTAGATAAATCTATGATAACTGCAGAATACACCTTGTTAGTATGATGCATGATTAAAATGGTCGTGCTGATGTAGCATAGACAAACACATGCAAGCAGATATATCTTTTCAACCTTATCTCTCCCACACACGAGGTAGTGTAGTCTCTTTCCTAGGTGGGCTTTATCCAAGGGTTAACCGGGAACCCATTGGAAGCATGTAGTGCACGGTGAAAATCCAGTAAAAATTTGACAGCATAACATCTCTCGCCTAATGTACATACTTATGGGCCTATCCGTGCTTGCTACATGACCCATACGTATGTACATTAGGCGAGAGATGTTATGCTGTCAAATTAAGATGGGCCCACCGGGACATGAAAGCTTTTGATGAAAGAGCATTTAACTTAACTGACTTTGTTCAATATATAATGGCCCATGTAGCAAGCATGGTATTACGGTACATTTCACCTAGTGAAAATATCTATTGCCATTACATGAGTTTTGGCCAAAGGTAGTGATACTTTAGGGCTACCCAAGCATGGTCCCTACCAACGGGTCTACCTCATCACGAGCATAACGACCGATTGGGTCTCCATTTGATATACCATAATGTACGAGACTTGGACTGGTGATTATGCTTAACACTTTCCCACATTGAGTGAACGTAGGGTCGTGCTTCGAGAAGGCGCCGGGGTTGAGAAAGGGACCAAACTAGAATAATTTTAAGACTCTAGTATGGATGCAATGCAATTTTTTGAAAAGGGATAAAATTTTAATTTATAAAAAATTTAATTATATTATTAACCAAGACAGTTTTGGAGCAAAGTTTCAAGATCTCCAGCGGCGCCGGCACTGTGACGCGCACCGGACTCGACCGGTTTTCGGAATGCCCGCTTTTAGGGCCCGAGAGGGATTGCGTCTTTTGACCATGGACAATCATGAGATATTTTGGACACCTCTTTCTAATAGAACACTGGAAAGATCATCTAATCCCATGAAGCGTTTAGGCACATTTGAGATATTTTGGAGTCGCCACCCAATTTAAAAGAAATAGAAAAATTTCGTCTAATCTCGGGGGTCTAAATCAGAGAAAGTGTTCGGAACTTCACTCTTATTAATGTTTTAAGTTAAGTTATAAATGAGTTTTTAGCAATTGAAATTCTATCTCTCATCTCACGCGATCAAGCAATAAATTTAAAACGCATTTCAAATATTTTTGAAAAAACAGTAAAAAAAGCAATAAAGAATGCGATAAAAAAAATTACAAGTGAAAAAAATGGGACAGAACAATCCCCCAAAATAAAAAGGCATAAATAAACAAATGAATAGAATTGTCCCAAAATTAATTACAAGGGCCCGAAATAAATACTACACAAGAAAAATAAAATAAAAGACATCATACATAAATCGGAACGTTTATTAGGAACATTGGTTCCCTCATTTTCACTTAAAAAGATCGAAAAGCTATTTTTGGTGTTTATCGATAAAATTGGGATGAGTGATCCCATTTTGAGAAAATTAACTCTTCATTTTAAATGTGAGTTTTTATGAGTTAAAATTAGGATATTGGTCCCATTTTATTAGAAAAAGTCCAATTTATTAATATAAAACTTTTTATGTGACTTTTAATTAACATGCATAAAAATAAATAAATCTATTACATATTACATAATAAAACCAAATAAAAGCAAAAATAATAAACAAGACAAATACCACCAAGATGGTGTCTTCAAATTTCCATGTACTTCCATTTGGTATTGGAAAGGTTCACACATAAAAAATAAGTATTGAAATAAAAAACATAAATAAAAACGATGTTAGTAATAAAAAAATGGATTTAAACATATAACATGTAAAAATGAATTAAAATAAATAAAACAACGTGCATAATGTATGACAAACCAATTAAATGGCATGATAAAAATATGTAACTTAACATATGAATAAACCAACATGCATAAAAAGCACAAATAATAAAAATAATAATAATAAATTATAACAATAAGCAAGAATAATAAAAGTAATAATAATAATAATAATAATGATAGTAGTAATAATGGATAATAATAATAAAAGTAACAACAAGGGTAATAATAATAACAATGATAACAATGATAATAATAATAATAATCACAATAGTAATAATAATAAAATAAAAGCAATAATGATATTAACAATAACAATAATAATGATAATAAACAATAAAGAATAAAGAATATGAACAATTAATAATAAGAAAAATAAACAATCAAGCAAGCAAAAATAAAATAAATAAAAAATAAAATGTGTTAAAACATGTTAAATAATAATAATAATAATAATAATAATAATAATAATATATGAATAAAAGTGATGATAATGATAATAATAATAATAATAATAATAATAATAATAATAAAAATAACAAAAGATAAACAATCAAATAAATAAATAAGAATAAAAATAAGATGTGCCCAAAAATTTTAAATCTATAGTTAAATCATATGAACATAAACAAAATAAAATAATATATCAAAAATTTACATGATTGCTAATTAATTAGAAACAAAAATTAAAAAAAAATAAATTAAAAATTGAGCATAGAATATTTACCTTCAAAATTTGATGTGATGAATGAAAGTAGATGATCAATTTCCTTATCTTGATTTAAAAAAATAAAATAGATAATAAAATTTTATCCCAAAAATAAATAAATAATTTATTTGTTTTAAAGAAAAATTGTAAAAAAAAGAAGCAAAAAAATTCACAAGAACAAATAATTAATTTATTTGTCTCAAGAATTAAATTAAAAAAATTAAAAATACTTGGAGAACTTGTTCTCGAAGAAAAAGAAAACAAAGAAAAAGAAGAAGAAGAGAGAAAACCAATTTTTCTTAAGAAAAAATCTCCACTAAATTCTACAAAAAAATTCCATTTTATACCTCCAAATAAAACCCAATAAATCAGATTTTTAATAAATTAAATTAGATCAATTTAATTCTCATAATAACAAAAGAAATTGAAGAATTTGAAGGGTTGGAAGATAAAAGGTTTAAAAAATTAAATTCTAAAAAAAAAATCAAAGAAAAACACAAAATTGGGCAAAAAAAACGGACTGGGAGGCTGTCGGGCACGCGACACCCGTTGGCGCGCAGCAGCGCGCTAGGCGCCCGCGCGAGCGACGCTTCGCACGCCACTCTGCAGGCGTCGCCCAGCGTGCTCCCCGCGCTAGCGAGGGACACCCGCACGCCGACGCTCGCGACTTTTTTTAAAAGTTTTGTTAAAATACTATAATTTCAAAACTCACTTTTTTTTATTTTAAAATAATTTTTAAAACATTTTTAAAATGTATTTTTATTTATTTTTAATAAATTAATTTGATAAGAAAACTATCACTTGCAACTTTAATTTTTTTTGCCTATAAACAGACACATTTAATTTTATTATTAGATAATCCTGATTTAAACTGATTCGGTACCTGATATCTACAATCACCGATATGCATATATTTTTAAGTTGACATATAATAAGTATTCATGTTAAGATTCTCTTATTAGGTTTCCAATGTACTTGTTTCTCGAAACAAGCATCCACGTGTTTATTTCAAGTATCATAATATTTGCCAAAGTACAACATGTGTTGGTTTGTCCGTATTATCAATGCTCCATTCTTATAATATCATGACCAATAATATTTTAGATATTAACATAATTGCGTATAATAGGAATCTCACATTATGAACACTTTTATGATTTACTTTACAACTATGTTTATATACTTGGAACTTTATTATACAGTTTAAAATTTAATAAAACATATGTAATGATCATTGTACAATATAATAAAGAATGTCTTTTATAAATAAACAAAGTTATAATGTAAATGAAATAATCCCAAAATTTACATGGGCTCTAGGGCATAACACCAACATGGGCCAGGTTGGGCTTGAATGCAAAAATAATTGTCCAAGCACAAAAATTTTGCAGAGTAGGAGGGCCGGGCCGGACCGGATAGGTACCCAAGCCCATGATCAAGTCAACTTAGTATATCTATTTGAATATCAATTTTTTTAAGATAAATATTATTGTGATATAATTTACACGAATGGCTATTTTTTTTTTAACGCCATTATGGTTGGCAATTAGTAGAATACCAAGACCTATTTATTAGTTAAAATATCCTATATGTATCTATTTAAAATTAACATTATAATACCCATATCCGTCTCAAATTCGATTACTAATATCCACAGACTACCCAATACAAACAATAAATTTATAATGAAACCACATTTATAAATATTGAGATAAATTGAATTAAATTTAAATATAAAGATAAATCAAATTAAATACGATCATAATAAAATCAATATTTATGGAAAAATAACTAAAAAAATTATACTTTTTATACTTTAATTCAGGTAATGGGGACCCAAAGGGTTAAATTCGCCCCTATCAGTACCGGTTATAGGTAGTAAAATAACTAATCAAGTAAAATAACTACCCAAACCCATTGCTATTAAACTCGGAAAAAGCTCCCAAAATGGAGCTGACGCAAATTGCTGGTGTTGGTGTTGGAGCTCCAAACAGCTACCAGCAGTGACATAACCAAACACTTAAAAGCACCCTATATTGAATTAAAACAGCTAACAATTATGTCAAAAGGTTAATCCAAATACTCTCTAAGTCTGTTAATTTTTCTATTTCTATTTAAATTTTCTTTATTTACAATAAACAACAGTTTTTTTTTATGCAATTTTTTTTATAAAAAAAAAGTGTGAATAGTAAACTTTTATGGGCTAGTGTCAGAATACAAATGGGCGTTTAAGATTAGGGCTCCTTACGTTTTTCACAACAGTCTCTGGGCTCGTTTTCTTCTCAGAAGGCCTAATTTCTTTGGGCTTGAATATAAGTTAATTGAGCCTAACATTGCTTCTGACTAAATTTAGCATTTTTTATTAATATAATTTGAGATTTTAATTTTACTAAACAATTTCGTCCATTATTATCATTATTATTTTCTTTTTGACAAGAGGTTTGACTGGTGTTTAAAGTCTACCTGATTTCTATTATGTTATTATGATAATTAGTTTATACACTAAAAAAACCAAATTAGTGACGGAATTCAGAATTAGTCGTGAAAATCCATTTTTTCAATTTTAGTGACGAAAATAAAAAAAAAAGTCGCTAATTTTTTGCGGCAATTGATGGTGCATTTTTTTGCGACGAAATTTAGCAACAAAATTTTTTCGTCGCTAATTAGCGACATTTTTTTAAATTTGTCGTGAAAAAACAGAATTTCAATTTTATTTTCAATTTTACTGACGGATTTTTCCGTCACTAAAAAATTTTCAAATTTGTTAATTATTAAAACAATATTTTAAAAATTGAAGTGATACTTTAGCGACAGAACAATCTGTCACTATTTAGTGAGTAAAATTAATTATAATATTAATAAAAGTATGCATACGTACTTATAGTTATGAATTATTTTTAATATTTTTGCTTTACACATGAAATTATATTGAAATTCATTCCCTTTGCTAAATTCGATAAGATTAACATTTAATCTTGAAAATATATAATTAAAACAATTGTAAAGAAAATTTAATAATTTTTTAGTACTTTCATTGATTAAGATAAATTTTTTAATTGTATTTTTTAGCTTGTAATCGTTTTATATTATGGATTTTATTTTTAATTTGTCTAAAATAAATTTTTTATTATTCAATTATTTAAAAATTTAATAAAAATATTTGATGGGTGAACTGAAATTAATATTAATAAAAAAATTTATTAAGAAATATGTGTTGATACTATTTTTGGGTTTTGAATTAATAACTTTGATTAAATTAAAATACATAAATTAATATATGTTTGTATATATTGCAACACTCGACAAATAAATAATTATACAAATAAATTAATTAACTTATAGGTTAACTTTGTTATTTTTTGAAAAATTAAGAATTATTCTAGATTTTTATCGAATTTCCTAAGTTTTTCTATTTTGCTACTTTCGCTGCGTCAATATATGTATGTATATATTGTAACGCTCCGACAATTTCAGAGTTGTGAATAGTATCACAGTAGATATGTAATGTCTCAAAAATTTTCGATGTTATAAATAGTAATTCAATAGGCTAAAAATTTGCCAAATGTTAATTTTAACTCAAATGATCCGAAATTTTCTTTGGAATCTATAAAATTAAATATATTTAATTATAACTAAATAAGTAACCAAATATGAGTGTGTGTATATATATATATATATATATATCACTACAAGAAAATCCAAAATTAGCGACGAAATTTTAACGACGAAGTGGATACAGCCGCTATTTAGTGACAGAACATGTTTAGCGACGGAATTTATTTTTCGTCTCTAAATAGCGACGGAATTTAATATTCGTCGCTACATAGCGACGAAAATTAAATTCCGTCGCTAAAAATGGCGCCAATAATTTCCTCTACAATTACCGACCGAAATTCGGGACGATTTATAAAATCCGTCTCTGAAAATAGCGATGGAATATTTATTCTGTCGGTAAAAAAATGTGAAAATTATTTAATTTAATTTAGCGACGGATTCCAAATACCGTCGCTAAAATTGGCGATGAAAATTTAAAGCCGTCGCTACATATAGAGACGGATTTAAATATCCGTTGGCAAGAAAAAATTAATTTCCTTAATTTAGTGACGGAATATTATTCCGTCACTAAAAAGTTTTATTTTTTAAATTTAGCGACGGAATAATTCCGTCGCTAAAATCAATATAAATATGTAATTTTTTTCTCTCTCCTCCCTCTCTCATCTCTCCCATTTCCCCCTTCTCTGCACCTCGACCCACCGCCGCCGCACCTCCAGCGTGCCTCCATCGGCCAGATCCGGCCCTCCCCCTTCCCTTCGGCGCCGATTCGGCCTGTCTCACCCCCGGCCGGCCTCCTCCTCCCTCCCATCCCTCTCCCCTTCCTTTCCCGCTTCTCTTTTCTTCCTCCGCATGTGGGCTCCTTTCTTCTAGCGTGGGCTGTTGCTGCTCCGGCGTGGTGGACGGCCATACAGCTCAGGCGAGTCCCCTGCCTTCCCTCCTCCTCTGGCGGTGTCAGGTAAGCAGGTTGTTTTTTTTTAATTTAATTATTTAATTAATAAAAATTATTATTATTATTATTATTATTATTATTATTATTATTTAAAAGGTTAATATTGTTAAATAAAAATTTGAATTACTTATTAGTGTTAATTGTTATTGTTGTTAGAATTATTATTATTTATTTATGTTAATTCAACATTTCATTATTGTTAAATAATAACATGAATAATTTTTTTTCAAATATATTATTATTAGTGTTATTAGTATTAGTTAGATTATTGTTAAATAATGAAATGAAAAATTTATTATTGTTAGTATTATTAGAAAATAATAAACTTAATAATTTATTTGAGGATATTAGTATTATTAATATTGTTGATGAATAATAAAATACGAATATTTGGAAAATTAAGTTGTTTATTAATATTATTGTTGTTAATGTCGATTGTTATTGTTGTTAGAATAATTGTTATTTATTTATGTTAATTAAAATTTTTTTCAAATATATTATTATTAGTGTTATTAGTATTAGTTAGATTATTGTTAAATAATGAAATGACAAAATTATTATTGTTAGTATTATTAGAAAATAATAAACTTAACACTTTATTTGAGGATTTTGTTTTGTTTTGTTTTTTATTTTATTTTATATATTTATTTCTTTATTTATGAGTTTATTAATTTAAATGTTATTATTAATTTTATTATTAGTATTCTTCATATTATTAGTATTCAACATGTTATTATTATTAAATTAAAATCAGTAAAATTTGTACCTTAATTATTATTATTATTATTATTATTATTATTATTATTATTATTATTATTATTATTTATGTTAATTTGTATTGTTATTATTATTATTTATTTATATTAATTTGTATTGTTGTTATTATTTTTTTTGTTAAATAATAATATGAATAATTAATGCAAATAATATGATTATTATTATTATTATTATTTAGATTATTATTAAATAATATTCTAATAAACTTATTTTTGTTATTATTATTATTATTGTTTTTGTTGTTGTTGTTGTTGTAATGAAGATGACCATAATATGACAATTTGCATTTTTCTTTTGATTTAGCATATTAATTAGTATATTTAATGTTAAAATGACTAGCAATTGTCTTAAATAATTTTGTTGTCTTAAATAATTTTGTAATAATAGTTGTATTTTGAATTTCTAGTTTTATTAACTATTATATTTACTTTTTTTTTGGGAACTAGATATATATAATTCTAACTAAGATGTCACTCTGTTTATGTAACAGTTTTGTAATTAATTATGAGTAACGTAAATAGATCTTAGATGTATAGAAGAAAAACAAATGATGGTTACATTAATCCTAAATTTTTTGAAGGGGTTCAGTCGTTTATTGAATATGCAAGTTCTCAACCTGCATATATGAACGGGACAAAAATAAGATGTCCATGTAAAAAGTACAAACACCTTAATTATCTTCCAGTTGATGAAGTATATTTCCACTTGTTAAGAAAAAGATTTGTTCCAAATTATTTTGAGTGGATATGACATGGGGAACCATCAATATGTAGCACCTCGATACATAACCAAAAATATATGGGCACACTGGGAACAGTATTGGACAACTGCCGAGACCCTTTCCATTTTAGAGCGAAATTCTAATAATAAACGGGAGGACTTGAGGGAGTCAATTCATGCTTGCATACTAGAAGATCAATGTCCCATCGGGAACATGCAGTTAGACTTGTAAGTATTACAAAATATTACTGTTATTACTGTAATTAATGTTATTACTGTTTAAGATTTATCTCATTATCATAGAGGAGGATGGGAACTATAATTGTGTGAGGAGTTTGTATTGTTGTTGGATGTTGGATGCAAGTATAACAATAAATTTGAAGTGCTTTTCTGTCTTTGTGTACAGGAGGTATGGTTAAAATTTAGGAGAAACTCTGCCGAAATTTTAGTAAAAACTTGTACGAATACTCAATAAATTATAGTTCAACTATAATTCTTTATTCGTTTGCAGGAAGACTTGTAAGTATTATAAAACATTACTGTTATTACTATAATTAATGTTATTACTGTTTAAGATTTATCTCATTATCATAGAGGAGGATGTGAACTATAATTGTGTGAGGAGTTTGCATTGTTGTTGGATGTTGGATGCAAGTATAATAATAAATTTTAAGTGCTTTTTCTGTCTTTGTGTATAGAAGGTATGGTTAAAATTTAGGGGAAACTCTGCCGAAATTTTAGTAAAAAACTTGTATGAATACTCAATAAATTATAGTTCAACTATAATTCTTTATTTGTTTGCAGGAAGCCTCGATGGGTAGAACGCCTACCCATGGTGAGGTCTTTTTACATACCCACACCAAAAATCATGATGGTCAAACGTTCGTCAATTCTCGATCAAGGCATTTACACGTATGTCAAAATTATTAAAATTTATAAATATTTAATATTAGTTATTATTAATCATTAATTAATATAAATATTTGTTTTACGACAGGAACAAGTGCAAGAGACAATTCAGCAATGTTCACAAAATTCCGATAATGTTGATGCGAATCAGATTTATTATGAAGTGGCTGGTGGTAGAGACCAGCGAGGACGGGTCTTTGACTTAGGTTCTTTGGCCAAATCCTGTTACTCTCATTCCTCAAATTCAAGTACAGCCGCATCTAATAGATGGTCTGCCTCCAGGGAAGTACTTGAACTTCGGAATACTGTATGTGAGCTGAGATCTAAATTGCAATAATCACAATTCGGTGGCAAGACTCAGAAGCTCAGGTGGCAAGACTCAGAAGCTCGGTGGCAACAATCTCTCGACTTTATATCTGAGCTACGCAATGAGATGGCTAATTTGAAGTGTATGGTCGCCTCATCATCGCAGCAGTTTGATTGTTCTCGTCAGCCGCTGTCGCCGCCGCCACCATCAGCTTAGTTAGGATTTTTTAACAGACATATATAACTATTATGACCTCGTTAAATAATTATTAACTTCATGATTAGTACAATTATTATATTAAATTATTTTTGGATATTAAATTTTAGATATTATCTTCATTTTTTTATTATTCTGAAATTAATATTACAGATTAAATTTATAGGATGTAATAAATAATTAAAAAAATTAATTTAAAATTTTTCCTATAAATACCGACGCAAAAATTGAATTTTCGTCGAAAAAATTATCGACGAAATTTTAATTTTCGTCGGTAATTTTATCGACAGAAATTGAATTTTCGTCGACAAATTTCCTGACAAAAATTGTGTTTCCATTGTTAATTTTGCCGACGAAAATTCAATTTTCATCATTAATTTTGCTGACGAAAATTCAATTTTCGTCAGTAAAATTACCGATGAAAATTAAAATTATGTCGGTAATTTTTCCGACGGAAAAAATTTTATCGAAAATTTTGCCTACAACTAATATGCCGACGGAATGAATTTCCGTCGGAAAATATTTTCGATCGAAAATTTCCGTCGGGAAATCCTTTTTTCCTTGTAGTGCATAAAGAGCCAAATAACAAAAACATAATAATACAATAAAAATAACTTAAGTCTAGATCTATTTTGAGTTAATGAAGAAGAGTTAAGACAAGAAAGAAAAGGGAAAATGGGGAATACATACAGAGGAGGGAAGTGAGAGAGAGAGAGAGAGAGAGCGGCAGAGAGCAACTCCGGCGACGACCGCGCCCTCCACTGCAACGACCAACCCACCGCCTTCGCCCTCCATTCTATTGCTCACCTCTGCGTTTCTTCTACGTTTCCAGGAGAGAGAAGCTAAAGATGAAGCTTCTAAAATTTCCGAAATCAACTAATCGCAACCTCTTATAAACCGTGGCTTTAAAAGCTAAATTAAATTATAACAAGGAGTTAGCATTACACAACCAATTCTCATCGATTCATACAAAACATAACAATCTCAACAAGAATTCTCGAGAGTAAAATATAACGAGTTCAATATTATGATCACACAATTAAGTTTCGATAAAAATTAAACCAATACATAGAAAAACATATACTCAACCTGCCAAGATAAATAAAATTCAAAGAAATTCTTACAATAAAATTTAGAGAACAAAGGAGTCAGGATATTCCATTTTTTTTCTTTTTCTTTCATTTTTTCTCTCTCTGTCTTTTTTTTTTCAACAACTTGATTCACTTTTCAAATTTTTTAGATCTTTTGATGGCTATTGTTCGAGCTTATATCGGCTCCTATGGGGGTACACTCTCCCAATACTAGTTCTTTCCATACACAAAACTTATTTCTGAGACTTTGCTTAAGGGAAACAAGCCCAAACCACCTAAATCAACCAGCGATGGTGAACCGAATTTTTTTTATGGCAAATTTCGAGCTATGAACGGCCCCTACGGGGTAAAACTCTCACAACATTGATCTTTTTCATTTACAAGTTTCATTACTGAATCCTTACTTAAGGGGAACAAGCACCGTACCACTTAAACAGACCAATAATGCTAAACCACTGCTCAAAAGAAAAAAGAATTTTATTCTCTTTTTTATTTAATTTTTTAAGTTGTTAATTCCTGGACATCCTATGCATCTAATTTCACTGCTTAAAAATCTAAAAACTCATACATATCATTGCAAGGTTAGAATAAAGTTTTCAAATGCATTAACAATTATCTTTTGCAAGCAAATTTAGTTCCTTGATTAAAACTCACACATCTTATACTCGAGAAAATTGCTAAAATTAATTATGTCTAATGCAAATAGATGTGAAAAAAAAAATCATTAGTGCTAGCTTCTTAAAATAAATCAAACTAGTTCATTAAGTCATGAATTATAAAGGTTGTATAGTGACAAAATTAATCTTAAACACAAAATGGTCATCCTAACTTATTTAGTATCCAACTATACACTAGCTTAATTTTGGTCTTAATTTAGCTACAGTCATATGAAATGAAGCTCAAAAGCCAACTGAGGTTCAAGAAAAAGTTTAAGTTGTTCAGACAATTTTTTTTTCAAAAGAAAAAACAAAATATAAAACCAACCATACACCACCCCCAAACTTAAAACTTGCATTGTCCTCAAAGCATTAAAATGACAATAAGGGAATAAAAGAAAAGAAAATATAAAAAGAATATGTAACACTACCCTGAAATGATGAGGACAACACAACATGGGTAATCACTGAGGTGGTGGAAGGCGTGCAAGAAGAGAAGCAAACAAAAACTCCATTCTGTTACGGTGGATAGCTATTTGATTCTGCTGATTATTAAGTCTTGCATCAAAATGATCTTTCAATTGCTCCATAGTCAAAGTAGTGCTGGAAGAACTTGGATCACTAATTAGGAAAATCGGTGACCCCTACGGCGTAAAACTCTCCCAACATTGATCTTTTCTATTCGCAAGTTTCATTACCGAATTCTTGCTTAAGGGGAACAAGCGCCATACTACTTAAACAGACCAATGATGGTAAACCACTGCTCAAAAGAAAAAAAAAATATTCTCTTTTTTTTTTAATTTTTTAAGTTGTTAATTCCTGGACATCCTATGCGTCTAATTTCACTGCTTAAAAATCTAAAAACTCATACATATCATGGCAAGGTTAGAATAAAGTTTCCAAATGCATTAACAATTATCTTTTGCAAGCAAATTTAGTTCCTTGATTAAAACTCAAACATCTTATATTCGAGAAAAATTGCTAAAATTAATTATGTCTAATGCAAATAGATGTGAAAAAAAAAATCATTAGTGCTAGCTTATTAAAATAAATCAAACTAGTTCATTAAGCCATGAATTATAAAGGTTATATAGTGACAAAATTAATCTTAAACACAAAATGGTCATCCTAACTTATTTAGTATCCAACTATACAATAGCTTAATCTTGGTCTTAATTTAGCTACAGTCATCTGAAATCAAGCACAAAAGCCAATTAAGGCTCAAGAAAAAGTTTAAGTTGTCCACAAAATTTTTTTTTTAAAAAGAAAAACAAAATATAAAACCAACCATACACTACCCGCAAACTTAAAACTTACATTCTCCTCAAAGCATTAAAATGACAATAAGGGAATAAAATAAAAGAAAATATGAAAAGAAAATGTAACACTACCCTGAAATGATGAGGACAACACAACATAGGTAATCACTGAGGTGGTGGAAGGCATGCAAGAAGAGAAGCAAACAAAAACTCCATTCTGTCACGATGGGTAGCTATTTGATTCTGCAGATTATTGAGTCTTGCATCAAAATGATCTTTCAATTGTTCCATAGTCAAAGTAGTGCTGGAAAAACTTGGATCACTGATTAGGAAAACCGGTGATCCTTACGGGGTAAAACTCTCCCAATATTGATCTTTTCCATTCACAAGTTTCATTACTGAATCCTTGCTTAAGGGGAACAAGCGCCATACCACTTAAACAGACCAATGATGGTAAACCACTGCTCAAAAGGGAAAAGAATTTTATTCTCTTTTTTTTTTAATTTTTTAAGTTGTTAGTTCTTGGACATCCTATGAGTCTAATTTCACTGCTTAAAAATCTAAAAACTCATACATATCATGGCAAGGTTAGAATAAAGTTTCCAAATGCATTAACAATTATCTTTTGCAAGCAAATTTAGTTCCTTGATTAAAACTCACACATCTTGTACTCGAGAAAAATTGCTAAAATTAATTATGTCTAATGCAGATAGATGTGAAAAAAAATCATTAGTGCTAGCTTATTAAAATAAATCAAACTAGTTCATTAAGCCATGAATTATAAAGGTTATATAGTGACAAAATTAATCTTAAACACAAAATGGTCATCCTAACTTATTTAGTATCCAACTATACATTAGCTTAATCTTGGTCTTAATTTAGCTATAGTCATCTGAAATCAAGCTCAAAAGCCAACTGAGGTTCAAGAAAAAGTTTAAGTTGTTCGCACAATTTTTTTTTTCAAAAGACAAAGCAAAATATAAAATCAACCATACACCACCCCCAAACTTAAAACTTGTATTGTCCTCAAAGCATTAAAATGATAATAAGGGAATAAAAGAAAATAAAATATGAAAAGAATATGTAACACTACCCTGAAATGATGAGGACGACACAATATGGGTAATTACTGAGGTTGTGGAAGGCGTGCAAGAAGAGAAGCAAACAAAAACTCCATTCTGTCACGATGGGTAGCTATTTGATTTTGCAGATTATTGAGTCTTGCATCAAAATAATCTTTCAATTGCTCCATAGTCAAAGTAGTGCTGGAAGAACTTGGATCAATGATTAGGAAAACTGGTGACCCCTACGAGGTAAAACTCTCCTAATATTGATATTTTCCATTCACAAGTTTCATTACTGAATCCTTGCTTAAGGGGAACAAGCGCCATACCACTTAAACAGACCAATGATGGTAAACCACTGATCAAAAGGAAAAAGAATTTTATTCTCTTTTTTATTATTATTTTTGAAGTTGTTAATTCCTTGACATCCTATGCGTCTAATTTCACTGCTTAAAAATCTAAAAACTCATACATATCATGGCAAGGTTAGAATAAAGTTTCCAAATGCATTAACAATTATCTTTTACAAGCAAATTTAGTTCTTTGATTAAAACTCACACATCTTATACTCGAGAAAAATTGCTAAAATTAATTATGTCTAATGCAAATAGATGTGAAAAAAAAAAATCATTAGTGCTAGCTTCTTAAAATAAATCAAACTAGTTCATTAAGCCATGAATTATAAAGGTTGTATAGTGACAAAATTAATCTTAAACACAAAATAGTCATCCTAACTTATTTAGTATCCAACTATACACTAGCTTAATCTTAGTCATAATTTAGCTACAGTCATCTGAAATCAAGCTCAAAAGCCAACTGAGTTTCAAGCAAAAGTTTAAGCTGTTCACACAATTTTTTTTTTCAAAAGACAAAACAAAATATAAAACCAACCATACACCACCCCCAAACTTAAAACTTGCATTGTCCTCAAAGCATTAAAATGACAATAAGGGAATAAAAGAAAAGAAAATATGAAAAGAATATGTAACACTGCCTTGAAATGATGAGGATGACACAACATGGGTAATCACTGAGGTGGTGGAATGCGTGCAAGAAGAAAAGCAAACAAAAACTCCATTCTGTCACGATGGGTAGCTATTTGATTCTGCAGATTATTGAGTCTTGCATCAAAATGATCTTTCAATTGCTCCATAGTCAAAGTAGTGTTGGAAGACCTTGGATCAGTGATTAGGAAAACCGGTGACTCCTCTTGCGCATTCGATTCTTTTGAAATGTCATGCTCACCCCGAACCTGTTGTTTCTCAATAGAAATTGATTTGCCATTTTTATCTAACAACATTTATTGGTTAGCATGCTATTTACAGAATTCCATGGACTAAAGTATTTCAGAATCAATAAAACTCGTTCTAATTGAAAAATGACCCATGTTTCCTAATCCTAAGTGTTGTGCAATGGCTGTAACAAAGCCTCCTACTACTATTCTCCCTTTTTCTTGCTCAGCGACCTTTTTGAGATGGTCTAAAAGCCAAACACCACCATTAACCGGACTACTTTGATGCATACAATACATGAAAAATAATTCAAATTTAGTGACAGACCCTTGACTATTACCCCTACTATAAAGAGTACATGATAAAACCCTATGAATGTAACGGAATGAATGCGACAAATAAGAAGTTTTACTCACTGCAGGTTGAAAATCATCATCACTATCCATTAGGAAATGCCAAATGCCAGACATACTAAAGTCTTTAGGAAAAGATCTATGACCTTTGTTAGGCAACTTAAAAATATAATTTAAAGTTGGTATATTAATTCTTATTTCTAAGTCTAAAGGAGAATGTATCCTGATCATTCATGTAATGTGGGCTAACATCACACTTTAAAGAACTCAAAAATTCTAACATAAGGTCATGATAACTATGGTTTTGAAAATTCATGAATGACTCCCACCCAATTCCTTTCATTAAAGCATAAACATCAGCAAATAAACCTAAAATTTGGAGCATATTCCTATCAAAGTACTTCATATCACCAAAAGGTCTATTGTGAATGAGTTCAAACCCGATCTGTTGGAAAGGTGTACCAAACTTAAAATTAGGCTCACCGAGCCTTGTAAGTGCGACTGCATCTCACTCTTCAATGACGACAACGGCCTGCGGAGGTGCGGGTTTCGTCTTGGATGCTTGTCCTTGCTTTTGCCGCTTTTCAGTCATTTTTATGCCTTTTATAGTTGAAGTATCCGTACTCTTCCTTTTCACACCTTCTCTAGCCATGGATTTCCCTAAAATTCAAAATTCAAAAAGAAACAAACTACGAAATAGCAGCCAGTAACTGACCAAACTATGCACAAGTCTAATCGATAATATGCAAAAAGTCAGCAATAATAATTAGCAGCAAATACTCAAAATTGACAGCAATTTCAGTATCAAAGCAGCTGTAACAAAGCAAAACCAACAATTTATCTTAAGAAAAAAAAAGTATCACAAATGCAACACATAAACCACTAATTAAGCACTTCCAACTCCAACAATACCTTAAAACATAAATAAATAACAAAAATAAAATAAATCTAAAAAACTGCCTTATTCTCGTTCGTTTCTATTATGGTGGGCAGATCTGGTGGTGTTGACTGGTACGATGCTTGCTAAGGCAAGGGAAAGTGCGACGGCAGTGGGAACGGTGGCTACAGGTGATGCGCCAAAAGCTGGACTAGAAGCTAGGCAGACGGCGGCTGATCTACGCGTGGGACTGGAGGCTAGGTGACGGTGATATCGTGAGGAACTGGCGCGACGGAGATGGCGGCAGAGCTCCCTCGTCGTGGTTGGTGAAGCTGATCCAGTTGGTGGGTTTCTGCGTGGGTGGGAAACAAGTTAGTGTGTTTGGAGGTTTATTTTTCAAGTTGAAATAAAGGGCCTCATTCTTAGTTTTCACGGGTTGAGATAGTGGAATATACTGGCCACTATCTCACCTTTTTGAGATTTCAACTGGAAATATTTTTTATTTTTTTAATAAAAGGAAAGATCTCACGAGATGAACCTGTGAAATCCACTGGACTTTGCTCTTTTTTTTTTCTTTTTTTTAATCCACGATATAAACCCGTGGATGTCCCCGTTTTCCCATTTACAATTGAAAGTCCCCGTTAGCTTTTCTAAGTCACGGGTTAAGATAGTGGAACAAACTGTCCACTATCTCAACTAATTATTCTTTTTTTTGAAAAAAAAATAAAATAATAAAAAAATTAGTAAATAAAATTAAACATAAACTATTATTTTTTTGAAAATTTAAGCCTAAAAAATAAAATAAATAAATAAAAATTAGAAAATAAATAAAAAAATGAATTCAATTAAATTATTGAGTTGCCTCCCAATTAACGCTATATTTAACGTCTATAGCTAGACATAGTGACTCCCTTTATTTGAGTCGGAGAGCTGCAATTGAGGAGATGGTATCACCCTCAAGATAAGGTTTCAGTCGGTGCCCATTAACTTTAAAGGTTCGCTCTTCGCTTAACTTCAATAGCTCCATGTGGATAAATCTTTGAAATTGCGAATGGACCAGACCAACGGGAGCGAAGCTTACCTGGAAAAAGTTTAAGACGAGAGTTAAATAATAAAATATTTTGTCCGATATGAAAATCTCGCCATACGATATATTTGTCATGCCACTTCTTAGTCCGTTCTTTATAAATTTTGGCATTTTCATAAGCTTGAAGGCGAAATTCGTCCATTTCATTGAGTTGTAACAATTTCTTTTCTCCTGCAGCTACTTCATCAAAATTCAACAATCTCATTACCTAGTACGCTTTATGCTCTAATTCCACTGGTAAATGACATACTTTTCCATAGACTAACCGATATAGGGACATTCCAATTGGAATCTTGAACGCCATTCTATATGCCCATAATGCATCATCAAGCTTCCGTGCCCAATTTTTTCTGGAGGAACTTACCATTTTCTCAAGAATCCTTTTAATTTCCATGTTAGATATTTCAACTTGTCCGCTAGTTTGAGGGTGATACGGTGTACCTACATGATGAGTCACACCATATTTCATTAGTAAGGAATCTAAGTAACGATTGCAAAAATGTTTACCTCCATCGCTGATAATAGCTCGTGGGGTTCCAAAGCGTGCAAAAATATTTTTTCGCAAGAAATTCATGACGCTTTGGGCATCATTATTTGGCAAAGCCACTGCTTCCACCCATTTAGACACATAATCCACTGCCATCAATATATACTGGTTTGAATAGGATCATGGAAACGGGCCCATGAAGTCAATTCCCTATACATCAAACAACTCAACTTCTAATATATTTTGCAGTGGCATCTCATTTTTTCTTAAAAGATTACCTGTTCTTTAACATCTATCACAAATAGAAACAAAGTGAAAAACATCTCTAAATAAGCAAGGCCAATAGAAACCACATTGCAATACCTTGCAGTTGTTTTTAATGGTCCAAAGTGACCACCACACTCAAAAGTATGGCAATGTCTCAAAATATCATTTATTTTATTTTCAGGAACACATCGCCTAATAATTTGATTAGCACATAATCTATACAAGTATGGATCTTCCCAATAATAATTTTTAACATCAGAAAAGAATTTCTTTTTTTGCTGATAAGTTAAATCTGAGGGAATTATTTCACAAGCTAGATAATTAACTATATCAGCATACCATGGTATTGGAGACATCAAAACAGCATACAATTGTTCATCGGGGAAAGATTCATTAATCAAGCACTCATCATCATCAGTTCTTTCTAATTCCAATCGAGATAGATGGTCAGCCACCACATTCTCAGCACCTTTCTTATCTCGAATTTCAAAAACAAATTCCTACAAAAGCAACACCCATCTAATTAGTCCAGGTTTGGTTTCTTTCTTTTGAAGGAGATACTTAATAGCTGAGTGATCAGTGAAGACTATTGTTTTATTGCCTATCAAATATGAACAAAATTTATCAAAAGCAAAAATAATAGCTAAAAGTTCTTTTTCATTAGTTGCATAATTAAGTTGCGCTTCATTTAAAGTTTGGCTCGCATAGTAGATAACATGCAACTTTTTGTCCTTTCTTTGTTCAAGAACAGCTCCTACTGCGAAATCAGTTGCATCACACATTAGCTCAAATGGTAATTCTCAATCTGGTGATGCCATAATAGGTGCCGATGTGAGCTCCATTTTCAATCTATTAAAGGCAACCAAACACTCCTCATTAAAATTAAAAGGCACATCTTTAACTAACAAGTTACAAAGAGGTTTAGTGATTTTAGAGAAGTCTTTAATGAACCGGCAGTAAAATCCTGCATGTCCAAGAAAACTTCGCACTCCCTTAACCGAGGTTGGGGGTGGTAATTCGTCAATCACTTCAATCTTTGCCTTATCCACCTCAATGCCATGTGCTGAAATCTTGTAGCCTAAAACAATTCCTTCCTGCAACATAAAATGACACTTTTCCCAATTCAAGACTAAATTAGTCTCTTCATATCTTTGTAAGACTCGGGAAAGGTTAGCTAAACAATGATCAAAAGAGGAGCCAAAAACAGAAAAATCATCCATAAAGAGTTCAACAAAATTCTAAATCATATCAGAAAAGATAGCCATCATACACCTTTGAAAAGTTGCCGGTGCGTTACACAAACCGAATGACATTCTTTTATAAACAAATGTACCATATGGACAAGTGAATGCATAGTCTTTTCTTGGTCCTCTGATGTAACAGGAATTTGTAGATAACCTAAATATCCATCTAGAAAGCAATAATGTTTTATATCATGCAAGTCTTTCAATCATTTGCTCCACAAAAGGTAAGGGAAAATGGTCTTTACATGTTGCATTATTGAGTATCCTAAAATCAATGTGGACATGCCAACCTGTTACTGCTCTAGTTGGTATTAGTTCATTATCTTCATTAGTTACAACAGTAATTCCCCCCTTCTTAGGTACAATTTGTGTAGGACTAATCCAATTGCTATCTGATATAGGATAAATAATTCCTGCATCTAAAAGCTTGATAACTTTCTTCTTCACAACTTCCTTCATATTAGGATTTAATCTACGTTGAGGTTCAATTGAAGGTTTGTGATTTTCTTCTATCAAAATTTTATGCATGAACAAAGTAGGGCTAATCCCTTTAATGTCAGCTATTGTCCAACCTATAGCTCTAATATGCGATCTTAAAACATGCAATAAATTTTTCTCTTGTGCCTTAGTCAAATCAGCTACTATGATTACAGGAAGTGTAGAAGATTCTCCTAAAAAGGCATACCTGAGATGAGCTGGAAGTTGCTTAAGCTCCACTATAGGAGCTTTAACAATGGAATGTACTGCAGGGTTTGATTCCTTTTCAAGCTTTTCAGAGACTTGCTTCATTTCAGTATGAGGTCGATCAAAACCTTTCTTTGATCCATTTTTTCTTTCCTCTATATCCTGTACTTCATCAATCTCCACCAACTCATTAAAACACAAAAATTCGGGTTGATTCATAGTTTCTTTCACACACTCATTAATAATATCAATCCGATTATAATCAGAAAAATCTGAAGGATATTTAAAAGCATTAAAAACATTAAAAGTTACCTCTTCTTGCCCCACTCTCAATGTTAACTTACCTTATTCCACATCAATAAGTGCGCGTTCGATGTAGAGAAAAGGTCTTCCTAAAATCAGTGGTACGTCTCCTTCTTCCTCCATGTCAAGGACTACAAAATCAGTAGGAAGGATGAATTTCTCAATTTTGATAAGAATGTCTTCAATTACACCTAAAGGATATTTGATTGATCTATCTGCCAATTACAATGATATCATGGTGGGTTTGACTTCTCCCAATCCTAACTTAAACAAAGAAAAGGGCATTAGATTCATACTAGCACCAAGATCACATAAAGTTTTCCTACTCTCATTATTTCCTATTTTACAACCAATAATAAAACTCTCTGGATCTTTTAGTTTTTGAGGTAGTTTTCTCTAAACAATGGCACTGCATTCAACTGTCAACTTCACTATTTCATATTCTTCTAGCCTTCTCTTCTTGGTAAGAATCTCCTTTAAAAATTTAGCATATGCTAGCATTTGTGCTAATACTTCTGTAAAAGGAATGTTAATTTGCAGCTTTTTAAAGATATCTAAAAATTTAAGGAAATTCTTATCTTCTTTATGCTTTTGAAGTCGTTGAGGAAAATGAACTAGTGGAACATAAGGCTTGACTTACTCGGATTCCTTCTTTTCCACAACATCTTCTTCCTTCTTGTCATTGGTGTACATATTTGCCTTTCTTGACACCTCAATCTCTTTCTTCTTTTGTTCTTCTAGCTCTCTACCATTCCTCAATGTAATTGCCTTCAATTATTCCTTTGGATTTGTTTCTGTATTGCTAGGTAAATTACCTTGGGTTCAATTTGTCATGGCTTGTGCCAACTGACCAATTTGAAGCTCTAGATTCTTGATAGAAGCTTATTGATTCTAAAAAGTTGACTTAGTGTCAACCATGAAATCAGTGGTTGCTTTAGTGAGGTTAGCAACTAAATCTTCCAATGAAGTCTTCTTCTCTTGTTGCTGAAAACTAGGTTAGAGGTCTTTGCACATGCTGCTGGTTAGTCCATGAGAAGTTAGGGTGATTTCACCATCCAGGGTTGTACGTGTTAGAATATGGATTGTGTTGTTGGCGACCCTGATTAGCTACATAATGAGCTTGCTCCAAATTTTGCTGTTTGAAAGATATTCCCTCTTGGCACTTATTGGTTCCATGTTGCCCACCACACGTTTCATATACCTGCATATAAGAATGAACAACATTTAGTCCTAATTTATCAACTTTGGTAACTAAAGCATCTATTTTAATATTAAGAGCAGAAATAGCATCAATTTCTAGAACTCTATTGGGTTTCTTGAGAGGGTTTCTCTCGGATGAGTTATACAAATAATTATTCATTACTATTTCCTCAAGAAGTTTCATTGCATCATCCATTTCTAATCCCATGAAAGCTCCTTCTGCTACTGCATCAACCAAAATTCAAGTGTTAAGATTTAGACCAGTGTAAAAATTATGCACCAACATCCAATCTGCTATTCCATGATGCGAGCACTTTCTCAAGAGGTCTTGAAATCTCTCCCAAGTATTATATAGAGTTTCAGACTCTCGTTGTGCAAAGTTATTGATTTCAGACCTTATCCTTGCTGTCTTTGCTGGTGGAAAGAATTTTGTTAAAAATTTATTAGCCAAATCATTCCCAGTAGTGATTGTCGCTGTTGGCAAAGATTCCAACCAACTCTGAGCCTTATCTCTAAGTGTGAACAGAAAAATTCTAAGTCGAATAGTATCATCAGAAGCTCTATTGGTCTTCAACGTGCCACAAATAGCCAAAAATCTTGAAATATGCAAATTTGGATCCTCAGTGATGGGCCCTCCAAACTGACATGAATTTTGAAGCATACATAATACAGATGACTTGATCTCAAAATTGTTAGCTTCAATGGTAGGTTGCACAATGCTTGGGGCTGCTCCTTCAACAGTTGGAGTAGAATAGTCGTACAATGCACGTCTAGCTAGCTCCCCCATAACAATTTCTTCTTTTTTTTTTCTTAGCTTCTTTTTACTCCCTTATTCTAGCCTTGAAGGTGCACTCAATTTCTGGATCAAATGGTAATAATTCAAAACTCTTTCATTTTCTCATTCACTTACAAAACAAAGATAAAAGAGAAACCAAATTGAGAAAAATAAAAAAAATAATAAAAATAAAATCTAAAGTAATAATAAATTATTTGGTAT
Organism: Excoecaria cochinchinensis; assembly: GCA_947683425.1. Classification (NCBI taxonomy): domain Eukaryota; kingdom Viridiplantae; phylum Streptophyta; class Magnoliopsida; order Malpighiales; family Euphorbiaceae; genus Excoecaria; species Excoecaria cochinchinensis. The sequence continues at coordinate 23,741,209 of CANTUQ010000101.1, read as the reverse complement.
TGATATTAATCTAATTAATCTCAGCAACGGCGCCAAAAACTTGTTGGTTGTTTTCGCAAGTATACGAAATCGATTCAAGTAATAAAAAATGAGTGAGTTATCGTTCCCATGAGGACTGAAGACTAAGTACCAAAATTTTAATAATTTCCTATTATTTAGACAAATGAAATTTAATAGATTAAACTAAATAATAATTGTAAAAATAAAATCACACAAACAACTGCGAGATTGAAAGAAATCAATAGATAAGAAGCAAGGGTATCTTTGAGTTCACTTGAATCTACCTTTTTCAATTATAACTATTAGCAATCAAATTTAATTACTTAAATAAGGGAAGAATAATCCTAAGATGTTTAACATGCTTTCCCAAGCTATACTAGACTTATTCACTAATTCCTATTAATCTTTTATAATAGATATTAATGAATGAATTTACAATTATGATTATTTTTGATAAATTCCCACAAGTCAAGTTATATTATTTCCATTCAAACTATGTTCTTGTGTTGTTTACAATTCAAACCCAATCTTAAAATTTTCCTTCCATACTAATATTAAGAAAATAGATCAATCAATCAATGGCCAGTTAACTGATAGCATTAAGCATAATTATAAACAATTGCAAAAGTAAAGAAAGCTAATTAAAATAATTAAAAAGAGTAAGAATTCAAGTTACATCAAAGATAACCCTTAAAGAAATTTAGTTCATGCTAATCATGTCGAAAAATCAAAAATAACAAATCAAATTCAATAACATAGCTAAAACAAACTAGAAACTTGAATTAAGATGATAATCTTGGTGATTGCGGCTTCCAATCCTATAGAATTTTTTCTTGATCTCTAAAGCTTGTGCACGTAAAAAATAAAATAAAAAAAAATCTCCCTTTCCAATTTGAGATAGAAATCCTTTTATAGGAGAGAAAGAATCCTAATCTGAATAGGAAAACTTTTAGTTTTGTTCTGCAAGGAAAATGATAAAGCTAAGTAAACTGAAACTAGGAAATCCTGTTAAAAACCTGAAAACTACCAAAATTAAAACGATTAAATCCATTTTATAATTAAAAACTAAAAAAACTAAAAACAAATAAAAGATAATAGAATTTAATTACAAAACCACAATTCTAATATAAAAATTTACCTAAAACTTATCTAAATTACTACATAAAAACATCTAACAATTTTTTTTTTTGAAATATATAGAATAAGATGAGAAAAATAATAGGATATATAAGACTGCATTATAGCTATGGAAATTTAGTGAACAAGTTAATCTATATAAAAAATGGTTGAAGAAGCAATTTTACTCTTAAAATTTGTCAAATAGTGCAATGTCACTCTTGAAATTTCAACTTATATAATGTTTAAACTATCAAAGTCGGTGCAATGTCAAATAGTGCAATGTCACTCCTGAAATAAATTAGATGGCCTGGCTCATAATATAAAAAAGATACTAGGTAGCAAAGATCTTATAAATATCCCATTAATTATTAATTATTATATAATTTAATCCACGCCTGACATTTTCTTGAAATTATAAAATGGACATTTCATTTGCATTATGTTTTGATGATTGACTTTGTGGAAGATCAACTTGCTAGCTATGCGCTTATTAAGATCATCACCATTCGTTTCTTACAAATGGTATTTTGGTAAGAAATTTAATTATTTTTTCTTTTTATTTCATTTTCATGAGTAACTTTCTCTCTAATAAACTTATGTTTTTAAAACAGGCTAACTCTCTAATTCCATTTTGTAAAAAAGAAAAACTAAATTTAAAGCATTTGCTATATATATACTAAAGCATAAAATTTGGAGCAAAGTGTCATACGTGCTAATAAATAAAAAGCTTCCTCAAACAGAGATCCTATAGTTGCTAATTCTCATAACCTCCTTCACCAAGGTATTGCTTTCTCACTTTGCTTCAAAAGTAAGGCTGGAAACCTGCCAATCAAACGTGGTAGTTGAGCAAATTTCCCACAATTAACATGCAAAGAGAGTATGGTCATTTAATTTACGGTTAAACTTGTGTCACTATGATAGTGTGCCAACAATGTGAGATATAATAAAGGCAAAGAACACAAAAACAGTAGCAATATACATATAATAATGACATTATCAGCACAATATCTAAAAATCTATTATTTTATCAGCAATCTCCAATATGTTTAATTATAGAAATGCAAACAAAGGAATAGCATAACAATAAGTTAATGACATAAACAAAATTGCATAATTATTTTTGAAAAATAATAAATAATCAGTAAAAAATGATTCGAGAATTATCTCTCTTTTTTGCTCTTAGAAAGTTACGTTATCTCAAAATCGAGAACAAATTGAAGTTGCTGCAGAAGCCATTGCGAGAGTATGAATTCAACTGAAGCATACAAATGAAATTATCTCTTTAGAATCAACCTATAAGATTACGGAACATATCAATGCAATTAAGGAAATGAAAGGCTTTTTAACAGAGCAATTACTGATAAGAGAAATATCCAGAATTGTTTCAGGTAGCACATCAAAATTAATTCTACTATTATTAATTCAATAGACCAATATATTACTGACATGAAAGAAATAATAATGATTTGAAGAAAACTCATATGATTTAAGTTTAAAAAAGTAAAAAGTTTCTATGGTTTTAAAGCCAATCTCCTGCTAAGTAGAGCAAACATCATATCAATAAAGAGAGGAAAACTCACTGATTTTCTAGGTGAAATAAATGCTCTCGTATGACTCTGCTTTGTGGCCTTTTGAACCAGATTTCTGATAAAGAAAGTAAGAGAATGCGCGAGTGCGATGGACTGAGAAAGAAATCATAAAAACAAAAGGGTTCACACAGAACATGTAATAAACAACCTTAAAATGACACAAACTATGTTCTTTTATAATAGATATTAATGAATGAATTTACAATTATGTTTATTTTTGATAAATTCCCACAAGTCAAGTTATATTATTTCCATTCAAACTATGTTCTTGTGTTGTTTACAATTCAAACCCAATCTTAAAATTTTCTTTCCATACTAATCTTAAGAAAATAGATCAATCAATCAATGGCCAGTTAACTGATAGCATTAAGCATAATTATAAACAATTGCAAAAATAAAGAAAGCTAATTAAAATAATTAAAAAGAGTAAGAATTCAAGTTACATCAAAGATAACCCTTAAAGAAATTTAGTTCATGCTAATCATGTCAAAAAATCAAAAATAACAAATCAAATTCAATAACATAGCTAAAACAAACTAGAAACTTGAATTAAGATGATAATCTTGGTGATTGCGGCTTTCAATCCTGTAGAATTTCTTCTTGATCTCTAAAGCTTGTGCACGTAAAAAAAATAAAAAAAAAATCTCCCTTTCCAATTTGAGATGGAAATCCTTTTATAGGAGAGAAAGAATCCTAATCTGAATAGGAAAACTTTTAGTCCTGTTCTGTAAGGAAAATGATAAAGCTAAGTAAACTGAAACTAGGAAATCCTGTTAAAAACCTGAAAACTACCAAAATTAAAACGATTAAATCCATTTTATAATTAAAAACTAAAAAAACTAAAAACAAATAAAAGATAATAGAATTTAATTACAAAACCACAATTCTAATATAAAAATTTACCTAAAACTTATCTAAATTACTACATAAAAACGTCTAACAATATTTTTTTTTTTTGAAATATATAGAATAAGATGAGAAAAATAATAGGATATATAAGACACATAAACTGCATTATAGCTATGGAAATTTAGTGAACAAGTTAATCTATATAGAAAATGGTTGAAGAAGCAATTTTACTCTTAAAATTTGTTAAATAGTGCAATGCCACTCTTGAAATTTCAACTTATATAATGTTTAAACTATCAAAGTCGGTGCAATGTCAAATAGTGCAATGTCACTCCTGAAATAAATTAGATGGCCTGGCTCATAATATAAAAAAGATACTAGGTAGCAAAGATCTTATAAATATCCCATTAATTATTAATTATTATATAATTTAATCCACGCCTGACATTTTCTTGAAATTATAAAATGGACATTTCATTTGCATTATGTTTTGATGATTGACTTTGTGGAAAATCAACTTGCTAGCTATGCACTTATTAAGATCATCATCATTCGTTTCTTACAAATGGTATTTTGGTAAGAAATTTAATTATTTTTTCTTTTTATTTTATTTTCATGAGTAACTTTCTCTCTAATAAACTTATGTTTTTAAAACAGGCTAACTCTCTAATTTCATTTTGTAAAAAAGAAAAACTAAATTTAAAGCATTTGCTATATGCTAAAGCATAAAATTTGGAGCAAAGTGTCATACGTGCTAATAAATAAAAAGCTTCCTCAAACAGAGATCCTATAGTTGCTAATTCTCATAACCTCCTTCACCAAGGTATTGCTTTCTCTCTTTGCTTCAAAAGTAAGGCTGGAAACCTGCCAATCAAACGTGGTAGTTGAGCAAATTTCCCACAATTAACATGCAAAGAGAGTATGGTCATTAAATTTACGGTTAAACTTGTGTCACTATGATAGTGTGCCAACAATTTGAGATATAATAAAGGCAAAGAACACAAAAACAGTAGCAATATACATATAACAATGACATTATCAGCACAATATCTAAAAATCTATTATTTTATCAGCAATCTCCAATATGTTTAGTTATAGAAATGCAAACAAAGGAATAGCATAACAACAAGTTAATGACATAAACAAAATTGCATAATTATTTTTGAAAAATAATAAATAATCAGTAAAAAATGATTCGAGAATTATCTCTCTTTTTTGCTCTTAGAAAGTTACGTTATCTCAAAATCGAGAACAAATTGAAGTTGCTGCAGAAGCCATTGCGAGAGTATGAATTCAACTGAAGCATACAAATGAAATTATCTCTTTAGAATCAACCTATAAGATTACGGAACATATCAATGCAATTAAGGAAATGAAAGGCTTTTTAACAGAGCAATTACTGATAAGAGAAATGTCCAAAATTATTTCAGGTAGCACATCAAAATTAATTCTACTGTTATTAATTCAACAGACCAATTACTGATATGAAAGAAATAATAATGATTTAAAGAAAACTCCTATGATTTAAGTTTAAAAAAGTAAAAAGTTTCTATGGTTTTAAAGCCAATCTCCTGCTAAGTAGAGCAAACATCATATCAATAAAGGGAGGAAAACTCACTGATTTTCCAAGTGAAATAAATGCTCTCGTATGACTCTGCTTTATGGCCTTTTGAACCAGATTTCTGATATAGAAAGTAAGAGAATGCGCGAGTGCGATGGACTGAGAAAGAAATCATAAAAACAAAAGGGTTCACACAGAACATGTAAACAACCTTAAAATGACACTAAACCATTACATTAAATAGAGAGCAAGGAATGAGAAAAAATTAAAGCTAACAAATTCATCTACATAAAAATGATAAAAAAAGAATAAAATAAAAAAGAGTAGAACACACCACTGATGAAAAGCTTAGGAGAAGTGAGAACTAAATAGAAAGAAGACAGCTACCATTGAGAGCAGTAGAAGCTGAGGATGATCCAAGTTATCGAGTCAGATGCTGGAAACAAAATGAAAAGGGCTTGACATTTAATCAATAGTAACTGATTGAAGCAATTAAACATTAGAAAAAAAATAAAATCAAAATAACCTACCTAGTGAGTGTTGAGTTTGAGTCAAAAACCAGAAACAAATTCAACAAATTGAAAAAGCCCACAAATTCAACATATGAAGACAACAAATTAAAATTATAAGATAAAGGAAGAAGCTGACTTTGATCTAATTGGATTCACTTTGAGATTCGTTGGTTAAAGTGAAGACAGAGTTTTTGAAATAAGTTTTCCCTTCTTTCTTAAGAACAGACAGAGAAAATAATCCACAAAAAAAACTCACCACTCCAGTAGAAGTGTAGGTAGTGATGGTAAATTTGTGGCGTCCTGGTAATACTTGTACAGAAGATCTACAAAATTTCAACAATAAAAAAACTCAGTTAAAGACAACATAAAATAGAATAAATTGATAAACTAAACAGCAAAAAATTTCAAAATTGAACGAATTAACTTCACTACAAGCGAAAAATGGAGTACCTCTGTCTTTCTTGCCGATATCGGTGCAGAGACCAGAAACTTTCCCATGGATTTTCCAAAAAATGAAAAAGAAAATTAGAGAATAAGCTGAGCAATTGTGTGTACAGAGAAAAGTATTTAGCTCCCGAAACCAATAGATAAGGAATCTAAGAAGGGTAAAAACATTTTATGCATGCTACAAAATGAACACAATCACAAGAACAAATGACATTCTATCCAATGCAGTGTGAAAGAGAAAGAAGAAAAAGAAGAGCAAACAAACCTGTATATTTCTTTGTGAATAGCCTCTGTAGTTCATCTCCAAAATATCAAAAATTCAGTTTAAATACAAACAGAATTAAGCAAATTGTATCAAATTTTGCTTTCGATTGCAGCAATCTAATTTGGTTGAGATAAATCAGGAGAATCAAATAAAAATGAAACTGAGAGAAAAATCAAGTTTTGATTCGATTAAAGAAATCAGATTTTGATTAGATCTTTGATAAAGTTAGCTTAGTAGAGTACTAATTGAGTAAAATTGAAACAGATTAAGAAGAAAAAAGATAGACAAAGCAGAGAATCGAAGAGCAGGATTTTGTTGTCGTTCCCGCAAAGAGTGCTGTGTTTTCTAGTGAGAAAAATAGGAAAGGAAAATTTTAGAGAACATATAAAAGTAGTTCTCCAAATCCTTATATATTTTGGAAAATCAGAAAAGTTATTTTCTATTTACAATTTAAGAAAATTGTATCACCTAAACACAATATTCTATTTTTTGTTTTCTATAGAAAATTTTTTTAGAAAACAGGCGTTATTTTCTACAAGTAAACATACCATTTGTTTTCCACGAAACGATCCGTTTTTTTTTTTGTCAAATTGCATCCGTTAATATGCTAATGTGAATAAAGTGTGGCTATATTGAAATTACTAACCGAGCAATTTTGCCCCTAAATTTTACGTAAAATTGCAAATTTGACTTTTAAGTTACAAAAATGGAGCAAATAAACTCATATCTGTCAAATATTTAAATTCGACAATTTTTCATGTATTGAAATGTATAACTGGCATTATATTATATACACCACAAATAAAGAGAAATACTGCAAACACAGTAACACTGAGCACTAATTAATTTATTATTATTATTATTTTATTTTTTAAAAAAGTTATATATTGCATGTTAATCATGATTAGAAAACGAAAAAGTAGATTCGATGTAACCTTTATTTTCATTTTTCAATGTGAAACCTTAGCACTACTTTAATTAATTATTCATATGGTGGAATTAGTTCGGTAAATTTCAGACGATAAAGACTTACCATTTCTTTCTTTCTATCTTTTATTTTTCTTATATACCAACTAATTAGTTTTTTTTAATAAAATAAAATAAAATAATCACATTTTAAAATTAATTAATCCTGTTATTTTCATTTTAAAATTAACCAACTTAGGTTAAAGGAATGAAGTCAGCCTCCTGATGACACCAGAAAATCTTTCTGCATTAAAGCACCTAATTATAATTGGCCAACTTATTTTTTTGACAAAATTGGCTAAAACTGTGACAAAGTTGCCCTGATTTTTTTATAACGTGGTCAATATTTTTGCTATAAATACCCATAAATTCATGGGGTCAATTTCACTTATTGTCACTCAACTTATCACTTATCGCACAAAAATAATCGATTTTTTTTTTCTATCTTAACTGTTACTGAACTTCTAACATTTTTTCAAAAAAGTCATGTTGACCGGAATCCGGCGGGAATCCTAGTCGACACTACAAAAAAAAACGAAATTAGCGACGGCAAATTCCGTCGCTAATTTGGAGATTTTAGTCGCTAATTGTATATAGCGACGGGGCGACGGAATGTCGCAAATATGGCCGTCGCAAAAATTTTAGCGACTAAACTGAAAAACAGTCGCTAAATTTAGCGACAGAAAATTTAGTCGCTAAAAATAAAAAAAATTGTCGCTAAATAATCTCTTTGGAAATGAAAGAAATATTAGCGACAAAATATTCCGTCGCTATTCCGTCGCAAAAATTATTAAATTTTTTATTTTTAATTTCAATTTAAATTTAATTTTATTATTATTATTATTATTATTATTATTATTATTATTATTTCAAAATTTTAATTTTTATAAATAATAACTATGCAATATTATTAACAATACTATTAATTTAAAAATATAATATTATAAAAATATATTAAATTGTACAATTAAAAGCGTACAAATAGTCAGTTCGGTTCGATTTTAAATAGAACCGAATAAATCAAAAATCGAACTTATATTAAACAAAATAAAATCATTTAAAATAAATAAAAAAATAAAATACATCAATTTTCATATTATGTTTCTAATAAATATTAATCAAAATTACATTAAAAATAAATATACATAAATTACATTAGATGTTGTCTATGATTTCGTAGTTTTATTGGTCCCGGACTAATATTGAGTCTAATCTTGAATAGAGACCTAAAATCAAAAAAATAAAAATAAAATAAGCAAAACAACAATATATGTAAGTTACATAGCAAATCCAAATGAATAAATTTCCAAAGAGTAATAATAAGAACAAAATTGTATTATAATAATTATGTGTTATCAGTATTTATGTATAAGGACTTCTAACATACAAAATAACCATTATTACACCATTATAAGTTCCATTGACCAAGTTTTGTGCAAGTGTCCAATAATTTTTAGAAATAATTTCATACCATGGTTCTGCTAATTTATTTCAGGCCATGCTTCCATTACTCTCACGAATTTTAACTGCTATAATTTTACTAAATTATACTTTTAATCATTAAATTATTTGTTTTCTTCTCTTATTCCCTTTTTACTTGTTATTCCACGTACTTTTACAATTGCTATAGACTCCTACAATTGGGTCTCCTTTCACTTTATATTGTCTCATCAACTCTTGTTCACAAATTTTGATTCATTTTCTTCATGTTAAATTCCATCCTAGTTTTATAGATTTATACTTAATTCCATTTTATTAAAATGGCACATATTATAAGTCTTTAAGTTTACCATATTACTCATAACATTCGACAAAAATTCTACTTATTTCACTATCATACTAATTATGGTTTACTTTCATATCTATAAATACCATTAGCTCATTGAAGTCATCATACTCCAACAATTCCTCTTAACCATAATGTAATACTTACTTAATTTTCCATCCAATTAAATTCTAAAAATTCTCAATTAATTTATAAACCTTTAATTTCATCTTCCTAATCATTTCCCATCACTATTTTCATTAATTTAACAAATTATAAACAAATGCATTGCTTTGAAGAATTCAGCCAAGGTAACTATTTTATCCCTAAATTAATTATTTCATCAGTTAACACTAATTCCATTAGATTACATCCTCATTAACACAAATACACACTAAGATTTTACATTCTAACTTAGCTTATTCAAAATAAACCACTCAATCCATCATCTTTGACCTCCAATTACATACTTCTACATCTTATAATTCTCTACATACCTAAATACCATTTTAATATACCCTGCTAACAATTAAAAGCCAACAATTGCACTTAACACACAGAATACAATATAGGAGGTTTTGTAATTAACTTTTTATACTGATTCCATTCTCCAGATTTCTTACTCTTTTACACGTAAATTGACAATTTAAGCAATAATCAGGCATTATCAACCAACCAACTGAATTTTCACATTAAATATATACAACCCAGATCATAAACCTTCCATAAACAATTTAATTTATTGAAAATCATGTTAGAAAAGCAAATTTGGCAGTCACATACCAATTTTTTCGCAGATTTCAGTCTCTTCACCGTCGCCGGAGACTCGCCAAAGTCTCGTCGGAGCACCATCGGAGGCACTAAACCCATCGGAAGGAAGCTCGGAGCCTCGGGGTCCCTTTTCCGGTGCTCACGCGCCCATCCACGGCGCAGTTTAGCCGGAATCGTCTTTGGTAGCTTCTGTTCAACCCCTCTCCGATCTCTCCATCGCCGACGAGTGCTGAAGATCCATGGCCATCGGGATGATCGCCTGCCCACCGTGAGCCCCGTCGTGGTGTTCGTGTCACCTCTCGCCGGAAAACGCAGAGGAAGCTTCGGTTTCCTCCTGCTCTCCTAGAACAGCGACGTCGCGATGGAGGGGGAAAAAGGACGCCGAGATCGGCATTGTGAGGAGCCGCTGCTCGCCGTTGACCGCCGCCAACCGCTCGCCCCCTTCCGCCGCTGCTCCGCCGTCCCCCTCTCCCTCTCTCTTTCGTTCTCTCCTTCTTCGGTTTCCCATCTTCTGTCTTCCCCCCTCTTTCTTTTTCCATTTCTTATAATTCCCAATATTTGAATGTATTTTCAATTGTTTTTTTTTCTTCATACAATTCTAGCCTCCATTACATATATAATTAATTTTAATTAAATTCCATTGTTAGATTTTATTCATTTCTACTAAATAGCACCATTTCATTTTTACCCATAGTAGTAATTAACTATTAAAAATATGATTTTTACCTAGTGTGATACTATAGTCCTTATAGCGAGGATGTTATCACATGGATTCAAGAGTTAATATCAATTATGACTGGTGTGATTTAGAGAGCCAATATGTTTTTTTACTGATTTAGGCTGTTATATTTAGTAACAGTTTTGCTTTTAGTATTTTAATCATGACCAATTTTTTAATTATATAATTTTGAATTTAAATGTTAATCTTATCGATATTAGAAAAAAGATTGAATTTCGATACAATTTTATGTATAGCAAAAATATTAAAAATAATCAATAACCATAAATTTATAGGTTAAGATAAATCCTAAAAATAAATAAAATTGAAAATTAAAATAATCCCTAAATAAAATTTTAGAAGGCCCGAAACTATTACAAACGTTGGAATAAATTTTTACGGGTAAATCCAGTAATTTACTCCGAATCAATAAATTTTTTTATAAATATTAATTTCAGTTTACCCATCTATTATTTTTTAAAAAAATTTTAAATAATTAAATAATAAAAAATTTATTTTAGACAAATTAAAATTCATGTGTAAAGAAAAAATATTAAAATTAATTAATAACTATAAGTATATAGGCATATTTTTATTAAAATTATTTTACCGACGAAATAACGACGGATTATTCCGTCGCTAAATTTTCGAAAATACTTTTCTAATTTAAAATATTTGAAAATTTTTTAGCGACGGAAAGTAAATCCGTCGCAATTACGATCGATTAAATAACTTCTAAATTTAGCGACTGAATTAGCCGTCGCTATTTTAGCGACTAATTATTTAGTCGCTAAATTACTTGCAAAAATTTGCGACTGACTTTTTAGTCGCTAAATTAGTCGCAAAAAAGGCGCGATAAATTGCCGCCAAATTTTAGCGACGGTTTCCTTTTTCAGTCACTAATTTTGTCGTAAAAAATGAAAAATAGAATTTAGCGACTAATTCTTAAAACAATCGCTAATCAGTCGCTAATTAGCGACGAAAAACATACAGTCGCTAATTTTAGTCGCTAATTCACAGTTTTTTTGTAGTGCGAATTGATAACATGGCATATAACACGTGGTAACGAATAGTAAATATATGACTTTTTTGCAAAAATGTTAGAAATTCAGTACCATTTAAGTTGGAAAAAAAGAAAATTGGTTATTTTTTCGCGATAAATGATAAGTTTAGTGACCATGAGTGAAATTGATTTAGATGTAGCATTTGTTGGAAATATTGTTAAACGACATGTAGTTTCTGACATGGTATGCCATGTCATCAATCTGGCGAAAGTCCTCACCGGATTTCGGTCAATATGACTTTTTTGCAAAAATGTTAAAAATTCAGTGACATTTAAGTAAGAAAAAAAAAGTCGGTTACTTTTGCGCGATAAGTAATAACACTACAAAAAAAAGGAAATTAGCGACGGAAAATTCCGTCGCTAATTATATAATTTCAGTCGCTAATTACTTTTAGCGACAAAACGACTAAGTGTCGCTAATCCGACCGTCGCAAAAATTTAGCGACTAAAACATAAAACAGTCGCTAAAAATAGCGACAGAAAACCCGTCGCTAAAAATAAAAGATTCCGTCGCTATATAACACCTAAATTAGTCGCCTGAAATGTTGAAGAAATATTAGCGACGAAATATTCTGTCGCTATTCCGTCGCAAAAATATTAATTTTTATTAATAATTACTATATAATAATTATTGTTGTTATTATTAACATTATTATTTTTTTATTATTATTATTACATCAAAAATTTAATTAATATAAATAATAATTATGCAATATTATTAAAAATATTATTAATTTAAAAATATAATATCATAAAAATATATTAAATTACACAACTAATAACCTACAAATAATCAGTTCGGTTCGATTTTAAATGTAACCGAATAAATCGAAAATCGAATTTATATTAAACAAAATAAAATCATTTAAAATAAATAAAAAATAATATACATCAATTTTTATATTATGTTCCTAATAAATACTAAACAAAATTACATTAAAAATAAATATACATAAATTACATTAAATATTGCCTATAATTTCGTGTTTTATTCGTCGCGGACTGATATTGAATCTAATCTTGAATAGAGGCCTACAATAAAAAAAAATAATAATAAAATAAGCAAAGCAACAATATATGTAGAATACAAAACAAATCCAAATGAATTAATATCCAAAAATTAATAATAAGAACACAGTCAAATACTAATAATTATTCATTAACAGTATTAGTATAATTATTTAAAAGGATTTTACCAGTACTTCATCTCCCAACCAACTTTCTCTGTCTCTGTTGCTCTCTTTATGTATATATGTCCGTGTGTCAACTTCTGCTAACACCATTATGAACTGCATAAATAAATAAAGGAAATAAATATTTCTTTTCATCAACTGCCTTAATTTATAATATGTAATTAAAGGAAATTAATGATTGCTGTAGTCTATATGTAATTAAAAATATATATTTTTTTGTTAGAACTAATGATGACTGTATACTATTAACACATAATTATTCTAATGATCCATATGATATATCAGATCACACAAAAATTAAAAGCCAAAAACATAATTATCCAGAATAAATCAAACATCTATAACAACATTCTTTGAACTCTTACTTTGATTGATATATATACTAAATAACCAGGATATATATGCCAACAACATTCTGTGAAAGATCATTGCCAATCTATAAGAAGTCCAAACACATAATGTGAGTTTCATCAATAGAAAGGTTCCAATTAAACATCAAAATAAATAGGAAGAAAATTGATTGGCGTTCAAGTTCACCAATTTCAAGCTATGATTTTCCTTAAATAGATAATAGTAAGATCATTCAAGGAAATAACATAACAGGCACCCAAGAGCACCCTGCTTCTGACTCAAGCACCTAAACAACTTAAACCAATCCTCCAAACAACAAACAAACATCAAGATTAGTTACTTCCTACTTACCTTTTCTACTGCTCTTTTAATCAAGATTTGTTGAAGAAGCTTGTCTTAAATTTCATGTAGCTGAACAAAGTCAATCTGTATCAATTATAAGAATTGAGAGGTTTAATGTGAATTTTATCCTCTATACAACATATTTAAAAACATTTTAGGTCAATCTGTATCAAGAAAACATCATACCCTTTAAAAAAGACAAAAGTATCTGAGGTCATTACAAGAAAATCTACCTTTAACAGGTGGTGTGTTAGCAACAGTAGTGAGCATGTCAAACTAGAAATGCCACTAGCCCAAGCGGCGAGCAGTAGACTTGGGCTTAGGTCCCCCATAATCTGAATAGCAAACAAACATCAAATACCAAATCCCAAACCACCAAATACCAAAAACAAATAACAAACATTAAATACAAACCATCAATTAGTAAATACCAAAACTCAATTAGCAAATACCAAATCAGGTATATATCACAATAAAATTTCATATCGAACACAATTCAGCCCCAAATAATATACGTATAAAATAAGAAAATATGAATTTAGTGGTTGCAAACCTCAATTCACAGTAAAATGGTCTAATTTCACCAACTTGAACCTTGATGAAACTGGTTCAAGCCTATAAGTCCTTCCCATTTTCCCTTTTCTTCAAGTTTTACTCTTCTTCTTGACCACACACACAACATTTCAATTCAAAATTCAATAAACCTCAGTAATGATGTAAATCCAGTTAATTCTATTAATTTAGAAATGAAAAATCTAGTTTATTCTAAGTTTTAAACGTCAAATTCATAAGATTTAATTTCAAATCCCTAACTCCTGTTCTCCAAATCTGTCCCCCTTATACAAATCTCTAAAAATTTCAGATTAGAGGTAATTTTAACTCACCTCGAAGTCACCTTTCGAAGAGGAGGGGCTAACGGCGTTCCGGCAGGCAGCTGTGATAGAAATGACGAAAAGAGAGAGCTGAGATCGGGACAGAATCAGAGGGGAAAAAGAGAAAAACGGGCTGCTGCTGTTGTATGTCGGAAGGGGAGAAGGAAACCAACGGTTCACGGCAGATGGAGGGGCAGAGACGGAGACGGCAACGGAAAGGAGGGAAAGGGGCTGATCGGGGTGGGGCTGCCAAACGAGAAAAGAAAAGAAAGAAAAGAAAAAGAAGAAGAGAAAAGGAAACCAGCGGAAAGGGAGAAGGAAACCAACGGTTCACGACGGATGGAGGGGCGGAGATGGAGACGGCGACGAAAAGGAGGGAGAAGTGGTTGGTTGGGGTGCGGCTGCCAAACGTGAAAAGAAAAGAAGGAAAAGAAAGAAAAGAAATAGGAGAAGAGAAAAAGGAGAGCCAAAACGACGTAGTTTTGGCAAGATTAGGGTAGTTTTGTGTCAAGTTCCCAAATAGTCCCTCTTAAACTCATTCCAACCCCTAATTAATTTATTTCAGCCCTATCTTTTACTATTCTATATTCATTTAAGTTAAATTTCTTATAAATTTCTTATCCAAATATTTAATTATAAATTTTTAAAGCTACTATAGGGTTAAAACAAACACTATATAAAAAAACGAAAAAATACAAAAAATAAAAACTTAAATCGGTTCGAAACAGCTCAAAACGATTTAACATGTAATGGCTCCTGTAACTCAATCAGATTCAAAAGTTATGATTTCTCAAAATTTTCGATTTTTATGCCCTTTAATAAATTTCTTTATTAATATTAATTTCAGTTTACTTATCTAATAATTTCATTAAATTTTTAAATAATTGAATAATAAAAAATTTATTTTAGACAAAATAAAAATAACATTAAAATTTATTTTAGACAAATTAAAATTCACATTTAAAGCAAAAATATTAAAAATAATTAATAACTATAAGTATGTATGCAACATTTTATTAATATTATAATTAATTTTACCGACAAAATAGCGACGGATTATTCTATTGTTAAAATTTTCAAAAATTATGTTTATATTTAAAAATTTTGAAAATTTTTTAGCGACGGAAATATTAGTCGCTATTTAGTCGCTAATTCAAATATATTTAGCAACAACAAATTTAGTCGCTAAATCAGTCGCAAATAAAATCTCTAAAAGTGACCCTAAATTTAGCGACTAATTTTGCCGTCGCTATTTTAGCGACGGTTTTTTAGTCGCTAAAATTAGTGACTAAAAAATCAGTCGCTAAATTAGTCGCGAAAAATTGCCGCTAAAATTTAGCGACGGTTTTTTATTTCCGTCGCTAAATTAGTCGCAAAAAAATAAAAAATGAGTTTTCACAACCAATTCTTAAAATGGTCGCTAATTAGTCGCAAATCAGCGACGGAAAAATTGCAGTCACTAATTTCCGTCGCTAATTTGATGTTTTTTTGTAGTGTAAGTTGAGTGACCGTTAGTGAAATCAACCCTAAATCCATGTAAACTGCAATCAATTCTTCTGCACTGAAACAAAAATATAGATTTTTCTTTTTTTATTGATAGATTATATAAAGAAATTAGAGAAAGGGAATAGACATATATTTAAAAATTATACTGCTGAAATGTCTCTTTAAAAACAAAAATATAAATTAGCGTTCGGTTTTATAAACCAAGGACGAAAAAATAGAGTATTTCAATTAATTTTTTCTAAAAATATTGTATATTTTAAGTTTGGGTAACAGTAGAGAGAGTGAGTTTATTATTTATTAATGGAGTTTGTTTCTCTTGCAGTGAATAGGGTTTTTTTTCGTATTAATTTATGGTTGATACCTAATCAGTAACGGACTCAATTTGTATGCATGTACATCGAATTATATCCTATATTCAATAGGGTAACTATATTTTGTGATTTATATACAAAAAATCATGTTCAATATCAATATATCCTTAATCTGCTTTCAAACTCTACTTTTTTATCTTGTAGAGTTAGACAATAAGCACATCTTGATTTAGATAGGGTGGACGGTAGATCCCATATATAATGAAGCTTTCAAATCTTGATTAATACACATGTTTAATTAGTACCAATGTTTTGAAAATCGAACTAAGTAGTAAAAATGAGTTGGTTCAATATAAAAACCGAATTAGACTTTAAAAAATTGGAAGCCAGGCTGGAACTGTGACGGTCCTTTGCTACGTGAGCAGCAATATTATTTAAATTATTGTTATAAAATTAATGTCATTTTCCAAACAATCAAAAAGAAGTTTTAATTTGACCTATAATCATCTTTTCATTTGTGACTTTTATTACAAGATAGTTCTTTTAAAACATTCCACAATTAAGATGTATAATTTAATTATAGTACGTACGTTGTCAATCAGTGTATATTGGGTTTGCTTATTCTAATGTATAAAAACATATTTCATGAACCTAATCCCCTTAATTATTTCACCAATTCTTTGTAATTTTCTTATTATAGAAATTGTTAGCTAAAAATATAATACCAAGTCAATGAAAAGACTCTATCCAAATCCCTTGATAAAGAAATCATTTTATATAACTTCCAACATTAATTATGCACAAAATATATGATTGATCAAAATATTTTTAATTTGACCTATAGCCTATAATTAACTAACCTTTTTCGAATGTTAAGTTTGTATATGATTCTTAATAAAAATAACAAACGAGAAATTTCTAAATTTTGTTGTATCTTGAGAATGTATTACCGTAAGTTCATAGCAATTAGTGTGGGAGACATTAATAGCTTAAAGATGATAAATTTTGAGATCTCAATGCTAATTTTTCTCATTCTAAAATATATTAGATTTTTTTTTAATGGAAATTAAAATTTCATTAATAATATAAAAAGTACATATACAACGTATAAATAAAATTTTAAAATACACAAGATGCATAAAATTAATGAAATTACTAGAAAAAATATTTGAACTTACATGACAAAAACAGTAAATATTGGTAACATGTCGCGAATAATCTAATTTTCAGTGAAAAATTTAATTTACCTTTTATCTATAGTAAAATTTTGAACCACCCTCCATTTAAGAAGAACAATAACTTCCATTGAAAAAAATAAATAACTTCCATTAGGGAAGACAACAATCTCCAAATTGAGGAGGATAAACTTGTATAACAAAAATTTAAATTGCATTTAAATTTAGTTAATCCAAACGAATCAAATTTTTAATAACACAAATAAGATATGGACAAATAAAAAAACTAAATCTGATATCAAATCTTAGTTTATTAAAACAAAAATGCAAAACAAACTAAAAAAAAAACCAAAAGAACATAAAATTAAATATAACGAATAAATTCAGATTTATACCAATCTGAAAATTGCTATAGAAATAATTGTAAAAAAATAAAAAAAAAAATAAAGAATTGAAAAAAACAAATGGAAACTATAAGAAGAGAAATATGAACGGAGCTATCATCTGTTGATGAATTGATGGCAACAAAATTAAATGGAAAAAATAAAAACTTTTCAATTTAGATAGAGAAAAAAATGATAATAAAGTTTTCTAAAATACATTAGTTAATTATTCTCAATAGTGTATAAAGCAATAAAAATATAATTTATTTTATTGGATTTAAAAATTAATTTCATTCATGGTTACTAAATATATCCTAATGACGATATATGGCCCAAAAAAATATTTCACAAAAATATCTAATGAAATATTGCACGTGTCATGTTATGAAATATAAAATAACATGACAATATTAACGTTTCAGTATTGAATTCGTGATTTTGATAAAATCAAAGTGAGTTTAATTAATTATAATATTCAAAAAGTTTCAAATATTTTTATAGAGCAATTTTTTTTTCTTAGAACTAGATTGTTATTAACTATTAAGGTATAAATTTAATTACCTAAACATATATAATTTAGCCTCAAACCCAGTGAAAATCCAATAAAAGCTTTCAAGTGGCTAGTTAGCCTCCAATATGTATATGATTGATTTTGAATTCGTGAATAATGTGACTTATAAAACATGTCAATTTTTATATTACAACCACGATTTGGCTGAATTGATTTCGCTTACGGTCACTTAACTTATCACTTATCGCACAAAAATAACCGACTTTTTTTTCTGACTTAAATGTTACTAAACTTTTAACATTTTTGCAAAAAAAGTTATGTTGACCGGAATCCGGCGAGTACTCTCGCCGGATTGATGACATGGCATGCCATGTCAGAAACTACATATCGTTTAATAATATCTCCAATAAATGCTACATCTAAATCAATTTCACTCACGGTCACTAAACTTATCATTTATCACGAAAAAGTAACCAATTTTCTTTTTTTTTTCCAACTTAAATGTTACTGAATTTCTAATATTTTTGCAAAAAAGTCATATATTTACTATTTGTTGCCACGTGTCATATGCCATGTCATCAATCCGGCAAGAGTTCTCGCCGAATTCCGGTCAATATGACTTTTTTGCAAAAATATTAGAAGTTCAGTGACATTTAAATTAGAAAAAAAAAGTCGCTTATTTTTGTGCGATAAGTGATAAGTTGAGTGACTATAAATGAAATTGACCCCGATTTGGCTTCACTCGTTCTTTTTATTTTTTATTTTCCTTAATTACACACTTTGAGTTTCTTATATGCAAGAGCTGTAGGAATTACAACAAAGAAGCCTTAAAAGACACGTGATTGTTATTAACGTCATTGCTTAATCAGATACCAAAAGTATTAGCACATTAATTAAGACTAATTTAATGTCATTTTCAAGAGTAAATTAAAGCAATTTTAGCTAACACACTAACTTTCGTTAAATTCTATTAGATGATAACATACTCCTTTTTCAAGAATTAGAAAAAGAAAATTAAGTCATGTTGAGAGTAAATCAATCAATTGGCATTTGACTGATTTTTAATTAGGTATAAAATATGAAATCTAATACGAAAAATTTAAAAGAAATATTAAACTTTTAATGATTCGTAACATAAAAATAATTTGTAAAATGGATTGAACTGAATAAACTATATACGGAACTTTTTCTTAATCGGATTAAGTTATTAATTTGATTTAATAATACTAGTTGCATATATAAGTTTAAGTTTGTCCGAAATTAAGAATTAAAAATTGCATTTTCTTAATTAGTGGGTTACAAGTTGGATACCACCTATGTTACTAGTAGACCTGGCAAAGAGGTTGGTTCGGCGCGTTTAGTTTTGGATCAGTTCTTTTTGGATTCAGATTTTTTTTTTGTCATTATTTTTTCGGATCTATATCTCAGGATATAATTAGGATTAAAAAATCAGACCGAAAATCGAATCGATCATAACCGTATTAGATCGGACTGAAAATCAATTCAGACCAAAAATAAGTTGATATATGTTGTTTGGTTTTAAAATAGAAAGTCAATTATTATCGATTTGGTATTTAATATTTAAAAATCGCTAAAATTGAATCAACTGAATTATTAGTAAAATTACATCATTAATTTGATGCTGAAGTTTGGAGGCCGATGGCAACAAGAGGGCAGTAGAATGGGGGAAATGAGCAATAGAAAAAAGAAAAAGTCGATAAGTTAGGAATTTGAAATTTTGGTAATATGTTATTTATTAAAATATAATTATATATATGTATATGTGTATGTATATACTAGTCAAAATGACGCCGTATCAAACTTCAGTCGACCTCATTTGAATTTTTTTGCTTATTTTCTTTTTAATTTTTATTTACTGTTCAAAATTTAAACAATTAGACATTTATCTTTTTCTTTTCAATTAAATTTATTTTTTATATAAAAATGGGATGAAAATATTAATAAAACATTATAATGTTAATATCATATATGTATATAATATATATGCTTGTGTGTGTGTGTATATATATATATATAAACTCTAATTATAAATAAATATGACAAAATAAAATTTAATTGAAAAATTCGGGTTACGGATTGAATTTTAGGTATTTTAAGATAGTTTTTTCAGATTGTACGTTCAAGTTGAATTTGACCTTAAATTTTTCGAATCATTCGAATTGCTCCTAAGTTCGAATCACTTTTTCAAAATGGATTCAGATCGGATAAAAAATTGCTAGGTTGCTAATACTATGGTTCAAAGACAATTTAGAAAGTTATACTTTTCACATTGTATTCCAATTCAAGAAATAATGGAGAAGGAGAATTTTTGTATTTTAAGATAGTTTTTTCGGATTGTACATTCGAGTTGAATTTGACCTTAAATTTTTCGAATCATTCGAATTTCTCCTAAGTTCGAATCACTTTTTTAAAATGGATTCAGATTGGATAAAAAATTGATAGGTTGCTAATACTATGGTTCAAAGACGATTTAGAAAGTTATACTTTCCACATTGTATTCCAATCCAAGAAATAATGGAGAAGGAGAATTTTTGTATTTTTTAAAATTATTTTTTACTTAGTTAAATGCATGTGGACTAACCCCACTAGAGCATACAACTTAATTCATCCCCAAGTAACCAATCCCAATTTTATTACCTCCTGCAATCAAAGCAAACTTGTGATTGTTTTCATGGATATAATAATTATTAAATAAAAGTTGCAGGAAAAATAATTAGAAAGGATTTATATTTTTAAACCGTAAGATATTTTTCTATAGTGAAATTATTATGAAATAATTGAATGATGAATTGTCAGATAATATACTTATCTTACATAAGTCTAAAGAATAATTCTACTTTATTCTGCCATTTTAATTCTCTAATATATAATATGAGACATTTTATATATATAATATTGCAGATATGTGATCTCATGCAAACCTCACTTCTCTTAGAACAAATAAATCTTTAATATTTAACTAACAAATTAAGAATTACCTACAAATAACAAAAAAAAAGAAGGATATGCAATTGTTATAATTATTTACTCTTTTTTTTTTTTTAACTAAAATTGTTGTTGGCGACCTAAAAAATTCTCAAATATTTTGTACACATATATAGAGTTACATAAATCTATATTTAGGTCTTATGAAATTTAATGCAGATATCTTCTTTATGAGAAAATGGAAGAGGAAAAAAGGAAGCTAGAGATTAAACTCGAGATCTCCCAATAATAATAATTTTGAGATATACTCCTAGAGATATAAGTTAATTAATTTTGAATAATTAAAAAAAAAAACAAGTTAATTATGATTTTTTTTTTTTTTTTTGCAATGATTGAAATTTTGGTTTAGGTTTAAAGGTTAAATAGGCCCTTTAAATTTATTTCAATAGTCAATTAAACTTTTCATGATTTGCTTGGACCGGTTTTACCTTTAAAGAATAAATATTAGAATAAATAAGTCCCTAAAAATCAAAATTAAGCATATATATAAGTTCTAATTAAGATAAAATATTTAATTTATTCTGCCATATTAATATTGTCATTTAAACTGGACAGACCATTAAATTAAGGTCGGTTTGACCCAATTTTATTATTTTAAGGATGAAATTGGCAAGATTAAATAATAAAAGGCTTATTTAACTATTGAAAAAAAAAATAAAAATATTGAACTAACTTATTTAGCCTGTCAACTGTAGGTCCCAAAGACACTCAAGAGGGGGGGTGAATTGGGTGTCTCGAAATTTTCTGGCTGATTGTGTAATAAAACAGATTTTATAGAACAGAATATAAAAACAGATTAGAAAAGATATCAGAATAGCTTGCACACAGAATTTATAGTGGTTCGGCCAACATGCCTACATCCACTCCCCAAGATACACTACTTGAGCCTTTCTTCAATCTTAACTCTTTTAAAGGCAAGAGTAAAAGCCAATATACAATCCTAAATTTGTATATCTACCCACAATCTTTTTCCCAAAGTAAAAGATTATAAATCTTACTAGAATTCTTTCTTCAAGGTTTCTAGCCAACCTAACTCACAATCCTTTTAAAAGAAATTTCCTCACACTAAGATTACAACAGAAGCTATAACCAAATTGAGGAGTATGAGTAAATAATGAAGTGCAAAAGATGTGGAAAGTGAAATAAAAGATTTAAGCTTTTCTCTTAAGAGGTAGAAAATCTTTCCAAACTTTTTCTAACATTCTAATGGGTAAAACATCATGTATTTATACTCAAAAAATTAGTTTAAGATGTTTAAAATATAATGTAGCCGTTTATAGCTGTTGGAGGGCAAAACAGACAAGTAAAAAATCAACTAGCCGTTTTCTAGCCGTTATTTTGTCTTTTTGTGCGATTCTGAGTTTTACCCAGAATTCTGATACGATCAGAAATTCAGTTAGAAATTGGTAGGTAGAAATTCATTTAGAAAACTGACACACAGAAATTCATTTTCTAAAGAGCCAATTTCTGACGAAAAAACAGTTTTGCTCACAATTTCATTTTCTATCTTAAAATAATTTTTGTGTGAATTTAAAACTGAAATATGCATGCATGAGAGAGAATATTTTTCCTCAATTTGATCTTACATTTTAATAACCTAATTTCCTAAAATTCTAACTCAATAAATAAATATTACAACTTAGAATTCATGCATTCTTCAGAAATGTGATCCTCAGATAATCTTATAGAGACTGCCCTGCAGAAATTTGTTTAGACTAGAATTCTTAATAGAGTTTATTTAAGGTTTGATAATCATCAAAACTAGAGTGTGACCTTGGGCCAACAATCTCCCCCTTTTTGATGATGACAAAACCTTAATAAACTCCAATTAGAAGTCTATCTAGGTTAGTAAAAAAATACTCCCCCTGAATATGTGCATGGGGTAAATGTATAAACTTATATATATTTCCTGTGCAAAAATATAATCAACTTATCAGAATAATTATACCTTTTGATAACCAAAAAACTTTCAAAAGTAACACTATATAGAGCAACAATTTATCTCTATATAGATCAATAATTTAGCACAATAATTTAGTAACTTTGTGTAGACACCGGGTCCTGAGTCAGCCTAGATCGGAGTTACCCAATGATGAAAAATTGCCTTCTCAGGCAAAAAGATTAAAAATGATGATTTCCTTGTCAAATTTGCATTTTAAAATAAAAATAGAAAATAATAAAAATATTAAAAAAAATAAAAAAAATAATAAAATAATAAAATAATAAAATAATAAAATAATAAAAAAATAATAAAAAATAATAAAAAAATAAAATAATTTAGAAATTAGTTTTTGAGAATAAATTTAGTATTTTTTTTAGTTATATTTAAAAATTTAAAAAAAAAAAAAAAAAAAAAAAAGAAAGAAAGAAAAAAGAAGAAAAAAAAAGGGAAAAGAGAGGGTGTGCTTTTGGATGGAGGGTGTGCTTTCAAAAGCACGGCCGTGCTTTTGAAAGCACGGCTGTGCTTTTGCACAGTGTGCATTACGCGCACTGCGCGCAAAAGCACAGCTGTGCTTTTTTAAAAGCACAGCTGTGCTTTCACCTCAGTCGCCCAAAATCACCGAAATTGACATTTTTTCACCCAAAAATCTTGTGTTTTCAATTTCTTTGACTTTTTTGAAGATTTTTCCGGGATTTGGTTGATTTTTGTTCCTTTTTCACACTTAAATTAAGGAAAATTTAATAAAAATAATTTTATTTCTTAATTAATTAATTGTTTTTTTTTAGTTTTTTTGGTAATAAAAAGAAAGAGATGAGGGAAATTAAGGGGTTGGCCATTTTCTCTCTAGAAAGGATTTTTAATTTTGCTGGTTTTCCTCATCTTCTCACTTCCTCTCTCTAAAAATTCTCTCTACATCATTTGAGTTTTCTTCATCAAAAAATAAAATCTTCAAAGCCAAAAAAATTCAATTTTCAAGCTAAAATCGGTCTTGAAGCAAAGAAATCAATTCTTTGTTCGAGTTTGGTTTTTTCTATCAATTACAATTTCTTGAGACAAAGAAAATAATTCTTTGTTCTTGGAAATTAATTTTGTTTTCATCAATTTCTTCTCTTTAATTTTAATTAACAATTGTTCTTGAGACAAAGAAAATCAATTCTTTGTTCTTGGGAATCAATTTAATTTTTCTTCAATTATTTTTCAAGAAATTTTTCTTTTAAATCAAAATCTCAAACTTTATCATTTCAAATCCATATTTTGCAAATCAAAACAAGGAAAATCCATCATATTTTTTCCATCGAATCCGAAATCTGAGGGTAAACATTCTAAACTCGATCTCTTGATTTAATTTTTATTTTTATCATTTTTGCTAATATTTAAATTAGTAAACATGTAGATTTACATATTTGTTGTTGATTTATTTATTTTATGTCATTTTAGATGTAGATCTAACTTTTAATATTGTTTTTAGATGTAGATCTAACTTTTAATTTCGTTGTTTGTTCCCATTTTCTTTTAATTGTTCATCCTTATTATCATTATTGTCATTGTTCATCATTATTTTCATTGTTATTATATATTATTGTTGTTATTATTGTTATTATTATTATTATTATTATTATTATTTACCTATTTACTTATTTTTTGTTATTATCATCATTATATATATCGTTAGTATATTGTTATTAGTGTTATTTATTATTACTATCATCGTTTATCGTTATTATTATCGTTATTATTGTTATTATTATTTTTGTTGTTGTTGTTATTGTTATTATTATTACTTTATGTTTTAAATAGTTATCTATTAATTTGTTAATTTATTTTAATATGTCATTTAATGTATTTATCACATGATATGCATGTTTCATTTAATTTATGTATTGTTATGAATGTTTAATTGATTTTCTTACTTCGATTACTAACATTAAGTTTATTTGTGTTTGTTGTTGGTGTTAAATACTTGTGTTCCCCTGTTTGAGCACCCGTGCGAACGAAGGAGGAGATTCGAGAAGTTGTTATTTTTCACTATATCTGTTATTTTTCCTCTGTTTATTTTATTGAGTTATTTGGCATGTAATAATTAATTAAACCATTTATTTTATGCACGCTTAATCAAAAATCACACAAAAATATTTCTATAAATAAAATTGGGTTTTCTAATAAAATGAGACCAATGTCCTAATTTTTCATCCAAAATAAATTGTCACTTTAAAATGATTTTTTTAATTATACATGAGAGGACCAACGTCCTCAACATTAATAAATACCCCGTTTTATGTATGATTTATATTTTATTTACAATGGGGGTTGTATTCCGCCCCTAGTTTTGTTGTAATTTAATTTTGTCTTTATTTTTATTTTTATTTATCGTTTCATATGTGAATGATGTGCGCTTTAAATTCAATGCATTAATCGTGTGAGATGAAAAATGAAATTTTATAATTTAAAAACTCATTTATAATTAACCAAGGCACCAATAAGTGTGAAGTTTCGAACACCATCTCTGGTTTAGACCGATAAGAGGTTAAACTTTCCCAATTTCTTGTAAATTGGGTGGCGACTCCAAAATACCTCAAAAGTGCCTAAAGGTGTTATGGCGATGGATGGTCCTTTTCAATGTTCTATTGTGAAAGGAGGTGCCGAAAATATCCCATAACACCTAAAATCGGAAAAGACGCGAACCTATCCCTCGAATCCTAAAAGCGGATTCCCGAAGAGGGCCTTGCTGGTTCCGGCGCGCGTCACAGTGGCGACTCCACTGGGGACTGTTTGTGACTTTGCTCTGAAAATGTCTTGGTTAAAATGTATAATTGGGTTTTTAAAAACTAAAATTTCATCTCTCATCTAAATTGCATTGCATCCATGCTAAAGCCTTAGAATTATGCTAGTTTGGTCCCTTTCTTAACCCCGGTGCGTTCCTGAAGCACGACCTCATTTTCACTCAATTTGGGGAAGTGTTAAGGATAATCACCAGCCCAAGCCTCGTGCCATCAAATGGTATATCAAATGGTGACCTGATCGGTCGTTATGCTCGTGATGAGATAGACCCGTCGTGCAGGGACCATGCTTGGGTAGCCTTAAAGTAACATCACCCTGACCAAAGCTCATGTAATGGCAATAGATACTTCCCCTAGGTTACATGTACCATAATACTATGCTTGCTATGTGGGCCATCGTATATTAAATAAGATCAATCAAATTAAATGGTTTTTATCAAAGGCTTTCATGCTCCGATGGGCCCATTTTAATTTAGTTGAATTATTTAAATATATAATGGCCAAAATTCATGCGCATGTGCTTTAAATTAAGAGTGTTATGCTGCCGGTTTTTCACCGCGCACCATACGCGCCCATTGGGTTCCCTGTTGACCCATGGGCCAAGCCCACCTAGGAAGAGACTATTTGACCTCGTGTGCGGGAGTAAAAAGGT
Organism: Excoecaria cochinchinensis; assembly: GCA_947683425.1. Taxonomy (NCBI): domain Eukaryota; kingdom Viridiplantae; phylum Streptophyta; class Magnoliopsida; order Malpighiales; family Euphorbiaceae; genus Excoecaria; species Excoecaria cochinchinensis. The sequence continues at coordinate 23,714,563 of CANTUQ010000101.1, read as the reverse complement.
TGGAAGGGTCTACTTGCTTGCATGTGTTTGTCTATGTTGCATAACACACGACCATTCATTGTATACGTCATTCATGCATGTTTTTATGATAAAATTAAAAATGAAAAAAAAATTATTAAAAATAAAAAAAAAATGCATTTCATTTTGTGCGTGTATATCTTTTTGTCTGCATATCATTTTACATATATTCTTTTCATGCATCGCATTATATCACTGTAATTCATTGATCTTTCACTCATCCAGGACCACCTGCATAACGCACGATCATGCATTGTATATATATCATTCATGCACCGTTTTAATAATTTAAAATTTTCACCCATCATAGATTCGTTTAAGTGGATTAGAGGTCTCGACGGTCGGCTAGTGAGTACGGACTTGCCCTTTGGATTGCTAAGAACTAGTGTCTATTTGGAATTCTGAGTCACTCTTTATAGCTAGTGAATCATCTTCCATGGCAGAAGAAACCGGAGCTTTGACTACTCAAGACCTCGCTGGGAAATTGGAGGATTTTAAAAAGGGGACATTCGCTGTAACGGAAAATATCGCTGTTCAGATGGCACCATATGCCAGGCAACCGCCTGTGGCCTCTGCTGTTGAACAAATTGAATTGCCTATTATGGAAGAGGCTCGTGCCTTAATGACCCAAGAGATGGATAGAAGGTTTGAGGAGCTTGAAAGGAGGTTGTTGGCCACAATTAAGGAAAGGATGGATACCATGGCACTAGTTCTTCAAGCTCAACTCATGGCAACTACCCAGGCACCCCTCAATATGACTGTCACTAGCCTCGCAAGTCAGGGAGTTGGTAGCAGCGGCACAAGAAGGACAGGGAAAGTACCAATGGCTAAAATAGCTCAAAGGCGCTATTCTGATCTTGGCAAATCTTATCCTGGGTATTAAAGAGACTAATAAAAGAAGGGAAGCTGCAGCCCCTGCCTCCTAAGCCAGCCAAAACCCAAGGACAATCGGGTCATAAAGATGATGAGTATTGTGATTTCCACCAGCACACGGGGCATATGACGGACCGTTGTGCGAGGCTAAGGCATGAAATTCAGGACTTAATTGACAGCAAACAAATCACGGATCCTGAGAAGAGGGAGAGTAAGAACAAGCCAGGCTATAATGCGATCCCTCCACCAAATATGTGATTGGATCCGGTCCACTAGAATGGCATATCTTGCAGGAGCTACGTGGATATGAATAAGTCGCTGACACTTGTCGGGAGAGTGGGGAAGAAGACTGTTTTTTTTATGCCTTATTTCTTTTCATTCCAAGAACTACTTATGACAATTTGGTTATTTTCAATAAATTGCACAATTTCTGCTTATTTGTATGATATTTCTATGATTTCATTCCTTATGATCACGATGCATCCATTCATTTTGATATTAACCCAATTAATACGACTCCATCTAGTCTCGGAACTTTGGGGAATCCAAACAAAATCTTGATAGCATCTGATATAACTCTTGAAGAGAGGATAATCTTGAGAGAAATAAAGAAAAGAGCCTTTCGTGGATCTGGTATGACATGCTGAGGATTGACAAGGATATTCTTGAGACCATGCCGCTTCCACGTGCCAACATGACGACAAACCAAATTTTGAAAGCCATTCCTTCGCACTCCCAACATCTGGGATGCATATGGTACTGCTAAATAAAATCAAACTTCAAGAGCTACATTGAGAACTAGACGAATGAAACCCTGAACCTTTCACAAGAAATATAACCAAGCCTTAAAATCCCTTTCACCCCAACCATTTGAGATGCAAAACCAATCAAGACCAACCTCTAGTCAAATGAGACCAAAAACACCCATGTAACCAAACTCAGGAGGACAGTTCATTACCTCTCAAAAAAAATAAAAAAAAAAGAAAAAAAAAGAAAAAAAAAAGCAAAGAACAAAACAAAAAAAAAGAGGGGAAAGAACTATAGTCCTGTCCTAAACCATAGTTTTATCCTAAGTCGCCAACGGTTACCTCAGGAATTAAACCACACAAAACCAACAAATGGAAGATGCAGATTGAAGCAAAGAAACTCAATATCTCAGCCGGTTTGCGCAAGGGCCAAGAACGAAACTTTGATGCTAAAAGAACCATCGCCAGAAGGAGCAATCCCCCCGGCAGATGAAGATGAAAGCGAATTCAACTAATACTGACGGACGGAAAGAGGGTCCATGGCAAAGGCTAAAAAAAAAAAAAAGAGAGAAAATATTCAATCAAGAAAACCCGCGAGGGCTGATTGATAACAGGAGTTTGATGCTCTCAAGATCTATCCCGAGATTAGATGAGGTCTCATATTTTTCGAGTTAATGCCAAATAGTGATCATGTGTTATGAAATCAGATTGAAATATATGCATTTACGCAAAGATGTATTGATGTAACCGGAGCAATCCATCTTGCATGCCCAAAGTCGTCTGGGTCCAGCATGAAACCAGCACACTATTACTATCTACCTTCTGCCACTCTCGCCACTCAGACACTTCAGACAACTCATCTTGCTACCCACTGTGATGCCAATCCTACAGCACCTTCTCGATAAAGAACCAAGCTCATACAACCAATATCTGAGACATAAGCACATGCCAATCATACCTGAAAGACCTTTCGCAACAACTCCAACTTCTCTCACACACACACAAAAAAAAAAAAAAAAAAAAGAGAAAAGGCCGTTAGAGATGAAAACCGTGACTGGCGCTCTAAGCAAAAGTTAGGCCAAAGGGCATGGTGAAAACCTGGCAACAGGCAGTCTGCCCTACAAAAAATGAAATAAATAAAAGCCGCTGGATTGGGTTGGGTCCATTCCAGGCAAAAAATAAGGCACAGGGTTATGTAAAAATCCGGCAAGGATGCATCTCCCACTAAGAAAAGCTAGTGTGAAAATCCACGAGGGACGCACTACCTTCAAGCAATGACTACAGGTACCAGAGGAGAACCTCATAATCCCTTAAAGGCATGAAATTCAAAGGTAATCCAAGGGGGCACAGATCCTACCGTAACTGACAACCAAATCAGCTGACGCCTCCGAATCCACTCTGATGAACTCTTATCCTGCATTGCTGCATGACACATACATTTCACATGCATGCTCACCATTTATACCTGCATATCTACCTTCTAAATTTTGCAGAAAAAGAAACTCGATGCTAGCACCGACAAAGGGCAAGCGATGACACCAATCCAACATCAGTCCAATCATCAAATCAACATCAGCTCAATCATCAATCAAAACAAATATCAACCAAAGACCTCTCAAGGGGCAGACAATCAACTGAAGGGCTCATAGACAGCACCACTACCGCTTCAAAAACAGTTTGCACGAGGACGGTACTACTACTCCAAGGAGGGTTTGCACGATCTCGGTACTACTGCTTCAAAAGGTTTGCATGCTGCCGGTACTACCATTCTACGGAAGGTTTGCACGACAACGGTACTACCACTTCAAAAACAGTTTGCACGAGGGCGGTACTACTACTCCAAGGAGGGTTTGCACGATCTCGGTACTACTGCTTCAAAGGGTTTGCACGCTGCCGGTACTACCATTCTACGGAAGGTTTGCACGACAACGGTACTACCACTCCAAAAAAAAAAAAAATAGTTTGCACGAGGACGGTACTACTACTCCAAGGAGGGTTTGCACGATCTCGGTACTACTGCTTCAAAGGGTTTGCACGTTGCTGGTACTACCATTCTACGGAAGGTTTGCACAACAACGATACTACCACTCCAAAAACAGTTTGCACGAGGACGGTACTACTACTCCAAGGAGGGTTTGCACGATCTCGGTACTACGGCTTCAAAGGGTTTGCACGCTGCCGGTACTACCATTCTACGGAAGGTTTGCACGACAACGGTACTACCACTCCAAAAACAGTTTGCACGAGGACGGTACTACTACTCCAAGGAGGGTTTGCACGATCTCGGTACTACTGCTTCAAAGGGTTTGCACGCTGCCGGTACTACCATTCTACGGAAGGTTTGCACGACAACGGTACTACCACTCCAAAAATAGTTTGCACGAGGACGGTACTACTACTCTAAGGAGGGTTTGCACGATCTCGGTACTACTGCTTCAAAGGGTTTGCACGCTACCGGTACTACCATTCTACGGAAGGTTTGCACGACAACGGTACTACCACTCCAAAAAACAGTTTGCACGAGGACGGTACTACTACTCCAAGGAGGGTTTGCACGATCTCGGTACTACTGCTTCAAAGGGTTTGCACGCTGCCGGTACTACCATTCTACGGAAGGTTTGCACGACAACGGTACTACCACTCCAAAAACAGTTTGCACGAGGACGGTACTACTACTCCAAGGAGGGTTTGCACGATCTCGGTACTACTGCTTCAAAGGGTTTGCACGCTGCCGGTACTACCATTCTACGGAAGGTTTGCACGACAACGGTACTACCACTCCAAAAATAGTTTGCACGAGGACGGTACTACTACTCTAAGGAGGGTTTGCACGATCTCGGTACTACTGCTTCAAAGGGTTTGCACGCTGCCGGTACTACCATTCTACGGAAGGTTTGCACGACAACGGTACTACCACTCCAAAAAACAGTTTGCACGAGGACGGTACTACTACTCCAAGGAGGGTTTGCACGATCTCGGTACTACTGCTTCAAAGGGTTTGCACGCTGCCGGTACTACCATTCTACGGAAGGTTTGCACGACAACGGTACTACCACTCCAAAAACAGTTTGCACGAGGACGGTACTACTACTCCAAGGAGGGTTTGCACGATCTCGGTACTACTGCTTCAAAGGGTTTGCACGCTGCCGGTACTACCATTCTACGGAAGGTTTGCACGACAACGGTACTACCACTCCAAAAATAGTTTGCACGAGGACGGTACTACTACTCTATGGAGGGTTTGCACGATCTCGGTACTACTGCTTCAAAGGGTTGGCACGCTGCCGGTACTACCATTCTACGGAAGGTTTGCACGACAACGGTACTACCACTCCAAAAATAGTTTGCACGAGGACGGTACTACTACTCTATGGAGGGTTTGCACGATCTCGGTACTACTGCTTCAAAGGGTTTGCACGCTGCCGGTACTACCATTCTACGGAAGGTTTGCACGACAACGGTACTGCCAATTCAGAACAATTTGCGCTATGACGATACTACCATTCTAAGGAGGGTTAGCACGACCACGGCACTACCACTTCAAAACTCCGAAGCCCTCTAAGAAGGCAAAATATCAAAGTCAAAAAACAGAAGGGTTAGCACGACGTCAGCACACGACCTCGGCACTACCACTTCAAATCAACAGAAGAGTTAGCACGACGTCGGCACACGACCTCGGCACCACCACTTCAAAATCTCAAGCCCTCTGAGGAGGCAAATCCCAAAGCCCTCTGACGAGGCATCTCTTTATCCGACTCTCGCTTCTCAGGGGGCAACCAACCAAAGACTTCTCAGGGAGCATCAGCCGAAGACCTCTCCGGGGGCGATCAAACATCTCAACCCAAGACCTCTCAGGGGGTGCCACTCAAAAAACGGCTAGCACGATGGCGGCACTACCATCCTACAGGAGGTTAGCATGACCACGACACTACCAAGAACGGTTAGCACGATGACGGAAATACCGCTCAACAGATTAAACTAAAAACAGCACGCCGACGACATGGCAATAATGACCACAACAGCATCACTCGCTTCGGAAAGAAGGCCGCCTCAGGTACGTGTCTCTTTCCTTCTTCTCCTTGAGTTTAGGCTCACCTAGACACTAGTGTACTAACTTTCCCTAAACTGGGGGCAACTGTAGACACCGGGTCCTGAGTCAGCCTAGATCGGAGTTACCCAATGATGAAAAATTGCCTTCTCAGGCAAAAAGATTAAAAATGATGATTTCCTTGTCAAATTTGCATTTTAAAATAAAAATAGAAAATAATAAAAATATTAAAAAAAAATAAAAAAAATAATAAAATAATAAAATAATAAAATAATAAAATAATAAAATAATAAAAAAATAATAAAAAATAATAAAAAAATAAAATAATTTAGAAATTAATTTTTGAGAATAAATTTAGTATTTTTTTTAGTCATATTTAAAAATTTAAAAAAAAAAAAAAAAAAAAAAGAAAGAAAGAAAAAAGAAGAAAAAAAAAGGGAAAAGAGAGGGTGTGCTTTTGGATGGAGGGTGTGCTTTCAAAAGCACGGCCGTGCTTTTGAAAGCACGGCTGTGCTTTTGCACAGTGTGCATTACGCGCACTGCGCGCAAAAGCACAGCTGTGCTTTTTTAAAAGCACAGCTGTGCTTTTTTAAAAGCACAGCTGTGCTTTCACCTCAGTCGCCCAAAATCACCGAAATTGACATTTTTTCACCCAAAAATCTTGTGTTTTCAATTTCTTTGACTTTTTTGAAGATTTTTCCGGGATTTGGTTGATTTTTGTTCCTTTTTCACACTTAAATTAAGGAAAATTTAATAAAAATAATTTTATTTCTTAATTAATTAATTGTTTTTTTTTAGTTTTTTTTGGTAATAAAAAGAAAGAGATGAGGGAAATTAAGGGGTTGGCCATTTTCTCTCTAGAAAGGATTTTTAATTTTGCTGGTTTTCCTCATCTTCTCACTTCCTCTCTCTAAAAATTCTCTCTACATCATTTGAGTTTTCTTCATCAAAAAATAAAATCTTCAAAGCCAAAAAAATTCAATTTTCAAGCTAAAATCGGTCTTGAAGCAAAGAAATCAATTCTTTGTTCGAGTTTGGTTTTTTCTATCAATTACAATTTCTTGAGACAAAGAAAATAATTCTTTGTTCTTGGAAATTAATTTTGTTTTCATCAATTTCTTCTCTTTAATTTTAATTAACAATTGTTCTTGAGACAAAGAAAATCAATTCTTTGTTCTTGGGAATCAATTTAATTTTTCTTCAATTATTTTTCAAGAAATTTTTCTTTTAAATCAAAATCTCAAACTTTATCATTTCAAATCCATATTTTGCAAATCAAAACAAGGAAAATCCATCATATTTTTTCCATCGAATCCGAAATCTGAGGGTAAACATTCTAAACTCGATCTCTTGATTTAATTTTTATTTTTATCATTTT